>JACEEZ010007245.1:87500-157500 GCA_016584305.1 Chionoecetes opilio
ACCTGCGGGGCGAGATAGCAAGACTACCAACTACCTGACGACTGGGTCCATTTCAATCATTTACCACCCTATTTGTGAACCAGTTTTCCTTATTTCTTTTTGAACCCCTTCACGCCCAGATCTTTCCATTAATATATAAAATCGCCTGTTGTTAGCCATGAAATTACGAAAAGTAGCTTAATATACCAAATTAGCTAGTGGACAAGGATACCAAATAGGTCATATCTATAAAATCTTCTTTATATTCACTAAAAATCGTCTAATGGCACCCAAATTACAATGGAAATTACGTTCTGGGTCTCAAGGGGTTAACCCATCTCATCATCCTCCTTCATATACTCACCTGCGGGGCGAGATAGCAAGGACAGTGGGCCTTTCCTCCTCCGCCAGATTGATGAATTCCTGATGGTGAGTCGTTGTGTTGTGTAGCACCAACAGCGCCCCCGCCGGGTACGCCACGGTCTCGGCGTCAACATGCACCACACAGCCCGCCACCTCCCCGCGCACGCCGAACACATACTCCGGCTCCACCTCCACCCCCATCCCTGCGTCGCCTTCTGCAGGTATGGGAGGTTGTGAGAGAGAGAGAGAGAGAGAGAGAGAGAGAGAGAGAGAGAGAGAAGAGAGAGGAGAGAGGAGAGAGAGAGAGAGGAGAGAGAGAGAGAAAGAGAGAGAGGAGGAGAGAGGAGGAGGGAGAGAGAGGAGAGAGAGAGAAGAAGAGAGAGAGGAGAGAGAGGAGAGAGAGAGGGAAGGAGAGGAGAGAGAGGCGAGGAGGAAAGAAGGAAAGAGGAGGAGGAGGGAGATGGAGAGAGAGAGATGGAGAGGAGGAGGAGAAACGAGTAGGAGGAAAAGAAGGAAGAGGAGAAGGAGGAGGAGGAGGAGGAGGAGGAGGAGAGAAGAAGGATGAACGAGTAGGAGGAAGAGAAGGATGAAGAGGAGGAGGAAGAGAAGGATGAACGAGTAGGAGGAAGAGAAGGATGAGAGAAGAGACGAGTAGGAGGAAGAGAAGGATGAAGAGA
This sequence comes from Chionoecetes opilio, assembly GCA_016584305.1. Classification (NCBI taxonomy): domain Eukaryota; kingdom Metazoa; phylum Arthropoda; class Malacostraca; order Decapoda; family Majidae; genus Chionoecetes; species Chionoecetes opilio. Next base: position 88,520 of record JACEEZ010007245.1, read on the forward strand.
GGAGGAAGAGAAGGATGAACGAGTAGGAGGAAGAGAAGGATGAAGAGTAGGAGGAAGAGAAGGAGGAAGAGTAGGAGGAAGAGAAGGAGGAAGAGGAGGAGGAAGAGAAGGATGAAGAGTAGGAGGAAGAGAAGGATGAGAGGAGGAGGAAGAGAAGGAGGAACGAGTAGGAGGAAGAGAAGGAGGAAGAGAAGGATGAACGAGTAGGAGGAAGAGAAGGAGGAAGAGGAGGAGGAAGAGAAGGATGAACGAGTGGAGGAAGAGAGAGGAAGAAAAGGATGAACGAGTAGGAGGAAGAGAAGGATGAAGAGGAGGAGGAGAGAGAAGGATGAACTAGTAGGAGGAAGAGAAGGATGAACGAGTAGGAGGAAGAGAAGGAGGAAGAGGAGGAGGAAGAGAAGGATGAACGAGTAGGAGGAAGAGAAGGAGGAAGAGAGGAGGAAGAGAAGGATGAACGAGTAGGAGGAAGAGAAGGATGAACGAGTAGGAGGAAGAGAAGGATGAACGAGTAGGAGGAAGAGAAGGATGAACGAGTAGGAGGAAGAGAAGGAGGAACGAGTAGGAGGAAGAGAAGGATGAACGAGTAGGAGGAAGAGAAGGATGAAGAGGAGGAGGAAGAGAAGGAGGAACGAGTAGGAGGAAGAGAAGGAGGAACGAGTAGGAGGAAGAGAAGGAGGAACGAGTAGGAGGAAGAGAAGGATGAACGAGTAGGAGGAAGAGAAGGAGGAAGAGGAGGAGGAAGAGAAGGATGAACGAGTAGGAGGAAGAGAAGGAGGAACGAGTAGGAGGAAGAGAAGGATGAAGAGGAGGAGGAAGAGAAGGATGAACGAGTAGGAGGAAGAGAAGGAGGAAGAGGAGGAGGAAGAGAAGGATGAACGAGTAGGAGGAAGAGAAGGAGGAAGAGGAGGAGGAAGAGAAGGAGGACGAGTAGGAGGAAGAGGAGGAAATGAAAGAGGAGGAGGAGGGAGAGGAGAGATTTAATGAAGGGAAAGCGAGAGGAAGGTAGGAGGAATAGAAGGAGGAGAGGAAAGAGGAGGAGGAAGAGGAAGAGGAGAGAAGGAGGAGGAGGAGAGAGTAATGAAGGGAAGGCGAGAGGAAGGTAGGAGGAACAGAAGGAGGAGGAGGAGGAGGAGGAGTAATAGGTCCATTGCGTCATGTGGAGAGAAAGTGCTTGCATCATACACTCATACATACAACTATTGTTTTCTTCTACGCCGCAAAAACAAACTGACATACAAGACTAACGGTACTGAATTTTTTGCATACACAGTTATTACTACACAGATTCTAGAGCTATAACTAATTGCTAATATTAAAGGCAACATTCATGAGTGTATATATCACTCTCACCTGTCTCTTGGTTGTCAGTGCCACGAGTACCAGGGCCAAATCAGTGCCGTCTGTCAGTCTGTCTGTCCAGTAGCGTCTCGTGTTGTCATGACGATCTGGGAAAGAAAATGGAAGTTCATAGAATACCTTTTATTACATGGGTATCTACGCTATTTTTCTTCAGTTCTTTTATCTACGTTATTTTTTTTCAGTTCAGTAAGGAGTGTGTGTGGTGTGTGAGGTCCCAGCATTACCCAAAGATCAGTCACTACGAGTTCCAAGCTCTTTCCGGGAGCGGGAGGGCTAAAAACTGGCGATCGTGAGTCCAGCTGCGTGGGCGAGAGTGCGTGGAGTACGAAGCTCGGTCAAGGGATTCTTCACTGACAATATGTTCCCTTTGTGTGTGATGTGTAAGGTCCCAAAAGTGTCCCTAAATGTGTAAGTCCCTAAAGCTTCACCCAAAGATCCGTCCTATGAAGTTTAAGCTCCCTATCGAGAGGGTGATAGCTAGCTGGCGGTCACGATCGAGCGCATCTACGGTAGCTATGACAAGAAAAAAAGACAGAAAAAAACGAATTACCAAGTAGCCCCCTAAAAATCAATGACCAGTAGACCAATAGACACACAGACACATACACACAGACATTTCATAACACTTAAAGGCTCAATAATATCGTCAAACGCATTATTTGTACAGTATAGTTACTCTTTCAAAAATGATAATTATTCCTCGTTTTCTGTGAAGAAGTTTTGTCCGATAAGAAGAAAGGCGTAACACTCACGGACGACAAAAATATGCTTATTCACCCTTTAATATGTTTTAGACTATTTAATTAACCCTCCCCATGAATATTTTACCATAAGTATATCCAAATTATTCTACCAAAATATATAAATTAACTTAATATAACTAGATTCACTCCCCCCACACACACTACCTACAGCTGACGTGGTAACTTTGGCATAATAAAAAAGTCAAAGAAAGGAAGGAAATAAAAGAAGAAAGAAAAAAAAAGGTAATTACTGATAATGGAAAGTTATGACCTTTTAGCACGGAGCAGCGGTCTGGGGGGACACTTAGCTAAAATGCAAATCTTTTCATTTTTTTCTTTTCTTTCGAGGGGGGGGACGAAACCATTGATAATATGCTTGACCGATAACGCCTCTTATCTACGTAAACATTATTGACAGGTTTAGATAGCTGAAGTGTGCGTTAAGTCGACGGTAAATACAATATTCTCACTATGCAACAAAAATTTAATGGTGTTTTCCACAAATCATGAGAAATATGCAGTTGACATTAAATGTTTATCACAGGAAAGGAGTCCCGTATAATCTTAAATAAGCCCTATTAGAGATAAGAAAAATATAGTCAGGGCAGGAAATATCACGGAAAAGCATCAGAAAAGTAGGAGAGGAATAAATACTACTGGTAGATTTCTGTACATTTAATTTTTCATTAGTAATTCGAAAAGATCTAGTACCGTATAAGATTACTAGATATAAAACCTATTAGAGATAAAAAAAACATATAGACACATAAGGAAATAGCACGAAAAGCATTACAAAAGTATAAGAGATAAAAATATGAGTAGTTTTATGTCTCTATCATTAGTAATTCTGACCACTCCCTCTTTATCGCATGCACATCTATACACAATCTAGGTCAACAAACTTCATCCTGTCATTCCCTCACCCTATCGACTCCTTACTTAGTGCTTAGATCATAGGTCAACACGTGTCAAGGCAAGACATACACAACGTTGTATAATTAATTAATATATTGGAGATAATGACACGCGTCCGTATAGCTGAAGAATATATACACACTGGGACCTCCCGCATAGGGGGCGTATACTCATGTCTACCCTGTTTTCCCTTGCTAAGTCAATGGCCCTGATGTTCCTATGTGTCCCTGATGTGTTTCCGAGGCCCTTGATGCGCTAGGAAGGGAATTAAATAAAGGGAAAGGAGGAGAAATAAATGTGTGTGATGAAGTCGGCCACATATTGTAGGCAGGACTACCAACCACGCATCTGCAATGACTCATTTAGCGGGCTCTATTTATGGCGTTCCTACATATACATTTTTTTTAATAGGTTATTGTGTCTACCAAACATTCATATAATTAATGGTATGGTAATGGTATCAGAGGCATGTTAGAAGGTTCCCATGAGGTGTAATTAGGCGAATCAATTTTGACGGGAACAAATTTTCGCAGGATGCCTGAAACGAATGCAAAATCACGAAAATGAGGTTCAGTTCTTACCCGAGAGACGCTACCTATGCAGACTTAGGTATATATATTGCAATAGGTCCTGTATAGTGTAGTGGGGGTCTGTAGGAGTGTGTGGGGTTTATAGTATAGGGGTGTGTACGGTTGGTAAGCATGAGGGCTTGTTTGAGCTGAGGGAAGAGACAAGTCCTCAGCTCAGTGGTGGGCAAACCGTGGCAGCGAGCAGACGTATGCCGCTCGTGGTCATGAATCCGTGAATTTTCCGTAGTTGTACGTGTGACAGCGTGAGTAACTATCTCCATCATGACCATCATAGTATTCCTGCTCGACACCTCGGCGTCCATGAACCAGCGGACCTTCATAGGGGCACGACCGACCATGCTGGACATAGCGAAGGGCGCGGTGGAGACATTCGTGAAGGTGAGTACAGTGTCCGTAGTAACTAAAGGTCCTATGTTACCCTTTCTACGCCCTCTGTAGCCATGATAACTTACACACTTATAAATACATGTCTCCTAAGTTAGCTACACATAAAATTAGGCGTCTAGTAGGTCTAGGGAGATATTTAAAGGCTGCTGTAAGGAGGTGTTTCAAAGCAGTGGTGTCTCAATGCATGCACGGTGGCTACACACACACACGGACAGACAGACAGACACACACACGTCTGTCTCATGTTCACGTCCGCATGTCAAGCAGTCGTGTATGTCTGGATATGGGAAGTAGGATGATGGATATGTGTGTGTATGTGTGTGTGTGTGTGTGTGTGTGACTGTGTGTGTCAGTGTGTGTGTGTGTGTGAAAGGTGTTTGGTGTAAGTTTTTTCCCCGCATTATAGGTGTGTGTGTGTGTGTGTGTGTGTGTGTGTGTGTGTGATTATACTGTGATAGCAAGATTGAGGTACACACACACACCACGCACACGAGCCATACACTTTAAAACTTTCCTACACCACACACACACACACACACATACACCGTGGCTTGTCCAGTATACCTATTCAGCGTTCCTCCTTCTCTTCCTACTCTTCCTATTTCTTCCTATTAATCCTCCTATTTCTTCCTCCTCTTCCTATTTCTTCCTATTAATCCTCCTATTTCTTCCTATTAATCCTCCTATTTCCTCCTATTTCTTCCTATTAATCCTCCTCCTATTTTTTCCTATTAATCCTCCTCTTCCTATTTCTTCCTATTAATCCTCCTATTTCTTCCTATTAATCCTCCTATTTCTTCTTATTAATCCTCCTATTTCTTCTTATTAATCCTCCTATTTCTTCCTCAATCCTTTTCCTCCTCCTCTTCCTATTTTCTTCCTATTCTTCCTCCTCCTCTTCCTATTTCTTCCTATTAATCCTCCTCCTCCTTCTCATCCTCATCCTCTTCCTCCTATTTTTCCCTATTCCTCTTCATCCTCTTCCTATTTCTTCCTATCAGTTCTCCTCCTCCTCCTCCTCCTCCTCTACTTCATAACACGTCTACCTACGCCAGTTCGTGAATGGGTTTATTTGTGTATACGCTACGTTGATTCCCGCGCGTATGTGTGTGCGTATGTGTGTGTGTGCAGTGGCGTACCGAGGGGAGGGGGGGGGCTGCGTTTATGGCCGTTCATGGCCACCCCCTTGCAAAAAAATAAATAATAATAAAAATATAGTTATTATAAATATATATATATATATATCTATAGTTGATATTCTTAGGTTGATACATGTTGATATTTCAGGGTGGCAAAGACACTCGTCAGGTATACACAGGCCGTCACGGGAGCTACAATCTCACCATGCCTAGCCTGATGATGCCAGGTGCCATTGGCGAAACCTTGCACGCACATAAAGAACCCCAAGAATGACGAGTGTCTTTGCCACCCTGGAAAATCAACATATATATATATATATATATATAATATATATATATATATATATATATATATATATTATATATATATATTTATATATGTATTTATATTTATATATGTATATAGATATATAATATATATACCTATATATATATATATATATATATATATATATATATATATATATATATATATATATATATATATATATATTACATTTATATATGTATATAAATATATATATATACGTATTATATATATATATATATATATATATTATATATATATATATACATTTATATTTATATTTATATTTATATACATACTACATGTATATATATAAAAAAAAATTGGGGCGCCCCCTTTTCAATTTTCTGGGCACGCCACTGTGTGTGAATTGTTAAATATGAATTATTATAAGGTTTGATGTTTCGGTAAAGTAATTAGAGTAAGTAATAAATAGAGTAAATAAAGTAAATAGAGAAAGTAAAATAAAGTAAATAAATAAAGTAGCTAAATAAAGAAAGTAAAATAAAGTAAATAAAGAAAGTAAATTAAAGTAAAGTAAAATATGTGTGCGTGTGTATGTGTGTGTGTGTGTGGTGTGTGTGTGTGTGTGTGAATTAGTGATAACTAACTAGTAGGTAACCCGCGGGCGTAGGGGATTGGGCGGGGTGGGGGGTAGGTGGTCACTGAATCCTCTGCGGGCGTGCGTGGAGGGGGTAGGGTGTGGGTGTGGAGGGGAAGGGGTGTGGGCGTGGAGGGGAAGGGGTGTGGGTGTGTAAAGGTGGGTACTGCAGAGAGAGAGAGAGAGAGAGAGAGAGAGTTTTCTTTACAATGGGAAAAAGATTGATATGTATTGGTTCTTTTTTTTTTTTTTTTTTTTTTTTTTTTTTTTTTTTTGTTTGTTTGTTTGTTTAATCAATATCATATTTGTTGTTTATTAAGTTGTCATGATTTTTTTTTTCTCTCTCTCTCTCTCTCTCTCTCTCTCTCTCTCTCTCTCTCTCTCTCTCTCTCTCTCTCTCTCTCTGTATATATCTTTATTTATTTATTTATTTATATATCTATTATTTGTTTTGATGTGTAAGCTAACTTTTTGTGTGTTTTTGCTGAGAGGTTAAGTGACAAGAGTGATCCATTCAGGTTTATGAGGGAAGAAAGTTGTGTGTGTGTGTGTGGTGTGTATGTGTGTGTGTAATGGTAGTTATAGTAATGGTGATCCTTGTTTCTGTTGGTAGTGGTGGTGGTGGTGATGGTAGTGGTGGTGATGATGGTGGTGGTGGTGGTGGTGGTGATAGTAGTGGTGGTGGGGATGGTGGTGGCAGTGATGGTGGTGGTGGTGTTGTCACCTGTATCGGTGCACGAATAAAAAAAGTGATTAGTATTCGTTTTAAATTACGTAATTGGTACTTCGTAACTTGGTTATCCGGCCAGCGCCGGATATCCGGATGGATATCCGAATCCGGCCACCAAGATTAGCCGGATATCCGGTTATCCGGCCAAGAACAATTAGCCGGATATCCGGCATCCGGTTACGGCCAAATCACTCTCCGGTACAACCCCAGTGATTGCCCGGCCATTATAGTGTGACAGACTGTTTTAAAGGGTTGGTGTGTTAGTTGTATTATCTGTTGTAGTTGTAGTGTTCTGGTTGTGCTGTTTGCAGTAGTCTTGTGTGTTTGTGTGTGACAGACAGTTGTAAAGGGTTGGTGGTGTTAGCTGGTAGAGCTGTATTAGTCTGGGTATGTTGTGTTAGGCAGTAGTCTTGTATTCATCTACGTAATTGTATTTTACAGGGCCAGAGCAATGCTCGTATGGCCCTGTCTCCATATCAACATTTTTATCATTCATCCTTAGTGCTTTGTGTTGGCCGAAGCCACCACCCCGGAGAGCAGGTCACAAACCCCGGCTAACACCCGGTACCCATTCACTGCTGGGTGGACAGGGGCTCGGGTTTTAAGGAAACAACCCATCTGTTTCCGCTCCGCCTGGGGATCGAACCCGGGACTTCTCGGTTGTGAATCGAGCGTGCTACCCTTACACCACGGAGTACCCTTGTGTGTGTGTGTGTGTGTGTGTGACAGACTGGGCCTGCATTGTCACAACTAGGTAACATAAACACACACACACACAAGCATTTTCTTGCCATGTCATCCCACACGGGTCAAAGTATGTGTGTCTCTCTAATTCACTGTGCTTTATTGACCTCCTGTGACCTCCCACAGCTGCGGCAGAGGAGTCCTGAGAGCCGAGGGGACCGCTACATGCTGTTCACCTTTGAGGAAGCGCCCATGCATATTAAGGTGGGTCACGAGGGGTTTTATTTTCCCCCCTATGTTATTATCGACATATTTGATATTCATTAACTACTTCTTATTGATATTATGTTCTGGGTCTCAAGGGGTTAGGTAGCAGGAACTACCACGTGTAGGTCTCCCAGGCTCTTGTACCTTCCTTATTTTCCTATGTTATTATGTGTTCTAATGTTTGTGTGTGTTGTGTGTGCAGGCGAAGATGATTACTATGTTCTTATGTGTTCTAATGTGTGTGTTTTGTTGTTTGTGCAGGCTGGGTGGAAGGAGAACTTGGCCACCTTCATGAATGAGCTCAAGAACATCAAGGCCACGGGACTCTCCACGCTGGGCCCGGCCATCAAGAATGTGTTCGACGTGCTCAACATTAACCGCATGCAGTCAGGTGCGAGGGTGTTTTTAGCATGTAGATTTAGACTAACTACTTTCCTGCTAACTATAGTCACTTCAAACACTTGTCAGGGATTTAAGAATTGCAATGAATCACTCTAGTTCAAGGCATGCAGTTACTGAACCCTCTTTGGCCTATTATTCTTATTATTCTTATTATCTCTATTATTGCAAACTTGTCAGATCATGAACAAAGTATGCTACTACAGCCAAATTCCCAACATCCGACCTCCAAACATCCGACTTGTCCAAACAACGACTTTTTTCCCCACCACCTTGTGTCTTGTTTTGGCCATTTATTTGACTTCGTTTTTTTTTATCGTTTTTAGAAAGCATTGATTTGCGGCTTTATTTATGCATGAATTTTACTTTCGCGTCTACCACTGGATCGGCCTTCAAGAGCTGCTTCTTTTATGTTCTATACCATTTTGTCCTTACGTTTATGGTTACTGTGATATCCGAACATCCGACTATTCCAATTATCCGACCTACCTTCAGTCCCCCCAAGGTCGGATAATTAATACTTAGCTGTAACTACTTTCCTGGTATATCACTTCAAATGCTAGTCAGTGATATTAGAATTGAAATGAATCACTGAAGTTCAAGGTTGGTCACTGAGCTCCTTCCTTTGCCCCTCATTGTCTCTCCCCTCAACCCCTCTGTCTCCCCTCACAGGTATTAACACCCTTCCTTTTCCCCTCACAGGTATTAACACCCTTCCTTTTCCCCTCCCAGGCATTGACACGTATGGGACGGGCCGGAGTCCCTTCTTCCTGGAGCCGTCGGTGATCATCATCATCACGGATGGCGGCAAGCTGTCCTCCCAGCAAGGCGTGCTGGACGATGTGCGTACCCTACATGTGTGTGTGTGTGTGTGTGTGTGGTGCTGTATTTTACAAGGCCTGAGCTACACTCGGTATGGCCCCGTCTTCATAGCTACATTTTATCATTCATCCTTAGTGCTTAGTGTTGGGGGAAGCCACCACCCCGGGAGGCGGGTCACAAAACCCCGGCTAACACCCAGTACCCATTCACTGCTGGGTGGACAGGGGCTCGGGTTTTAAGAAGACCGCCTGTCTTCGCTCCGCCCGGGGGTCGAACCCGGGACTTCTCGGCTGTGAACAGAGTGTGCGAGTACCCATGTGTGTGTGTGTTAGAGAGATTTATCACAATGACACAGTGATAATTATAATGAAAAGTAGTCAAGATCTATCAAAGGGTATTTAAAAGCCAAGACCTGTCCTATAATACCCATAAATATCATCCAACAAACCATATCCTAATTTCTCTTCTGTCTTCCCTTTCGCATTGGCACAGATTTTCCCGCTGCCCAAGGTGAACCTGATCCCCGGGGCTGAGCTGACCAAGGAGATCTACCGGTGGGACCAGCGGGTGTTCGGCCTGGTGCTGCGCCTCACCGGGACCCCCGCCCCAGACCCCATGGGCCTCGTGCCCAGCGACAATTCACCACTGGACAAGCTGTGCGAACAAACGGGAGGTGAGGAAGACAAGCCCTGATTCTCTCGTCCTCTTGTGCTATATTTACTTCTATTCCTCCCTACTACTGCTCTTCTGCTTTAACTTTTCTGCTTCTACCTAATTCTACTTCTTTCTACCTAATTTTTCTAGCAAACGGGAGGTGAGGAAGACAGGCCTTGATTATCTCCCCTTCTTGTGCTGACTATATTTATTTTTCTACCTTGCATCTATCTATCAATCTATCTCTGACGCCTGTGTTCCTACAAACTCGACACTACAGAAGAGACTCCGTTTATTATTTATTCTGTGCAAGCAAACATTAGGTGAGGAAGACAGGCCCTGATTCTCTCAATGCATACTTTTTATATCCTCCTCTCTTCCCTCACCTTCCTAATGTACCCTTCTTCTTCCCTTTCTTAATATTGCCCTTCGTTTTCCATTACCTATGTCCCGTTTATCTGTGTCTGTCCCCCTCTTGTTCTCTTGTTCTCTTCCTCTCTTCCCCCTCTTGTGTGTGTAGTTATGTTGCCCTCTTGGTGTCACTAATAAGGTAACATTGCCAAGATTAATGTGTCTACCTCTCATCTATGTATCTATCTAGTCTCTCCCCCTCTTGTACTGACAATATACAAAATTCTACCTCTCACTTATCTAGCTATCTCTGACATCTGTTCCTACAAACTGGACACTACAGAAAAGTCTCCATCTATTCATTCGTTTAGTTTTTTTTCTTCTGACAATTTTGTTTTCACCATTTAAATTTTTTCTGACAATTTTGTTTTCACCGTTTAAATTTTTTCTGACAATTTTGTTTTCACCATTTAAATTTTTTCTGACAATTTTGTTTTCACCATTTAAATTTTTTCTGACAATTTTGTTTTCACCATTTAAATTTTTTCTGGCAATTTTGTTTTCACCATTTAAATTTTTTCTGACAATTTTGTTTTCCCCATTTAAATTTTTCTGACAATTTTTGTTTCACCATTTAAATTTTTTCTGACAATTTTGTTTTCACCATTTAAATTTTTTCTGGCAATTTTGTTTTCACCATTTAAATTTTTTCTGACAATTTTGTTTTCACCATTTAAATTTTTTCTGGCAATTTTGTTTTCACCATTTAAATTTTTTCTGACAATTTTGTTTTCACCATTTAAATGTTTTCTGACAATTTTGTTTTCACCATTTAATTTTTTTCTGACAATTTTGTTTGCACCATTTAAATTTTTTCTGGCAATTTTGTACTCACGGTGATGGTTGCGTTTTTCCACAGGGCGGTCGTACGCGGTTCGCTCGCACAGGATGTTCCAGCAGTGCATAGACAGCTTGGTACAGAAGGTCCAGAGCGGGGTGGTCATCAACTTTGAGAAGATCGGCCCGGATCCACCGCCTATCAACTCCGATGGTGAGTGTGCAACAAGGAACTTATTTCTCTCCCTGTTATTGGTACTAAATCATCAATTGGTACTACAGCTAAGTATTAATTATCCGACCTTGGGGGGACCGAAGGTAGGTCGGATAATTGGAATAGTCGGATGTTCGGATATCACAGTAACCATAAACGTAAGGACAAAATGGTATAGAACATAAAAGAAGCAGCTCTTGAAGGCCGATCCAGTGGTATACGTGAAAGTAAAATTCATGCATAAATAAAGCCACAAATCAATGTTTTCTAAAAACTAAAAAAAACTAAGTAAAATAAATGGCCAAAATAAGACAATGTGGTGGTGAAAAAAGTCAGTTGTTTGGACAAGTCGGATGTTTGGAGGTCGGATGTTGGGAATTTGGCTGTAAATTCCATCGCCTGTCTTGCTTCAGGGTAATAGTTGGGCACTCTTGTAGGTCCATCTTATCACCACGACTGCCTCTACTTGCATGCTTAGTAGAAAGATAGATGGACGCATGATCTAGATAGTAGAGGTCCGTCAGACAGCTCGTCTCGGGGGCGACAGTGACGTCACTCCCGTCTGTAGCTAGGACCCGGAGAGCGGCGATGGGGATGCGAAGAGGGCGACAGTGACGTCACTATTGAGCCTCTCCCGGTGTCTGGCTGACCTCCACTACTTAGATCATGGATGGACTGGACTAAACCCAAGAACCAAGGGAATGATTTTTGAACATGGAATGAACGAGGGAATTAATTTTTAGGGTCTTAACAAAGCGCACACCATTTAATTCTTGGATCTGTAGCTTCACACTAACTTTTGTTCACCTCTAAGCACCTTATTCATGATGTGAGGTCGTGAGAGTGACTTCGTGAGTGACAAGTTTGTACTCCAAAACGGCTTGTCAATTTTTACATCTCCTAACACGAGCACTTTTTTTTGTTTTGAAGTGGCTTGATCTCCAGCAGATATCTCACTGTGCCTTAATCTTTCTTCATAAACATCTCCACTTGGTCACATGCTAGTCAATTGTTATTAATAGTGAGGTGAAGAGTCAGGCTTGTAGGGTGTGGGTGTGTTGACTGTGTGCGTGACTGTGAAAGTTAAGAGTGTGGGAGGGAGAGTAGGGAAAGGTTACAACTGGAGGAAGATAATTGACACTTGGGAAGCAGCCAAATTGTGTTAAAATGACTTAAGCATATGAAAAAAGGAAATATGGATTAAACCATTCTTAGATCAATGGTGTGTGTGTGTTTAAAGATAAGTATATTTTACCACCAGGCAGGATTATGAGAGGAGAAAGTGTGACTGTGGATGTGGAAGTAGATCAGTTTTATGTTTTATCATCAGGCAGGATTAATAGAGGAAACAGTGTGGATGTGGCAGTAGATACGGAGGCCCATCATAATCTAAGAGCAATGGTGTGTATGTGTGTGTGTAGATAAGTATGTTTTACCACCAGGCAGGCTTATGAGAGGAGAGAGTGTGGCTGATAGATACGTGGATAAAGTGATAGATAGATAGATAGTGTAGATGTGGCAGTAGATACGGAGGCCCATCATAATCTAAGAGCAATGGTGTGTAGGTGTGTGTGTAGATAAGTATGTTTTACCACCAGGCAGGCTTATGAGAGGAGAGAGTGTGGCTGATAGATACGTGGATAAAGTGATAGATAGATAGTGTAGATGTGGCAGTAGATACGGAGGCCATCATAATCTAAGAGCAATGGTGTGTATGTGTGTGTGTAGATAAGTATGTTTTACCACCAGGCAGGCTTATGAGAGGAGAGAGTGTGGCTGATAGATACGTGGATAAAGTGATAGATAGATAGATAGTGTAGATGTGGCAGTAGATACGGAGGCCCATCATAATCTAAGAGCAATGGTGTGTGTGTAGATAAGTATGTTTTACCACCAGGCAGGCTTATGAGAGGAGAGAGTGTGGCTGATAGATACGTGGATAAAGTGATAGATAGATAGATAGTGTAGATGTGGCAGTAGATACGGAGACCCATCATAATCTAAGAGCAATGGTGTGTATGTGTGTGTGTAGATAAGTATGTTTTACCACCAGGCAGGATTATGAGAGGAGAGAGTGTGGCTGATAGATACGTGGATAAAGTGATAGATAGATAGTGTGGATGTGGCAGTAGATACGGAGACCCATCATAATCTAAGAGCAATGGTGTGTATGGGTGTATATGTATGATAAGTATGTTTTACCACCAGGCAGGCTTATGAGAGGAGAGAGTGTGGCTGATAGATACGTGGATAAAGTGATAGATAGATAGTGTGGATGTGGCAGTAGATACGGAGACCCATCATAATCTCCCCTCCCCCCCCTTAACATGCACCCCAGACACCTGGACGTGGCCTGGCTCACAGCGAGGGAGAGTGCAAGCAGTGGACATGAGCAGCGTGAGAAGTGCATGTGGTGGTCCAACCGGCTGGAACAGAGACACGAACGAGAGTGTTGATGAAAGATGCGGTATGTCTGGCAGGGCCGAGGGTGTGAGTGGTGGCGCGGTGAGTGGAGGAAGACATGGTTAGTTGTATGGGAAGGGCAGGGCCGAGGGTGTGAGTGGTGGCGCGGTGAGTGGAGGAAGACATGGTTAGTTGTATGGGAAGGGGAGGGCCGAGGGTGTGCGTGGTGGGGCGGTGAGTGGAGGAAGACATGGTTAGTTGTATGGGAAGGGGAGGGCCGAGGGTGTGAGTGGTGGCGCGGTGAGTGGAGGAAGACATGGTTAGTTGTATGGGAAGGGGAGGGCCGAGGGTGTGAGTGGTGGCGCGGTGAGTGGAGGAAGACATGGTTAGTTGTATGGGAAGGGGAGGGCCGAGGGTGTGAGTGGTGGCGCGGTGAGTGGAGGAAGACATGGTTAGTTGTATGGGAAGGGGAGGGCCGAGGGTGTGCGTGGTGGGCGCGGTGAGTGGAGGAAGACATGGTTAGTTGTATGGGAGGGGAGGGCCGAGGGTGTGAGTGGTGGCGCGGTGAGTGGAGGAAGACATGGTTAGTTGTATGGGAAGGAAGATAAAGGAAGACAAGACTTAGATAGATGTATGGCAAGAAAGGACAGATGATTAGTGATAGAAATGTGTGTGAGAGTAAGCTGAGAGAGGCAGTCACTTGTAAACATAAGGAGGACAGGATCTCATGAAGACCCGCCACCCCGGGTATTTTTGTGGTGGGCGATCTTCATGTGGGTGAGAGTGGTACGTAACCAATGTCCAGGTTCAGTTAGTGAACTAGCGGGGGGGTCTGGGGGTCCGCAGCCCCTGTTAGGTCACCCCAAAATAGCTGGGGTGGCGAAGAACATCAGAAAATAAGGAGGCTACAAGAGGCCTTACTTTTCCCTCACTCCACATGTCTTCTTCCACCACTAACTCACTAACTCACTCATGTCTTGATTCCCACCCAAACAGGTCCTCAGTCTCTAGCTATCAGTACATTATTTTATTATATTATTCTGGGTTTGGTTTCTATGTTTAGGAAAGGAAACTTCGCAGGTGTGGAAGTTTAATGCCAGAACGTTAACTTTCCCTCACTGTAGTCTTAAGGCTGATTCACACTGGCGTTTTTTCGGCATTTTTATCTGACGAGAATGGGTCTGGGGCTGGGGTCATGATCGCAATAGGTTTTCAACAAAAATCACACACCAATCGCTCGGTCTTTCACGAGACCGACTTCTCGTCAGATAAAATGCCGAAAAAACGCCTGTGTGAATCAGCCTTTATACAATAGTAGTTATTTTGGGTCTTGATTTAGGTCACAGGTGTTTGCTTCCTTCTTTATTTCCCATGCCAGGCTACTCCCCAGATGTGTACAGGCAACCACTTCACTCCATTGTTCATACTCTACTGGTAAACATTAGTTCTTTCGGGCTTTGGTTTCTATCCAGTCATCCTTTTTTCATCCTTTAAATATTTTGTTGTGATAATGAGTGTATGATACTGTTAAATGTAAGTTGAAAATATGGCTATGCTTTTTTTTATTTTGGTTCATGCAAGTTGGGTAAGAGTAAGGCAGTGTAGGAACTCAGCATGATTTAGGGAAGTAAGTCTGCCTACAAAGCAACAGGGGTGGAGCATGAGAGGCAGACTGTGTGCACGGTGGCTGTGGTGAACAAACACACACACACACACATAGACAGGAACCCGCGAGTCCTGCCTGCCGCTGTGACGCCTCATGATGCCGCCTGTTCTCAGTACTCAGGTTATTACCCCCCTCCTCCTCCCCTGCCCCTGTCTCTCTCTCTCTCTCTCTCTCTCTCTCTCTCTCTCTCTCTCTCTCTCTCTCTCTCTCTCTCTCTCTCTCTCTCTCTCTCTCTCTCTCTCTCTCTCTCTCTCTCTCTCTCTCTGTCTTTCTCTCTCTTTCTGTCTGTCCCTCTCTCTCTCTCTCTTTCTGTGCCTCTCTCTCTCTCTCTCTCTCTCTCTCTCTCTCTCTCTCTCTCTCTCTTTCTGTGCCTCTCTCTCTCTCTCTCTCTCTCTCTCTCTCTCTCTCTCTCTCTCTCTCTCTCTCTCTCTCTCTCTCTCTCTCTCTCTCTCTCTCTCTCTCTCTCTCTCTCTCTCTCTCTCTGTGCCTCTCTCTCTCTCTCTCTCTCACTCTCACTCTGTTTTTGAGTTTGATCAACATACATTTTTGGTCATTATCTATTTTACTTTCGATATCCCTCTTTTTTTTCTTTTTCTTCCTGGACCATTTCAATCTTTTGTATTACCCCCCTTCCCCCTCCCCTTGACCCTTCCCCCCTCCCCTGGTTCACCCCCCCTCCCCTTGACCCTGACCCCTGGCTCACACTCCCCCTCCCCTTGACCCTGACCCCTGGCTCACACCCCCTCCCTCCCTCCCCCGCCAGGCAAGGAAACGCCAGACGTGGTAGAGGTGGACAAGGAGAACCAGCAGAGCAACATAGACACCAATGGGAGCGGGGGTCCCGGCGCCGGGGGCATCGGCGGGGGGATGCTGGGGCACATGCTGCAGAACGGCGGGCGCCCCCACACCCCCAACTCCCTGCCGGCGCCGCCCCCCAACCCTCCCAGCAACGCCTGGCACAACTGTCGCAAGATGATCTACGTCCCACGGCCAGCCCAGCGCGGGAGTCCCTCGGGGTTCTGGCCCATCCCGGAGTCTTTCTGGCCCGACACCAACACGCTATCCCTGGTAGGCGCTCCTTAGGATGTTTGCACTATGTGTTGACCAAAGAAATGAACCATGTTATCTATCATATTGATGACTATTGCCTTCCAAGAATGCACATTTATTTAGCTCCTTATCATTCTTAGGGTTCAAGGGGTTTCTATTTAGCATTATAGTATTGTATTAACCTCTATTCTCTCTATATTAACCTCTATTCTCTCTATATTAACCTCTATTCTCTCTATATTAACCTCTATTCTCTCTATATTAACCTCTATTCTCTCTATATTAACCTCTATTCTCTCTATATTAACCTCTAGTCTCTCTATATTAACCTCTAGTCTCTCTATATTAACCTCTATTCTCTCTATATTAACCTCTATTCTCTCTATATTAACCTCTAGTCTCTCTATATTAACCTCTATTCTCTCTATATTAACCTCTAGTCTCTCTATATTAACCTCTATTCTCTCTATATCTATATCTATATCTATATCTATATCTCTCTATTCTCTCTATAGTAACCTCTATTCTCTCTATAATTCATGGAAGAATCAAATTGACTGACAGCAACAAGATACAAGAGTCAGTTAGATGTGAAAATTCATCATCTTTTTCATCAATTGGGGGATTAATATTATTTCCCCCCTCCCATGTGTGACAGCCGGCGAGAAGTGCACACCCCAACGTGAAGTTCACCTGCACCAGCCAGGAGCCCATGGTGATTGACAACCTGCCCTTCGACAAGTACGAGCTGGAACCCTCGCCCCTCACACAGTACATCCTCTCCCGGAAGCAGCCCACCGTCTGCTGGCAGGTGGGTGACAGGCGGTGGTGTTTATGTCATTGTAGTTATGGTTGACAGAGTAATCAATCAATCAATCCTTGGGGGCATACGCCGGGGGGCGCGTCGCCTCGCCCACCCTACGACGCCACTCCCGGGGGTCACCACGCGCGAGTTCCCATGCAGGCTCCTTTCCCATACCAAGCAGCTCTCGACAAGAAACATCAACTTGCCCCAGCCACGAGCCTTGTGGGTGCCCCCTTGGCCTCCTCCACGCCGGATTGTCTCTTACAGATACAACCCGATGGGAAGGATCGGTTTCAGGGTAGCGTGCCACATGCCCATATAGCCGAAGTTGGCGCTGACGGACTATGCAGGTAATAGGCCTCGATTCAGTCTCACGGTGCAATCGCTGATTTGACACGTAAATCATCCCAGCGATACCCCATGATTCTGCGAAGACACTTATTACCAAAGGCATTGATTTGTCTCTTCAAGTCACTATTTAGTGTCCATGTCTCACAACCATAGAGTAAGACAGGGATCACAAGCGACTTGAAGATCCGGATCTTCGTCCTCCTGCACAGGTACCGACAACGCCAAATACTCCCGCTGAGCGAGTCCATAACACCGTGGGCTATGCCAATCCGTCGTAAGACTTCTTGACGTGACCCGCTGTCATTATGGACTGCGCTACCAAGGTATGTAAAACTTTCCAAGATTTCAATGTCCTCGCCACACGCATGAACAGACTGTACTGCTTCATCTAGTAAGTCTCCAAATACCTGGACCTTGGTCTTGAGCCAGGAGACCTCAAGTCCCAAAGGCTTTGCCTCCTCGTGCAGCGCCTCGAGAGCCATCACCAGGACCTCCAGCGACTCAGCAAAGATTACTGCATCATCGGCAAAAACAAGATCAGTGATCTTGGTGTTGCCGACGGATGCTCCACAATCACTTTGATCTACAACCTTGTCCAATACCCAGTCCATACAAGCGTTGAAAAGTGATGGGGCAAGGACGCACCCCTGCCTCACTCCTGTATTCACAGGAAAGAAGCTGGATACACCTGCCCGAGTAAGAGAGTGAATATATGACAGATATACTGTCATATATTCACTCATATTCATACATGTCATATGATCTCTCTTACTCTCTGACAGAGTAAGAGAGAGTGAATATATGAGGCATCCCACATAAGAATCCTGCTTTGTCTGAAGTCCTGAAGTCCCACATAAGAACACAGTGTTTGAAGGGACACTCATCCATTCCCACACAAAAGTTAAGCCCTCAATAGAGTGCTATACATAGTTATCTCGGTTTTGGCGGGAGTGGCGCGAGTGGCCCTCTTATGCGGGACGCCTCATATATCAAAGATCCTACCTTAGCCTCCCATTAGCTATAGAGAGTAACAGATAGAGAATACATGACAAAGACCCTACCATACCTAACCATCACCCACCTTTCTCTGCTACACAGATATAGAGAACACAGAGAATATATGCCAAAGATCACACTTTAGCCTCCCATTACTTATTGAGAGTAAAAGATAGAACATAATAGCAAAGATCCTACCATAACCTAACCACCTCCCATCTCCCCCCCCCCAGGTTTACATCCCCAACAGCAGCAAGAACAGTGACGTGGGCCACCCGTTTGGCTACCTGAAGGCCTCCACCACCCTGCAGACGGTGAACCTCTTCGTGATGCCCTACAACTACCCCGTCCTCCTCCCCCTCCTCGACGACCTCTTCAAGACACACCGCCTCAAGCCAACCAAGGAGTGGAGGATACAGTTCGACAACTACCTCCGCACCATGCCTCCCTACTACGCCAATGTGAGGCTTTGTTGTGGTTTGGGTGATGATTGATTGACTTTATTTAGTAAGAGTTAGTCCATAATTTAGATCATACAGGCACATTTCATGAACATAACCGTGAAGTAGGCTGCTCTCACAAGGATAACCCACAAAAGGTTCCTCACTTATTTCCAGTGGGATCCCTGTGGTGAGGCAAAACTATCAAGGAACTAGCAAGGCCCACCACAGTACACGAAAATTCTCGCACAGAATAATAATGATTCTTGCTATTATAGTGATCTATTATCGTTTTTATTATTATTGTTAATGATTTTTTGTTTCTCGGCTCTATATTTTGAGATTTCTGGAATGCCTGGACTACAACATGTTTATGAATGCTGGACGTTACTCTTAGACGCTTGATATTACAGTTACTTATTATAGTTTTTATCATTGTGAATTATTTTTAGTTTCCGTACTTTATATCTTAAGATTTCTGAATTGCTAGGACAACAAACAACACGTTTAGGAATGTTGTACGTTACCCGTAAGATGTTGGTACGAAGAGGAAAATATCAGAGATACTCTTACAATACTCTTGTTTCTTTCCTGCTAACCCTGTGCCTCGCCCCCTCACAGCCCCTGAAGCGTGCCCTGGGCAGGATGGGTGCGCCTAACCTGGTGCCGGACAACCTGGACAACTCCCTCAGCTTTCAGGTCACCAACCACCTCAAGAAGCTCAAGAACCAGGCCAAGCTGGAGTATGAACGCATCTGTCTGGAGGTGAGTAGTGCTGCTCAGGGTGACTCTAGGCTATAATGCTTTGATGGAGAGAACATGTAAAGCCCAGGTCCCACTATGAGGCTACGTTTACGTTACGTTACATTTCGATTTACGGGGCCACGCCATTGACTAGATCAAAACACGACTTGACGTGGTCCTGACTTTTATGGTAATGCGGGTTAACGCAGGCTGACGAGGCCTCGTTCCTGACGTGGCGTAATTTTAGAAGAAAAAGAAAATGCTGTTGGCCCACATCAGTTACCCTGGACAAGTGACGGGGCAGTGTCGCGGCCATGACGAGGCTGACGTGGCATTAACGTCACTGACATGAGTTGACGCGAACTAATTCCCGCGTCAACCAGTGCCAGGCAGGCAATGTTCTCTAACGTGGATTGACGTGGACCCGTAACCTCGTAGTGAGACCCGGACTTAAGAGAAGAACACATATAGAGGTCCTAATTTTTTTCTGTTGACTGGAGTTTTGCATCATGGCTTTGGTACTATGGAGAAGAACACATAGAGAGGTCCTAATTTTTTTCTGTTGACTGTGAAGTTTTGCATCATGGCTTTGGTGTTATCAGGTTAAGTATTTTGGTTCCCGTTACACTATGTCACGTTAGGTTATGCAGCTCACTAGTTCTCATGAGTTGTTTATTCCCGGCAGGTTAACGATGAGCGTCTGGCCCGAGGCACATTGTGGACCCAGTGAGGGAATCCGCGTGGCAGCCCCGACGGTGTCCCCCTTAAGGTGGCAGCCACCGTCATCTCAGCACCCCTGCTGCAAGGTGATGGGAGTGGGCTCGGGTGCTCTCCTCTCCCTGCTTCCTTTCTCATCTCTCTCTTCTTATCTGATTATCTGAATAAGTTTTTACTTTTCCACATTTCTTACACACTTTGCAAACACCAACAAAGGAAAAGTACAGCCTTTCGCCTAACATCAATAAGGAAGCTTGGAATGACATGATGTAGTGGTGGTTCAGGGAATGAAATTAATATTCCTGAATTTAAAGACAAGCTGGATAAGTATTGCTATGGAGATGAGAGTAAACAAGCACAGGTCTCTTACTGTATGTCACAACTATACTGATACATACATACTCTCTCTACTCTGCATCTTCTCTCTCTCTTTCTTCCTCTCTCTCCTCCTCTCTCGAATCCTCTCTCTCTCTGCTCGCTCTCAGTTCTGCTCTTTCTCTCTTCTCATCTCTCTCTCTCTTCTTCTCTTTTCTCTCTCTCTCTCTCTCTGCATCTCTGTCTCATTGTCTCTGTCTCTGTCTATATCTTGTTCTCTCTCTCTGTCTGTGCTCATCTCAGTCTCATGGCTCTCGTCTCATATCTAAATAAGTGTTAGTTTTCCACAAGTGCATCTTACACATACATAACAAAAAATACACTATTTACATATATTTAACACCATCTACATCATGTTGCAGAAACTTTAGTAACCAACGAAGACTAAATAACAATTTCATAACCTTTGCTCAGAAACTTTAATAATTCATGAATATTAGGCAACAATTACATTTTTTTGTATAACAATATCAGACATTTTTATAACATTATAAGACATTTTTATAACAATTTTAGACATTTTATAACCTTTGTCCCTCCTTCGCCTTGACAGACCAGCTGGGTCACCTGCGGGATCAGGTCACGGAGTACCCCAGCTTTGTGTTGGCGGTGCGGGAGGGGGAGGTCAGCCCACAGATGTACAGGAATCCTTTTGACATCCCCCGCGCCCACCTCCTCGACCAGCTCACCCGCATGAGGGCCAACTTCCTACAGGTCAGTATTATTATTATTATTATTATCATTATTATTATTACTATTTTTTTTTTTTTTTTTTTTTTTTTTTTTTTTTTTTTTTTTTTTTTTTTTTCCCCTACAGGTCAGTATTTATTGAATTTTTTTTTTTTTTTTTTTCCTACAGGTCAGTCTTTTTTATATTTATTTATTTATAGAGAGCAAACTTCCTATAGGTTAGTCTTTATTTTTTTTATTGTATTTTTTAACTTTTTTTATTTAGATTTTTTTATTTTTTTTTGTCACAAAAAAAAGATCTGCATGAGAGCAAATTTCCTACAGGTCAGTTTTTTATATATTTTTATTTTTTTATTTTATGGATTTTTTTTCTTCTCTTCTAAAAAGTGATGCCTCTTATTCCTCTTTTCCAGTGTTATTTCAAGGTAATGTTTTTGTTGGACCATATGCTATTATAATTATTTTGATTAACCTAGTGCAGAATTGTTGTGGTCAATATAATATCTGTATCTATCTATCTATCTAAAATCTATCTATCCATCTATCTGTCCCAGTCCTCCCTGACCCTCCTGCTCACCGACCGCGACCGTGACCAGCTCCACTGTCGCCCCATCAGCCAAATGGGCAACTACCAGGTGAGTACACGTGCCTGTCTGTCTTTATTATATTGAAAGTTGTCAGTTTATGTTCATATAATGCTCATACATTTGTCCTTGAGGGAGGAGAGGAAATGGGAGGAGGAAGAACTATTTTTTAAAGTATCTTTCGGTTTGTATACAATCCTTCAGAGTCCTTCACGGGCCTCTTCGCTCCTTCATGCATCCTACAGGAGTCATAGGAGGGCATTAGAAGTCCCACAGGATTGCTATAGTATTCCTAGGTTTTTATAAGTACTTTGACAATCGCATGGGTGGCTCAAATAGGGATTAATAATACTACTACTAATACTGATCGTTGTATTGAAGTAATGATTTATCTAGCAATGCCTGTCATATTTTGATGTCTTGTAGTAAGTTTTGTCTAATTTGTGATTTTTAAGGAATACTATCTGGAAGTATCTTGTCATTGAGAATTGGCTGAAATAGGGACTTCTAATCATTGTAACTGAAAACTGACTCCATATTCGTGTTCAGCATGCCCTAAAACTGCAAGGAACAAATTTTCAAGCAAATCAATTTTTCAAAAAATATTGAAAATTTTGCAAGGGATGCCTTGATTTTTTGTTGAAAATCACGTGTTTTTTCAATAACTAAAAAACTATGGCAGAAAAGTGCAACATGTATAGAGAAGTAACTATGCAGTAGATCTAAGGCTATCATTTGGCGAAAAGCAAAATAATATTGATTAGTAAATAACTGAGAAAATAGCATATTCGCACATTTATAAAAAATATCAATTTTCTCGACAACCATGAGGTGTTTTGACAAGCCGACTACTGCATCATGTAGAACACCTCAAGATGAACCTTTGTTACTTCGAGAGTTTTCTTCTACGACTCATAGTTTTGCGGCAAAATAACAAAAACCTGATCATCGTCAATTTTGGAATATTTTTTAGCAGCCTGAAATCCGAAAATATTTTTTTCGCTAGATAATTGGAAATACCGGGGATACAATTGTAGATCCATCCATTTACAATAACTTTTGATGGGTAAGTGTTGCTGTGTGAGAAACAAGTTGTGAGCTGAATGCGTTATAGTAAATATATAAGTTTATAATTCAGAAACCGTTCATGATAGGTCAGTGTTATGCAGAGACCAGTGTTGCCACCTCAGTGTAGGGGAAGGGACTAACTCTCTTCTCCCTTTTCCTCCTTCAGGACTACTTGAAGAAGATGACGCCGCCACTGAGGGAGATTGAGTCCACCCCTGTCAGGCAACACATGTTTGGCAACCCCTTCAAGATTGACAAGGTGGGTGTTGTCTCGTACTCATCCCTTCTATTATGTGCCTTGCAGTGCCCTTATAATGTGCCTTGCAGTGCCCTTATAATGTGCCTTGCAGTGCCCTTATAATGTGCCTTGCAGTGCCCTTATAATGTGCCTGACAGTGCCCTTATAATGTGCCTTGCAGTGCCCTTATAATGTGCCTTGCAGTGCCCTTATAATGTGCCTTGCAGTGCCCTTATAATGTGCCTTGCAGTGCCCTTATAATGTGCCTTGCAGTGCCCTTATAATGTGCCTTGCAGTGCCCTTATAATGTGCCTTGCAGTGCCCTTATAATATGCCTTGCAGTGCCCTTATAATGTGCCTGACAGTGCCCTTATAATGTGCCTTGCAGTGCCCTTATAATGTGCCTTGCAGTGCCCTTATAATGTGCCTTGCAGTGCCCTTATAATGTGCCTGACAGTGCCCTTATAATGTGCCTTGCAGTGCCCTTATAATGTGCCTGACAGTGTCCTTATTATGTGCCTTGCAGTGCCCTTATAATGTGCCTTGCAGTGCCCTTATAATGTGCCTGACAGTGTCCTTATTATGTGCCTTGCAGTGCCCTTATAATGTGCCTTGCAGTGCCCTTATAATGTGCCTTGCAGTGCCCTTATAATGTGCCTTGCAGTGCCCTTATAATGTGCCTTGCAGTGCCCTTATAATGTGCCTTGCAGTGCCCTTGTAATGTGCCTTGCAGTGCCCTTATAATGTGCCTTGCAGTGGCCCTTATAATGTGCCTTGCAGTGCCCTTATAATGTGCCTTGCAGTGCCCTTATAATGTGCCTTGCAGTGCCCTTATAATGTGCCTGACAGTGCCCTTATAATGTGCCTTGCAGTGCCCTTATAATGTGCCTTGCAGTGCCCTTATAATGTGCCTTGCAGTGCCCTTATAATGTGCCTTGCAGTGCCCTTATAATGTGCCTGACAGTGCCCTTATAATGTGCCTTGCAGTGCCCTTATAATGTGCCTGACAGTGTCCTTATTATGTGCCTTGCAGTGCCCTTATAATGTGCCTTGCAGTGCCCTTATAATGTGCCTTGCAGTGCCCTTATTATGTGCCTTGCAGTGCCCTTATAATGTGCCTTGCAGTGCCCTTATAATGTGCCTTGCAGTGCCCTTATAATGTGCCTTGCAGTGCCCTTATAATGTGCCTGACAGTGCCCTTATAATGTGCCTTGCAGTGCCCTTATTATGTGCCTTGCAGTGCCCTTATAATGTGCCTTGCAGTGCCCTTATAATGTGCCTTGCAGTGCCCTTATAATGTGCCTGACAGTGTCCTTATTATGTGCCTTGCAGTGCCCTTATAATGTGCCTTGCAGTGCCCTTATAATGTGCCTGACAGTGTCCTTATTATGTGCCTTGCAGTGCCCTTATAATGTGCCTTGCAGTGCCCTTATAATGTGCCTGACAGTGTCCTTATTATGTGCCTTGCAGTGCCCTTATAATGTGCCTTGCAGTGCCCTTATAATGTGCCTTGCAGTGCCCTTATAATGTGCCTTGCAGTGCCCTTATAATGTGCCTTGCAGTGCCCTTATAATGTGCCTGACAGTGCCCTTATAATGTGCCTTGCAGTGCCCTTATTATGTGCCTTGCTATACCCTTGATGCAATACAGTCATTACATTCTGCACGAAGCACTCAGCACTAAGGAAACAAAATATGTACTAATGCAAAAAATAATTCTTATGAAAAGGTCACTCATATCTCTCCTAAGTGCGAATTGATGTGCAGGAAGGATGATTATTTTTCCCTTCCTCCCCCACGGAAGATGTCGATGATGGTGGACGAGGCAACTAAGCGGGCTTGTTGTTAACTTTTTTTTTGCCCTTGGCCAGTCCTTTCTGATGTAAAAAAAAGAGAAAAAAAAGAAAGTGCGAGTTCATATGCAATTGATGATTATTTTCCCCTTGCTCCCCCCACAGAAGATGTCGATGATGGTGGACGAGGCCGACGTGGACCTGATGGGGTCCAGTGGGGCCAACAATGCGGGGGGCCGGGGCTCCAAGCGGCCGGCCGAGGCACAGGCTCCTGTAGGGCGGCCAAACAAGAGGCGACGCGGCCCTCTGCCCCACGACTTTACCTTACAGAGTATGAATATTACCCCCTCCTCCACCCCCACCACCACCCCCGCCTCCACCCCTCCCTCTAGTCCCTGCCCCTCCCCCTACCCCTCCCCCTGTCCCTCACCCATGCCCCCAGACTCCCCCATGCCGCTCAGAATGGAGGAACGGGTGGAGCGGATGGAGCAACGGCCGGACGTCTCCCTCGCTCTCCCGAGACCGGAGCGCCCGGACACCCCAGTCTTTCAGCCGGGCACCTGCTACCCGGGGGCCACCACACCCACCGCCAGCTACTCCCCCATCCTGAGTGTGTCCCCGCCCGGCTCACCCCTCCCCGCCTCACCCTCCGAGGACCGCCCCTACGACAATCACCCCATGCTGAATGGAGGTGAGGCATTTTTTATTTTTTGGGGGGGAATTTTTAGTTTTTTTGGGAGGATCAGATGCTGGTGTCTTTACCCCTTGAGGACCAGAACGTAATTGCCATTGTAATGTGACCATCATTAGATACTTTTTAATGAATATAGCCAATGGTTTTTATAGATTGACCTGTTTAATGGTGAATGGAGGTGAGAATCAGAGGCTGTTGTGTCTTCATTAACTAACCCCTTCACGCCCAGATCTTTCCTTGGCTGTATAAAAAAACTGTCTGTTATTAGCCATGAAATTACGAAAAGTCACTGAATATACCCAATTAGTTAGTGGCCAAGGATACTAAACAGGTCATATCTATAAAATATTACTTATAGTCACTAAAAAATCGTTTAATGGTACCCTAATGACAATGGGAATTACGTTCTGGGTCTCAAGGGGTTAATTGCAGACAGTTCACTTCATTCATTATTTGATGTCTTGGGTTTCTTTAGGGTCGTCTTTATTGACATTCATTTATATATTCACTTCTTTATTTCATTATTTTACAAACCAGCTAGTTGACTTGTATTTGAATCCTTTAGTGGTACGTATTTATGTCACTATACAGTAAAACCTCTCATATCCGGACTAATTGGGCCAAGGAGTGGTCCGAGTATTGCAAGGAACCGAATAATGGGGGGATATGTAAAAAAAAAAAAAAAAAAAAAAAATTCTAGGTGTTTAAAGTATTTATGTAGCTAGGAAATTTCGACCCCTATAAAAAAAAAAAAAAAAAAAAAAAAAAAAAAACTTCTAGGCGTATATAGCTAGGAAATTTTGACCCCTAAAAAAAAAAAAAAAAAAAACTGTTCTAGGTGTATATAGCTAGGAAATTTCGACCCCTAAAAAAAAAAAAAAAAAAAAACAGTTCTAGGCGTATATAGCTAGGAAATTTCGACCCCTAAAAAAAAAAAAAAAAAAAAAAAAAACTGTTCTAGGCGTATATAGCTAGGAAATTTCGACCCCTAAAAAAAAAAAAAAAAAAAAAGTTCTAGGCGTATATAGCTAGGAAATTTTGACCCCTAAAAAAAAAAAAAAAAAAACTGTTCTAGGTGTATATAGCTAGGAAATTTTGACCCCTAAAAAAAAAAAAAAAAAAAAAGTTCTAGGCGTATATAGCTAGGAAATTTTGACCCCTAAAAAAAAAAAAAAAAAAAAAGAAGCTCCGAATAATGTCAAAGTCCGAACAATGAGGGTCCGAATACGAGAGGTTTTACTGTACTTCATAGTGACATATGCAAACTCTGATTTTCCCTTCATAGTGACTGCAGCAAACCCTTATTTACAGGAACTACCACGTGCAGGTCTTGCGGCCTCTTGTAGCATCCTTATTTTCTAATGTTATTTTTCCTTCCTTCCCCTCGCAGACGTGATTCCCCCGCCCCCGTCCTTGCGTGACGAGGAGGTGAGCCAGAGCAGCAGCAGCAGCAGCAACAGTAGCCGCCTGGAGATCTACGACGTGTACGACATGCTCCCCCCGTCCCCCAGCCTCACCCCGCCCCCCATGGAGCCCCCTACCGAGGAGCCCCATGAAGAGGAGAATGGTATAGTCCCTCCTACTGAACCCAGGAGAGGACCTACCACTACCACCACCACTACTACAACTTCTACCCTCACTACCACTACTACAGCCACCCCTACAACCACTACTACCCCCACCACCACTTCAGCAACCACTACTATAACCACCACTATAACCCCCGTCATCACTACCCTTACGCTTACCCCGACAGCCCCCACCGTCACCACTCCCGTCACTGCGCTGCTGCCGGCGGACACACAAGCCACCAAGACCTACAATAAGGAGCTGAAGATGACATGTTTCAAGCTGGTGAAGAAGCCTGGCAGAGGTGAGGACATGACGTACTGGCTTGTGATAGGGCGGGAGGATAGCAGGGGACGATGTGGTATTAGGATAGTGCTGCTATTATTATATGTGGTATTAGGTGGTGATGATATTGGCTTGTTGAATTGAATTAATGCTAAAAAAGGGAAAATGTGCCAGACATAAGAGGTCATGTGGCACTATGGCAAAGCATAATAAAGGGTCAGGGTTATAGAGAAAGATAAGATCAGATTTTCATCCTATCTAGACACTTTGCAAGTACCAACTACAAGGTTATTGACTACAAAGCGCCGCCACGTCGGCACGAACTAGGCGGACTCGAACCGCTGACCGAATGCACAGGGACGCTGCACATTGCGAACTCACGTCTCTACCAACCTTGCCACCCTGAAGGGCTATAGAGAAAGAGTGAAACGGTGAGGGAAGGGAAAGGAAAGGAATGTTACAGCAGGATGGTTAGATCAGATGTAGGATGTGGATTTGTTGGAGGAAGGAGGTTAAATTTTCCAGGGAGAAGGAGGGGGATTCCGGGAGAATGTCCGCAAGACAGGGAGGTCAGGAAAGGGAGGACAAATGAGGGAAGGATCTGGAACGGGCAGGAGTAAGATGGGGGCAGGATATTAGGACATGTTGGACAGTGAGAGGAACTTGACAGGGTGTGCAGAGGGTTGGGGAGGAGCGTGACATGAGATAGGAGTGTGATAGGGCGGGTGGGAGGATAACAGGGGACGATGTGGTATAAGAAGCATGGAGTATTTGCCTTTACCTCTGTCTATACTCTCTGGCCCATTTGTTGTGGGAGGATAGCAGGGGACGATGTGGTATTAAGAAGCAGGGTGTATCTAGGAATGCTCAGGCAGGCAAGGAAGGGAGATGGGAAGAATGGTAATGGGTTAGGATAATAATGAAATCTGGTTCACTCCATATATCACCCATTTTTTTTATTGATTTATTTCTCTATCCAGCACCCTTGTATCCCCTATCCAGCACCCTTGTATCCCCTATCCAGTACCCTTGTATCCCCTATCCAGCACCCTTGTATCCCCTATCCAGCACCCTTGTATCCCCTATCCAGCACCCTTGTATCCCCTATCCAGCACCCTTGTATCCCCTATCCAGCACCCTTGTATCCCCTATCCAGCACCCTTGTATCCCCTATCCAGCACCCTTGTATCCCCTATCCAGCACCCTTGTATCCCCTATCCAGCACCCTTGTATCCCCTATCCAGCACCCTTGTATCCCCTATCCAGCACCCTTGTATCCCTATCCAGCACCCTTGTATCCCCTATCCAGCACCCTTGTATCCCCTATCCAGTACCCTTGTATCCCCTATCCAGCACCCTTGTATCCCCTATCCAGCACCCTTGTATCCCCTATCCAGCACCCTTGTATCCCCTATCCAGCACCCTTGTATCCCCTATCCAGCACCCTTGTATCCCCTATCCAGCACCCTTGTATCCCCTATCCAGCACCCTTGTATCCCCTATCCAGCACCCTTGTATCCCCTATCCAGCACCCTTGTCCATCCCCCTGTATCCCTATCCGCACCCTTGTATCCCCTATCCAGCACCCTTGTATCCCCTATCCAGCACCCTTGTATCCCCTATCCAGCACCCTTGGTATCCCCTATCCAGCACCCTTGTATCCCCTATCCAGCACCCTTGTATCCCCTATCCAGCACCCTTGTATCCCCTATCCAGCACCCTTGTATCCCCTATCCAGCACCCTTGTATCCCCTATCCAGCACCCTTGTATCCCCTATCCAGCACCCTTGTATCCCCTATCCAGCACCCTTGTATCCCCTATCCAGCACCCTTGTATCCCCTATCCAGCACCCTTGTATCCCCTATCCAGCACCCTTGTATCCCCTATCCAGCACCCTTGTATCCCCTATCCAGCACCCTTGTATCCCCTATCCAGCACCCTTGTATCCCCTATCCAGCACCCTTGTATCCCCTATCCAGCACCCTTGTATCCCCTATCCAGCACCCTTGTATCCCTATCCAGCACCCTTGTATCCCCTATCCAGCACCCTTGTATCCCCTATCCAGCACCCTTGTATCCCCTATCCAGCACCCTTGTATCCCTATCCAGCACCCTTGTATCCCCTATCCAGCACCCTTGTATCCCCTATCCAGCACCCTTGTATCCCCTATCCAGCACCCTTGTATCCCCTATCCAGCACCCTTGTATCCCCTATCCAGCACCCTTGTATCCCCTATCCAGCACCCTTGTATCCCCTATCCAGCACCCTTGTATCCCCTATCCAGCACCCTTGTATCCCCTATCCAGCACCCTTGTATCCCCTATCCAGCACCCTTGTATCCCCTATCCAGCACCCTTGTATCCCCTATCCAGCACACCCTTGTATCCCCTATCCAGCACCCTGTGTATCCCCTTACTCCAGCACCCTTGTATCCCCTATCCAGCACCCTTGTATCCCCTATCCAGCACCCTTGTATCCCCTATCCAGCACCCTTGTATCCCCTATCCAGCACCCTTGTATCCCCTATCCAGCACCCTTGTATCCCCTATCCAGCACCCTTGTATCCCTATCCAGCACCCTTGTATCCCTATCCAGCACCCTTGTATCCCCTATCCAGCACCCTTGTATCCCCTATCCAGCACCCTTGTATCCCTATCCAGCACCCTTGTATCCCCTATCCAGCCCCCCCACCCTTGTATCCCCTATCCAGCACCCTTGTATCCCCTATCCAGCACCCTTGTATCCCCTATCCAGCACCCTTGTATCCCCTATCCAGCACCCTTGTATCCCCTATCCAGCACCCTTGTATCCCCTATCCAGCACCCTTGTATCCCCTATCCAGCACCCTTGTATCCCCTATCCAGCACCCTTGTATCCCCTATCCAGCACCCTTGTATCCCCTATCCAGCACCCTTGTATCCCCTATCCAGCACCCTTGTATCCCCTATCCAGCACCCTTGTATCCCCTATCCAGCACCCTTGTATCCCCTATCCAGCACCCTTGTATCCCCTATCCAGCACCCTTGTATCCCCTATCCAGCACCCTTGTATCCCCTATCCAGCACCCTTGTATCCCCTATCCAGCACCCTTGTATCCCCTATCCAGCACCCTTGTATCCCTATCCAGCACCCTTGTATCCCCTATCCAGCACCCTTGTATCCCCTATCCAGCACCCTTGTATCCCCTATCCAGCACCCTTGTATCCCCTATCCAGCACCCTTGTATCCCTATCCAGCACCCTTGTATCCCCTATCCAGCACCCTTGTATCCCCTATCCAGCACCCTTGTATCCCCTATCCAGCACCCTTGTATCCCCTATCCAGCACCCTTGTATCCCCTATCCAGCACCCTTGTATCCCTATCCAGCACCCTTGTATCCCCTATCCAGCACCCTTGTATCCCCTATCCAGCACCCTTGTATCCCCTATCCAGCACCCTTGTATCCCCTATCCAGCACCCTTGTATCCCCTATCCAGCACCCTTGTATCCCCTATCCAGCACCCTTGTATCCCCTATCCAGCACCCTTGTATCCCCTATCCAGCACCCTTGTATCCCCTATCCAGCACCCTTGTATCCCTATCCAGCACCCTGTATCCCCTACAGCACCCTTGTATCCCCTATCCAGCACCCTTGTATCCCCTATCCAGCACCCTTGTATCCCCTATCCAGCACCCTTGTATCCCCTATCCAGCACCCTTGTATCCCCTATCCAGCACCCTTGTATCCCCTATCCAGCACCCTTGTATCCCCTATCCAGCACCCTTGTATCCCCTATCCAGCACCCTTGTATCCCCTATCCAGCACCCTTGTATCCCCTATCCAGCACCCTTGTATCCCCTATCCAGCACCCTTGTATCCCCTATCCAGCACCCTTGTATCCCCTATCCAGCACCCTTGTATCCCCTATCCAGCACCCTTGTATCCCCTATCCAGCACCCTTGTATCCCCTATCCAGCACCCTTGTATCCCTATCCAGCACCCTTGTATCCCCTATCCAGCACCCTTGTATCCCCTATCCAGCACCCTTGTATCCCCTATCCAGCACCCTTGTATCCCCTATCCAGCACCCTTGTATCCCCTATCCAGCACCCTTGTATCCCTATCCAGCACCCTTGTATCCCCTATCCAGCACCCTTGTATCCCCTATCCAGCACCCTTGTATCCCCTATCCAGCACCCTTGTATCCCCTATCCAGCACCCTTGTATCCCCTATCCAGCACCCTTGTATCCCCTATCCAGCACCCTTGTATCCCCTATCCAGCACCCTTGTATCCCCTATCCAGCACCCTTGTATCCCTATCCAGCACCCTTGTATCCCTATCCAGCACCCTTGTATCCCCTATCCAGCACCCTTGTATCCCCTATCCAGCACCCTTGTATCCCCTATCCAGCACCCTTGTATCCCTATCCAGCACCCTTGTATCCCCTATCCAGCACCCTTGTATCCCCTATCCAGCACCCTTGTATCCCCTATCCAGCACCCTTGTATATCCCCTATCCATCCAGCACCCTTGTATCCCCTATCCAGCACCCTTGTATCCCCTATCCAGCACCCTTGTATCCCCTATCCAGCACCCTTGTATCCCCTATCCAGCACCCTTGTATCCCCTATCCAGCACCCTTGTATCCCCTATCCAGCACCCTTGTATCCCCTATCCAGCACCCTTGTATCCCCTATCCAGCACCCTTGTATCCCCTATCCAGCACCCTTGTATCCCCTATCCAGCACCCTTGTATCCCCTATCCAGCACCCTTGTATCCCCTATCCAGCACCCTTGTATCCCCTATCCAGCACCCTTGTATCCCTATCCAGCACCTTGTATCCCCTATCCAGCACCCTTGTATCCCCTATCCAGCACCCTTGTATCCCCTATCCAGCACCCTTGTATCCCCTATCCAGCACCCTTGTATCCCCTATCCAGCACCCTTGTATCCCCTATCCAGCACCCTTGTATCCCCTATCCAGCACCCTTGTATCCCCCTATCCAGCACCCTTGTATCCCCTATCCAGCACCCTTGTATCCCCTATCCAGCACCCTTGTATCCCTATCCAGCACCCTTGTATCCCCTATCCAGCACCCTTGTATCCCCTATCCAGCACCCTTGTATCCCCTATCCAGCACCCTTGTATCCCCTATCCAGCACCCTTGTATCCCCTATCCAGCACCCTTGTATCCCCTATCCAGCACCCTTGTATCCCCTATCCAGCACCCTTGTATCCCCTATCCAGCACCCTTGTATCCCTATCCAGCACCCTTGTATCCCCTATCCAGCACCCTTGTATCCCCTATCCAGCACCCTTGTATCCCCTATCCAGCACCCTTGTATCCCCTATCCAGCACCCTTGTATCCCCTATCCAGCACCCTTGTATCCCCTATCCAGCACCCTTGTATCCCCTATCCAGCACCCTTGTATCCCTATCCAGCACCCTTGTATCCCCTATCCAGCACCCTTGTATCCCCTATCCAGCACCCTTGTATCCCCTATCCAGCACCCTTGTATCCCCTATCCAGCACCCTTGTATCCCCTATCCAGCACCCTTGTATCCCCTATCCAGCACCCTTGTATCCCCTATCCAGCACCCTTGTATCCCCTATCCAGCACCCTTGTATCCCCTATCCAGCACCCTTGTATCCCCTATCCAGCACCCTTGTATCCCCTATCCAGCACCCTTGTATCCCCTATCCAGCACCCTTGTATCCCCTATCCAGCACCCTTGTATCCCCTATCCAGCACCCTTGTATCCCCTATCCAGCACCCTTGTATCCCCTATCCAGCACCCTTGTATCCCCTATCCAGCACCCTTGTATCCCCTATCCAGCACCCTTGTATCCCTATCCAGCACCCTTGTATCCCTATCCAGCACCCTTGTATCCCCTATCCAGCACCCTTGTATCCCCTATCCAGCACCCTTGTATCCCCTATCCAGCACCCTTGTATCCCCTATCCAGCACCCTTGTATCCCCTATCCAGCACCCTTGTATCCCCTATCCAGCACCCTTGTATCCCTATCCAGCACCCTTGTATCCCCTATCCAGCACCCTTGTATCCCCTATCCAGCACCCTTGTATCCCCTATCCAGCACCCTTGTATCCCCTATCCAGCACCCTTGTATCCCCTATCCAGCACCCTTGTATCCCCTATCCAGCACCCTTGTATCCCCTATCCAGCACCCTTGTATCCCCTATCCAGCACCCTTGTATCCCCTATCCAGCACCCTTGTATCCCCTATCCAGCACCCTTGTATCCCCTATCCAGCACCCTTGTATCCCCTATCCAGCACCCTTGTATCCCCTATCCAGCACCCTTGTATCCCCTATCCAGCACCCTTGTATCCCCTATCCAGCACCCTTGTATCCCCTATCCAGCACCCTTGTATCCCCTATCCAGCACCCTTGTATCCCCTATCCAGCACCCTTGTATCCCCTATCCAGCACCCTTGTATCCCCTATCCAGCACCCTTGTATCCCCTATCCAGCACCCTTGTATCCCCTATCCAGCACCCTTGTATCCCCTATCCAGCACCCTTGTATCCCCTATCCAGCACCCTTGTATCCCCTATCCAGCACCCTTGTATCCCCTATCCAGCACCCTTGTATCCCCTATCCAGCACCCTTGTATCCCCTATCCAGCACCCTTGTATCCCCTATCCAGCACCCTTGTATCCCCTATCCAGCACCCTTGTATCCCCTATCCAGCACCCTTGTATCCCTATCCAGCACCCTTGTATCCCCTATCCAGCACCCTTGTATCCCCTATCCAGCACCCTTGTATCCCCTATCCAGCACCCTTGTATCCCCTATCCAGCACCCTTGTATCCCCTATCCAGCACCCTTGTATCCCCTATCCAGCACCCTTGTATCCCCTATCCAGCACCCTTGTATCCCCTATCCAGCACCCTTGTATCCCCTATCCAGCACCCTTGTATCCCCTATCCAGCACCCTTGTATCCCCTATCCAGCACCCTTGTATCCCCTATCCAGCACCCTTGTATCCCCTATCCAGCACCCTTGTATCCCCTATCCAGCACCCTTGTATCCCCTATCCAGCACCCTTGTATCCCTATCCAGCACCCTTGTATCCCCTATCCAGCACCCTTGTATCCCCTATCCAGCACCCTTGTACCCCTATCCAGCACCCTTGTACCCCTATCCAGCACCCTTGTATCCCCTATCCAGCACCCTTGTATCCCCTATCCAGCACCCTTGTATCCCCTATCCAGCACCCTTGTATCCCCTATCCAGCACCCTTGTATCCCCTATCCAGCACCCTTGTATCCCCTATCCAGCACCCTTGTATCCCCTATCCAGCACCCTTGTATCCCCTATCCAGCACCCTTGTATCCCCTATCCAGCACCCTTGTATCCCCTATCCAGCACCCTTGTATCCCCTATCCAGCACCCTTGTATCCCCTATCCAGCACCCTTGTATCCCCTATCCAGCACCTTGTATCCCCTATCCAGCACCCTTGTATCCCCTATCCAGCACCCTTGTAGCCCCTATCCTCACTCTCCACACACATAAAGTACAGCTTCCCTCATGGAAATGTAGAAGCTTGGAATGGACTAAACGAGGAGGTGATATCGGCAAAGAATGTGCACCAGTTGAAAGAAAGACTGGATAAATGTAGATACGGAGACGGGACCCCACCAGTGTAGCTCAGGCCCTGTAAAACACAACTAGGTAAATACAGTAAAACCTCTCATATTCGGACTAACTGGGCCAAGGAGTGGTCCGAGTAATGCAAGGATCCGAATAATGGGGAGGGAAAAAAAAAAATTAGGTGTAAAACTAGGAAATTTCGACCCCTTGAAAAAAAAAAGTGATCCGAATACGAGAGGTTTTACTATACATAGAGCTCACACCTGCATTTCCGCCCTGCCTTTCAGACTTCCGGACGTTGTTTGACCAGCTGAACACGGTGCAGGGATCCTACGAGTCCCGGCTGAGGGTGGTGCGGGAGGTGGTGCAGGAGGCGGGGAGATTCAAGCGACACTCCCTGGTCAAGCTGCTCACCCAGTTCCTCGACTCCATGGTCACCTCCGAGAAGGGCGGTGCGGCGACGGCGACGGCGGCGGCGGTGACCCGGCCTAGTGTGAGGGTCAACGGGCACAGCAGATAGAGAGGTCACACACACACACACATGATGGATAATGAGGTCAGTTATAATGATTCTTAACTGCCAGGAAATTAAACGGTGATCCATAAATGGGAGGAATGTACGTAGGTGACTGGTGTGCTCAAACCCCATGTTATATATGAAGGTGAGAACGTGAGGGAGCTACAAGAGGCCGTGAGACATAAGAAAATGAGGGAGCTACAAGAGGCCGCGAGACATTATGAACAGAAGAAAATATGGAAGCTACAAGAGGTCATGAAACATAAGAAAATAAGGAAGCTACAAGAGGCCACGAGACATAAGAACAGAAGAAAATAAGGAAGGCCGCGAGACATAAGAAAATAAGGAAGCTACAAGAGGCCACGAGACATAAGAACAGAAGAAAATAAGGAAGGCCGCGAGACATAAGAAAATAAGGAAGCTACAAGAGGCCACGAGACATAAGAACAGAAGAAAATAAGGAAGGCCGCGAGACATAAGGAAGCTACAAAAGGCCGTGAGACATAAGAACAGAAGAAAATAAGGAAGGCCGGGAGACATAAGAAAATAAGGAAGCTACAAAAGGCCGTGAGACATAAGAACAGAAGAAAATAAGGAAGCTACAAGAGGCCGTGAGACATAAGTACAGAAGAAAATAAGGAAGCTACAAGAGGCCGTGAGACATAAGTACAGAAGAAAATAAGGAAGCTACAAGAGGCCGTGAGACATAAGTACAGAAGAACATAAGGAATCTACAAGAAGTTGCGAGACCTACACGTGGTGGTTCCTGCAGTACAATGGGAGGAGTAAGTGTGGTGTTCTGTGCGCTACATGTCTCCAGGCGACACACACACACACACAGACGATGAGGTGTGTGACGCGGTACGTACGTGTCTCCGTGTGTCTCCAAGTGAGTGCGTGCCGGGCGCTGCTGGACAAGGCGCGTGTCTGTTTTATTGAGACGGTTGTTTTTATTCCTCCGTGAATGTACGGTAAGCACGATCGCGCTGGTGAAACACACGATGAGTCGGGCGACGTCTGTGTAAACGCTTACCACTTCTGGAAGGTCTGTTAAGTTTTGTATACCTTTACTGCCACTACCCACCTACCTTCACCATTGGAGTGATGTTTTACTTAAAGATATTGACAGGTTTTTACAGCAAGGCATTCCTTTACCTTGATTTTACGGCTTTCATGTGTTATTCCGACACAAATGTAGGGCCAGAATTACACAATATCTCTCCACATTTTACTGGCGGGACTACAAAATTCTGGTTCTACAAAAGCTTAGGAAACTTACAGCAGTTTTCACTAAGATCCAGGATTACAAAGGAGGAGAGGATCATTCAAACAGCATGCCTGATGATGATAATCGTTGCTGAAATTAGTATTTTATGGCATGATAGGATTGTTTATGTCAATGAATACTGACTTGTTTTAACTGATTTTATTAGTTAATACTTCTAAGTTTTATCATCGCTTCCATCAAACCTATGAGCCCCGTGGTTGTTGTGTTCCAGATATGTAATATTAGAGCATTGAGACAGGGAGTGACATGACTGTTAGGAGGGGAAAGAGGAGGCAGAGAACATAAGAAAATAAGGAAGCTACAAGAGGCCGCGAGACCTACACGAGGTAGTTCCTATAAGAACATTAGAAAATAAGGAAGCTACAAGAGGCCGCGAGACCTACACGAGGTATTTCCTATAAAAACATAAGAAAGTTGAGATTGAATGGAGGAGGGAGTGGTGAGAGGGCGAAAAAAAGTAACAAAGTCCGCTAGCTGATTTTTGACCACTAGCCCCATTTAGAAGAGGGCGACAAAAAAGTAACCATTTAGAAGACAGTAAGAGAATGGATTTAACGAGAAGAACATTTGAGATTTGTTAGTTTGGGATATTGTTAATGACGGAATAATGAACACGTCAGTAGCGGTAATGTAGGAAGAAACAAAAGTAGTGGACGAGGAGTTCTAGGATGGTGAAAGATGGCTGGAAGGAAACACCCGTCAGCCTGGTAATTAAGAACATCAGAAAATAAGGAAGCTACAAGAGGCCGTGAGACCTACACGTGGTAGTTCCTGTTACCTAATACTACCTTTCATCCCCATCCATGAAATTATCTAGCCTCCTTTTAAAGCAAGAACATAAGAACAAAAGAAAATAAGGAAGCTACAAGAGGCCGCGAGACCTACACGTGGTAGTTCCTGTTGTTGTGCAAACCGAAACTACATCAGAAAGTGCATGTATTTAAAGGACCCCAGTATAGTAACCACTGCAGCATTGACGAGGTGTGATCAGAAAGTTCCCGGACTGTCCATGCAGCAGAGATATCCAAGAAACCTCCGAGAAACTTTCCTTACTCACCCCCCTTTCCCAATTTATGATCTCCTTCCCCTAACAAATCCACATCCTGCATCTGATCTAACCATCCAGCTGTAACACTCCGTTCTTTCCCCTTCCCTCACCGTTTTGCTATTTTTCTATAAACTCCCCTTTTTATGCTTTGCCATAGTGCCATATGACCTCTGATGTCTGTCTGGCACATTCACCTTTTTTGGCATTAAATCAATCAATCGCAGCAGAAGCCCCGAGAACACTGGATAGCTGCACAGGGTGACTATTTCCAAGCAGCCGGATATAATTAAGGTACTTTGTCTGCCTTTCACGGGTGAGGTCCGGGAACTCTTTGATTGCCCCTCGTTAGAGACGGAGGGTGTGTGAATGTTCAAGAAGTGTTTGTGCGTACATTGTTGCATAGATGGGATTTATTAGCAGTGCGGGCCTAAGACAGAAGCAGCAATGAGTGGGCCAGAAAGGGTTGCCCGGTGGGTGCAGGTAATCTGTTGAGTGTGGGTGGTGGCTGGCAGGCAAATCCATCTGGAGTATTTTTACTACAAAGAACATGATTTCTGCAGCCCCTCAACTTTTAAATCTCATATTTTTACATATAGAATAGAGGTATTACAGAAAGACAGATTGGATATTCACTTCACCTGCATTATTTTTTTAGAGAACATAAATCTAGTCAGTGGACATTAACTGAATTAATGTTATAGCCTGATGATGAATAACATCAATTGCCAAACGTTGCATTTCAACCAAAACCTCAATAAAGTTTGACTCCCGAGAGGACGACCGAGTAGTCACAGGACAAACGTTGCTTTGTGATCGTTTTGTAAATATTGTGTATATTTATATTTTATATATGCAAATACAGTTGACCTTCAAGGTGTGGTGTGTCATTGCTCCTTCTTACAAATATAATATGAGGCGCTTATTTCAGAAAGTCGATAAGCGCCATCAATAAAAAACTAAGAAAATGGCTTCAAAATGTTTCAATGTTCAAAATGTCATATCTTTTGAACATTGAAACATTTTGAAGACATTTTCTTAGTTTTTTATTGATGGTGCTTATCAACTTTCTGAAATAAGCGCCTCATATATGGATGGTCCCATTAACCCCTTCACGCCCAGATCTTTCCTTTACTACAAATAATTATGTTGTCGAGCCATAAAATTACGATACGTAACTTAATATATCAAATAAGTTAGTCGACAAGGATACTAAACAGGTCATATCTATAAAATATTGCTTATATTCACTAAAAATTGTCTAATGGTACCCAAATTACAATGGAAATTACGTTCTGGGTCTCAAGGGTTAATCATTACGATGTATTTTACCTGCTTGATTTTTTTGACATAAGGCCAGGATATTTAGGCATCATCACATCACTCAGTTTTCCAGCCTACGAGTGTGTGTATGTGTTGAATGTTATGTATGTATTATGTATGCTACTACAGCCAAATTCCCAACATCCGACCTCCAAACATCCGACTTGTCCAAACAACCGACTTTTTTCACCACCACATTGTCTTGTTTTGGCCATTTATTTGACTTTTTTTTTTTTTTTAGAAAACATTGATTTGTGGCTTTATTTATGCATGAATTTTACTTTCGCGTATACCACTGGATCGGCCTTCAAGAGCTGCATCTTTTATGTTCTATACCATTTTGTCCTTACGTTTATGGTTACTGTGATATCCGAATATCCGACTATTCCAATTATCCGACCTACCTTCGGTCCCCCCAAGGTCGGATAATTAATACTTAGCTGTATGTATTATGACCTTGTTGGCTTTTGTCTCCCAGGGTAGCCAAGAGGTCGTGTCCTGTGAGCGGCCTGACCAAGGGGAGCCAAGGCTGTTTTCACGTCTCATTCACCTGTGCTTTACTCTTCTAATGCCTCTTCTAATTACTCTTACTATCCTCTAATGCCTCTTCTAATTACTCTTACTATCCTCTAATGCCTCTTCTAATTACTCTTACTATCCTCTAATGCCTCTTCTAATTACTCTTACTATCCTCTAATGCCTCTTCTAATTACTCTTACTATCCTCTAATGCCTCTT
Organism: Chionoecetes opilio; assembly: GCA_016584305.1. Lineage (NCBI taxonomy): Eukaryota > Metazoa > Arthropoda > Malacostraca > Decapoda > Majidae > Chionoecetes > Chionoecetes opilio. Next base: position 128,503 of record JACEEZ010007245.1, read on the forward strand.
CTAATTACTCTTACTATCCTCTAATGCCTCTTCTAATTACTCTTACTATCCTCTAATGCCTCTTCTAATTACTCTTACTATCCTCTAATGCCTCTTTTAATTACTCTTACTATCCTCTAATGCCTCTTCTAATTACTCTTACTATCCTCTAATGCCTCTTCTAATTACTCTTACTATCCTCTAATGCCTCTTCTAATTACTCTTACTATCCTCTAATGCCTCTTCTAATTACTCTTACTATCCTCTAATGCCTCTTCTAATTACTCTTACTATCCTCTAATGCCTCTTCTAATTACTCTTACTATCCTCTAATGCCTCTTCTAATTACTCTTACTATCCTCTAATGCCTCTTCTAATTACTCTTACTATCCTCTAATGCCTCTTCTAATTACTCTTACTATCCTCTAATGCCTCTTCTAATTACTCTTACTATCCTCTAATGCCTCTTCTAATTACTCTTACTATCCTCTAATGCCTCTTCTAATTACTCTTACTATCCTCTAATGCCTCTTCTAATTACTCTTACTATCCTGTAATGCCTCTTCTAATTACTCTTACTATCCTTTAATGCCTCTTCTAATTACTCTTACTATCCTGTAATGCCTCTTCTAATTACTCTTACTATCCTCTAATGCCTCTTCTAATTACTCTTACTATCCTCTAATGCCTCTTCTAATTACTCTTACTATCCTCTAATGCCTCTTCTAATTACTCTTACTATCCTCTAATGCCTCTTCTAATTACTCTTACTATCCTCTAATGCCTCTTCTAATTACTCTTACTATCCTCTAATGCCTCTTTTAATTACTCTTACTATCCTCTAATGCCTCTTCTAATTACTCTTACTATCCTCTAATGCCTCTTCTAATTACTCTTACTATCCTCTAATGCCTCTTCTAATTACTCTTACTATCCTGTAATGCCTCTTCTAATTACTCTTACTATCCTCTAATGCCTCTTCTAATTACTCTTACTATCCTCTAATGCCTCTTCTAATTACTCTTACTATCCTCTAATGCCTCTTCTAATTACTCTTACTATCCTCTAATGCCTCTTTTAATTACTCTTACTATCCTCTAATGCCTCTTCTAATTACTCTTACTATCCTCTAATGCCTCTTCTAATTACTCTTACTATCCTTAATGCCTCTTCTAATTACTCTTACTATCCTCTAATGCCTCTTCTAATTACTCTTACTATCCTCTAATGCCTCTTCTAATTACTCTTACTATCCTCTAATGCCTCTTCTAATTACTCTTACTATCCTCTAATGCCTCTTTTAATTACTCTTACTATCCTCTAATGCCTCTTCTAATTACTCTTACTATCCTCTAATGCCTCTTTTAATTACTCTTACTATCCTCTAATGCCTCTTCTAATTACTCTTACTATCCTCTAATGCCTCTTCTAATTACTCTTACTATCCTGTAATGCCTCTTCTAATTACTCTTACTATCCTGTAATGCCTCTTCTAATTACTCTTACTATCCTCTAATGCCTCTTCTAATTACTCTTACTATCCTCTAATGCCTCTTCTAATTACTCTTACTATCCTCTAATGCCTATTCTAATTACTCTTACTATCCTCTAATGCCTCTTCTAATTATCTTACTATCCTCTAATGCCTCTTCTAATTACTCTTACTATCCTCTAATGCCTCTTCTAATTACTCTTACTATCCTGTAATGCCTCTTCTAATTACTCTTACTATCCTCTAATGCCTCTTCTAATTACTCTTACTATCCTCTAATGCCTCTTCTAATTACTCTTACTATCCTCTAATGCCTCTTTTAATTACTCTTACTATCCTCTAATGCCTCTTCTAATTACTCTTACTATCCTCTAATGCCTCTTCTAATTACTCTTACTATCCTCTAATGCCTCTTCTAATTACTCTTACTATCCTGTAATGCCTCTTCTAATTACTCTTACTATCCTGTAATGCCTCTTCTAATTACTCTTACTATCCTGTAATGCCTCTTCTAATTACTCTTACTATCCTCTAATGCCTATTCTAATTACTCTTACTATCCTCTAATGCCTCTTTTAATTACTCTTACTATCCTCTAATGCCTCTTCTAATTACTCTTACTATCCTCTAATGCCTCTTCTAATTACTCTTACTATCCTGTAATGCCTCTTCTAATTACTCTTACTATCCTCTAATGCCTCTTCTAATTACTCTTACTATCCTCTAATGCCTCTTCTAATTACTCTTACTATCCTCTAATGCCTCTTCTAATTACTCTTACTATCCTCTAATGCCTCTTCTAATTACTCTTACTATCCTCTAATGCCTCTTCTAATTACTCTTACTATCCTGTAATGCCTCTTCTAATTACTCTTACTATCCTCTAATGCCTCTTCTAATTACTCTTACTCCTTATCCCTTACTTCACTAATGCCTTGAAGATCAGATGTTTCAGAAAAGACAGCAGGTGATTGCTATACGTCAGCATTATCTCAGATCTTGCGTCATAAGGTAATAGCCCTGAGATCTTAATAGTATGCTGCGTGGTGGGATACAACAAGAGAGGGATTCCACGTCACTCATAAAAGTGATATAGAAATTGGTTGAATGAAGCTTCTACAAACTACAGGTTGAAGTTCCCAAACTCGGCAACACCCAAAACTCGGCTATGGTTCCGGATTTTCCAAAACACGGCAGAACACCCAAAACACGGCGCGTAGTTGCCGGGTCGGCCGCTAGGTGCCACCACACTAGGCCGCTTGGTTTCTCCCGCCGATTTGTTTGTTGTTATTGTTCAGTGGTATTGTGACTGTAGAGTTGTGTACACTGTTATTTTGTGTACTTCTACAGGTCTGTTATTGGTATTACGGCTCCCAAACGTCCAGGAATTTTTTTCATGTGATTTTCATGCTTTTTTACCCCTTAATATATCTACGTTCTAAAAGTCGGAAAATTCCATTACTCGGCTCGGCGCTGGTCCCGAGGTTGCCGAGTTTGGGAACTTCAACCTGTACTACTGATCTAGCATCGTGAATAATTTTGTAAGCATGTACTAAAAAGAGAGAGATACAAGAGATATTCCTAAGACAAGATAAGAAGATACAAGAGGGATTCCACGTCATTCATAAACGTGACAAATAGAAATTGGCTGAATGAAACTTATAGCATCGTGAATTATGTGGTAAGTATCTCAAGAATCTATTAAGAGATCCACTTCATCGTGATAAAAAGAAGTTTGTTGAGTGAAACCAAGTATCTAGCATCGTTAATTATGTGGTAAGTATCTCAAGAATCTATTAAGAGATCCACTTCATCGTGATAAAAAAGAAGTTTGTTGAGTGAAACCAAGTAACTAGCATCGTTAATTATGTGGTAAGTATCTTAAGAATCTATTAAGAGATCCACTTCATCGTGATAAAAAAAAGTTTGTTGAGTGAAACCAAGTATCTAGCATTGTTAGTTATGTGGTAAGTACTAAAAATAAGAGTAAATCAAGTAATATCTATATTTTGTTAACAGTGTGTACAGTTTCTTCGCTGCATCTTTGTTTTAGCTGCTGAGTCACCAAATGCTGTGAATTGCTCTAATCCTAAAATTCAAACAGTTGACACAGGTAAGGGAAAACCTACATATTTCACGGAACAGTGTATAATATGTTGAATTTCCAGTCCTGTAAAACACGTGATCTTACTGCTACAGGCGTCACACGAGCATCATCACCGAGCAGTAAGGTGTCACAGTTTACTAAGAATTATCACATCATCTTTGCCCTTTAAAGCTGGGATGAAATTTACTTTATTGATTGCACTAACATGTTACTCAAATAATCTACTCGTGTGACGCTCTTAAAATGTTCTGCTGGACACGCCAGAACATTGACCTCCATGAGATGTTCTGTACTGGTACTGTATTGCCATTGCATTGATTATTGGCTGAAATATTCTTTACAAGTGAGCATCTGACAAATCACTGATCCATTACAAGCTGAATCCTGTCAACAAGCTCCATGTGGCAGGAAAATACTGGACCTTTACGTATCACTCTTGACTGGTACCTGGAACTATCGCCGATAGGAATTCTCGCCGCCGTCGTCGAGTGTTCCAATTCTTGATATTACAGGACCCAATATATACATTTAATCAAGTTTTACCCGTGTTTCTGCATTCAGGGGTGAAATACTATCGTTAGCTTGATCAGTTAGGTTAAGTTAGGTGCCAATGTCCAGGTTAGGTTAACAATTCCACGTCGGCGAGAGTTCTAGATTGGTGTTTCGGCGAGAATTCCCATCGGCGACAGTTCCATAAACCTCTTGACTCTTCACACCTTGGAGGGCAGTCACGCTTGTGCCTTGTAAGTACGACAAAGCAGCCTTTATACACGTCATTACTAGCACTGGCATGATGCAAAACAAGGCGTGGAAGATTACAGTCTCCTATCCCTTGAAGGCACCTTATACGTACATATTGTAAACAAATTGTTGATAAATAAGTAAATTGTCTGAGCAACACAAGTCTGAGTTGATGGAGGAGCTAAACTTTGCATCAACGGAAGCACTTGAATCACAGCAAGAAGCACGCAGAGCTGCCGGTAACATTGCTCATACTGAAAATACAAACTAAATTTATATCTTGGCAATTGCAGGAGTGAAAAATAGCACTGTATCCTCTTCTGCATTAGATCTGTTGCCGTCAGAAGATGTGGCATAAGCTAGTGTTGTCATTGGTAACAAGTGAAGCATTCAGCGCAAGCATGGCCTTATAACCAATAACTGGAACAGCCGAGGGAGAATGCAGGAATGAGCAAATATTTGAAAGCACAGAATCTGACATGAAAAGGTAATGGATGAAGAAATGGCTATATGCTATAACACTAAGCACGGTGAAGCTTCCTGTTCCCGGCCCCTCCTTGGCATGAGCTGTCCCATCGGTCTCTTAGATACAGTCCATGATGAATACTGTACAGCAATTATTGTCACAACCACGTTATTACATGAACAATATCAACACACATGAACAACAATGCACAACAACCATGTATAACACTCTGTAGTCACCTAAACAGCCAAGCATCACTATTATGGGTATCTTCTACATCATCAACGCAACATTTCTATGGCTAAACATTTCACCTTGTGCAGCCTCTGCCTGTCAGGGCGGTGAGCCTTAATTAGCTACACAGCGTCACAGTGCTGTGAAGAAGTGCCAAAGTAACAAGTGCACAGAAGTCTTGATAAGTCATGAATTTCACTGTCATGTCAGACTATAAGAAAATATTAGTAATATATAATAGTATATGGCATAACTGCACTTTGAATATTTGTAGAATACTTAAACAGTAATCTTGATCATTTATATCATATCAATACAGGTTGAAGTTCCCAAACTCGGCATCCCAAGACTCGGCAACACCCAACACTCGGCTATGGTTCCGGATTTTCCAAAACACGGCAGAACACCCAAAACCCGGCGCGTAGTTGCCGGGTCGGCCGCTGGGTGCCACCACACTAGGCCGCTTGGTTTCTCCCGCCGATTTGTTTGTTGTTATTGTTCAGTGGTGTTGTGACTGTAGAGTTGTGTACACTGTTATTTTGTGTACTTCTACAGGTCTGTTATTAGTATTATGGCTCCCAAACGTCCAGGAACACCTACTGGTGGAAGTGATAAGAAAAGGAAGAACAATGTGTTAACTATTTCTGAGAAAATTGACCTTTTGAAGAAGTTGGATTTCTTTTTTTCCCATTAATATATCTACGTTCTAAAAGTCAGAAAATTCCATTACTCGGCTCGGCGCTGGTCCCGAGGTTGCCGAGTTTGGGAACTTCAACCTGTATGTTATTCTCACGATGTATTGCAGCAGTGTGACTGCTGCTGCAGGAACAGGCCTGGTGGTGGTGGAGGGCACGCCGGCACTGGCTTGGGTGGCCGCACGCAGGTCAGGGCATTCCGCTGCACCACCACCGTGATGCCAATACCCACACACAGTCAGTCTTGGTCATGCATGAAACACACGACTGGGTTACAGATTTGTGGAGCCTGGCAAACACCGTGGCAGCCTCACAGTGACACACACCAACCTTTGTGTGTATTGCCGGCATAAGGTGTAGGTGTGTAGGCATGGCACCCGAGGCACACAGACCTTAGTGAGACTGCGCTCGGGAGTCGGCACTGATGAGGCACTTGTCACAGCACTGATCTAGGTGCTCGGTAAGGTAACACAGGCTGTGCCACACCTACGTAACACAGCACTGTCTGGGTGTAGCTCTGTGTGTGCGTGGTAGCCAGCGGGGAAACACCGGGTGTGGCTCACAACTTTGATATGGCTCGCTGCATCAATACTCAACACTGGACACAACAACACATTCACTAAGAGCACAATTATCTTCTGAACACGGCATCTCTGATCATTAAATAAATTAGGTAGGTACTGTATTTTCCAGCATGAAAAAACATAATATGCTGTATGCACCAGCACAGAATTTGAGAATCGATAGACAAATATGGTGGACAGGAATAGCTAACTCCAGTAAAAATCTATCCCGACCCCCTAAAAAAAAAAGGTAGATAAAAGTACAGCACTGCACACACTCTGCCGTGCCAAACATGCACTTCAACATAAACTGTAAAAACAGAACAAAACGTAATATTGCAAAACTGACATTTGTGCCGGAACACTAAGATTTGCGAGACACCCGAAGCAGCTACCTGGAGCGTGCCTTAGCTAGCGGCCCAGTGGAGGGATTCTAAGGCCTAATGGAAAGCTGCGTGTATTGCCTTGTGGTCCTGACTGAGGCCTGAGGAGGGGCAGGGCGGGTGAGTCTGGGGGTTGCCTAATGCCTGACAGTTCCTTTCTCCTGCTCTTGGTGGAAGGCGTCACTACTACATGAATTGTGCCATATGACCTCTGATGTCTGGCACATTCCCCCTTTTGGCATTAAATCAATAAACTACATGAACTTTAATGCCCGTTACCATACTGAGTCAAGCAAGGAGAAAAGGGAAGAGTTTGCCAGCCTTAAGATAACAATAATAACACTAATCTACAGAAAACAGCCGATTTAGAGAGCTCAAATTTAACACCACACAAGGACATGGCTTCATATATCCTGGCATTTCTTCATATTACTATATATTTATCTGTCATATCTATTATATTTATATCTTCCTATATCTTCCAGCACATGTCTGTTGGGGTGATGTGACTACAGGCTTCCCAGACACACCCACCACACCAACACCTCTCTATGACGGAGACTTTGTACTAAGGTCCTGACTACTGGTGTTCAGTCTTTGCTTGAGTACGATCGTCCCAAATTAAAATATATCTCGTTAGTAGATTCTATGTTTTCACACACACACACACATACACACATAGACACACACACACACACATACATAAGACACATACCTACAGCCTTGATACATACATATATATTATCTACATACATACTATTCTCTTCTGTGTGGAGACGCGAGTACATATCTCGGCTAGTTAAAGGGTCGCCATGCCCTTTAAACAACAACAGTGGAATATCTATAGTGGTGGAAGGCGACACCACTGGAACTAATGCTTGACAGGAATGTTAATGTTCACCACAGGACTAAGAAAAGCATAACAGTCTTGCTATGCTGGCCTGCTGATATTACTGTTAATGGTCCTAATGCCTCCCTTAATTAACCTCCCTCCTCCTAATACCTTACTCTCACCAAGCAGTCCAGTTATAATATTACTACTATTATTGAAGCTATTTTTTGCTGGTACTGAGTTATTGGTCCTAATACCTTACTCCCTCACCAAGCAGTCAAGATATATAAGTGACATATTATTACGAATGTGTAAGCTATTTTTTGTATCCTATAGTTATGACTGCTGATAATACCTAAGTTTGACTGCTGATAATACCTAATACCTTACATACACTCTCGCCAAACAGTCAAGTTATAATGTCACATATTATTCCGAATGTTGAAGCTATTTTTTTTTAATCCTATAGTTATTAACGATCCCTCGAAAAAAAGTTTGACTGCTGATAATACCTAATAAACCTTACACACTCTCTCGCCAAGCAGTCAAGTTATAATGTCATATATTAATTAACGCGAATGAGTAAGCTATATTTTGTATCCTATAGCTATTAACGATCCCTCGAAAAAAAGTTTGACTGCTGATAATACCTAGTTCCTCTCTCTCGCCAAGCAGTCAAGATATAATGTCATATATTAATTAACGCGAATGTGTAAGCTTCTTTTTTTTTTTAACCTATAGCTATTAATGACCCCTAGAGAAAAAGTTTGCCTGCTGTTAATACTGCATGAAGCCTATGAAGCCAACTGCATATACAACTTACAGGTTAAATACTTTGATCTATGGAGAAAAGCCTGTTAGTTCAATACTTTTTGGTACATGGTAGTTAAGAATACTGAATGACTTGTTTGATCAGAATTAATAATACCTAACACTAATGCTTCTTAATGATCCCCGGTGCACTGTGAAGAAAATCTGTAACTACCGTGCCTCTGATCACACCCTACTACCCTGCCCTACCCTGCCTTCTGTCTGTCCCTCCCAGGGTGTCGGGAGCCCTGAGAGTGGGATACAAGGGCTTGGACTTCCCTTATCATGACTAGTAGCTTTGTTCCTCTCATTTGTTGTAGCCCAGAATTTTCTCGCCCACGCCGAAGTAGTAGACCATCTGGGCAATGCCAAACAGCGGGGCAATCACGATCATCCTGCAGGCGCCGCCCTTGAAGAATGCCGCCGGCCCCTCCACCTTCAGGATGGTGCTGCGGGGAGAGAACATAAGAACGTAAGAAGAATATAAGAAAATAAGAAAGCTACAAGAGACCAGAGGAGACCTACACGTGGTACTCTCACGTGGTACTTACTACACGTGGTCTCCTGATAAAACCTGGGGGGGCTGCAGCCCCCTTCCTGGTTCACTAACCTAACCTGGGCATTAATTACGTAACCTAACCTCACTATGAGGGGTTTCGCCCCCCAGACCCCTCGTTAATTTTCATAAAAATAACACAAAACTCCGACGACTGTTGTAGGGGTTAGAAATACTCCTCATGATGAGAAGGAAGCGTCCAGGTGACTTTAAAACCACCCAGCGTGACATGTAGGAGTGACGTCATAATGTCTTCCTGGGGTCATCTCAACCTAGCTATCTATCTATCCCATTAACTAGCTATCTTCCCAGCCTTTACTCACAGAATGGCGTGTGCAATGCCCCGGTACTGGGTGTCCTGGGCGCCCTTGGTCAGCAGCTGCAGCCGAGTCTTGACCACGTCGAAGGGGTTCACCGAGAGGGCCGCCAGGGACCCCGCAGCACACCCGGACAGGAAGGAACACCAGAACACGGCCTCACCTGCCAGGGAGGGAAACACGGGGTTGTGGGTTTTGAGCATGGCGAGGCATTGGACTTGTTTTAGAAGTGCTATGTATTTCTAGATTATTTCTCTTGTGGTTTATTATTTGCTATGTCCGAGAAAGGGTTAAAATGAGTGTGTCTATCTGAATAAGGCTTGTTTAGGGTGACGGAATTTCGAGTAAGGGTGTTTTGTATTGAAATAAGTGTGTATATCTGTTTGTTTAGTCCTCTACAAGTCTTCTTTTATACCCAGAAAACACACCACACACACACCATACACCCACACACACACATCACACATACACACCCTACACACACACACATCACCCATACACAACCTACACTACACACACACCCACCCACAACCTACACTACATACACACACACATAAGAACATAAGAAAATAAGGAAGCTACAAGAGGCCGCGAGGCCTACACGTGGTAGTTCCTGTCACCTAACACTACCTACATCCACCTTTCATCCCCATCCATGAACCTATCCAGCTCCTCTTTAAAGCTCCCTAATGACTCTGCACTACCTGTCTACTGAGACCATTCCATTCATTCATCACCCTATTTGTGAACCAGTTTTTCCCCATTTCCTTTCTAAATCTACGCTTTTCCAGCTTGAATCCGTTACTTCTTGTTCTACCCTGGTTAAAAGCCGTAAGAACTTTTCCTACCTCTCCTTTATTAAATCCCTTTATCCACTTAAAAACTTCTATCAGATCACCCCTTACTCTGCGTCTCGAGTGAGTGTAATGTTAATAACTTCAATCTCCTCTCATAACTAAAGTTACGCATCCCTTGTATCATTTTGGTCATCCTTCTCTGCACTGTTTCTAACAACACTATATCCATCCTGTAATATGGAGACCAAAACTGAACCGCATAGTCTAGGTGAGGCCTGACTAGAGCCAGATAAAGCTTTAGAATAACTTCCACACTTCTACTTTTAACACTTCTGGTAATGAATCCTAATACTCTATTAGCTCTATTTCTGGCCTCAATACATTGTTTCCTAGGTCGGAGGTCTGGGCTCACCCTCACTCCAAGATCTTTTTCACCTTCTGATCTTTTCAGCGATACATTGCGTATGGTGTATCTATTACCAGGGTTTTTTCTACCAACATTCATAACGCTGCACTTATCAATATTAAATTCCATCTGCCATCTGACTACCCACTCATTAAGTTTATCTAAGTCTCCCTGCAATATGTTTATGTCAGACTGTGATCCAATAATCCTACCTAACTTAGTATCATCAGCAAATTTGCTGATATCACTGCTAATCCCACTATCCAAGTCGTTGATGTAAATCAAAAATAGTAATGGGCCCAAAACAGACCCTTGTGGAACTCCACTTGTCACCAGTCCAGATATTCAGATTTGGAACCATTAATTGTAACCCTTTGTTGCCTATTACTTAGCCAAGCTCTGATCCAATGAAGAACCTTCCCATCTATACCATGAGCCCTAACCTTATTTAAGAGTCGCTCGTGTGGTACTTTGTCAAATGCCTTACTAAAGTCCAGATATATTATATCATAATCCTTATCATTATCTGCCGTCTCATAAACTTTCCTATAAAAACTCAATAAATTGGTGAGACATGACCTACCCTTGGTGAATCCATGTTGTGAATCATTGATCAAACTATGTTTATCTAAGTGCTCTCTAATGTTTTTTGCAATAATAGATTCCAATAATTTACCCACCACTGATGTTAGACTTACGGGTCGATAATTGACTTTAGTCCTCTGTCTCCCTTCTTAAATATGGGAACAACATTTCCTTTCCTCCACAATAATGGCACATCGCCTATCTCAACCGAATTCCTAAAAATGTGCACTAACTACTCACTAACAACCTCCTTGCATTCCTTTAATACCCTGGGATACACTTCATCTGGTCCTGGCGATTTAAATTTTTTTTTTTTTAAATTACCCACATACCTACACTACACACACACACATACCTACACCACACACACACACACACACACCCACAACCTACACTACACACACACATACCCACAACCTACACCACACACACACACACCCACAACCACACACACCTACACTACCACACCACACCACACACCACATACCCACACCTACACTACACACACACAACACACACAACATACCCACAACTACTACACACACACAAAAACACACACACACATACCCACAACCTACACTACACACACACACACACACACACACACACATACCCACAACCTACACTACACACACACACACACACACACACACATACCCACAACCTACACTACACACAAAACACCACACCACACTACACACACCCACAACCTACACTAACACACACACACACACACACACAACCACAACCACACACACTACACTACACACACACACACCACACACACACACAACACACACACACACACTACCCACACCTACACACACACACACACCACACACATACACACACTACCACACACACACACTAACACACACACACCCCACAACACATACCCAACACACACACACTAACAACACCAACCACACACCACAACACCCATATATCACAACTAGGTAAATACAGTAAAACCTCTCATATTCGGACTAATTGGGCCAAGGAGTGGTCCGAGTAATGCAAGGATCCGAATAATGGGGGGATTATATATGGGGGGATATGAAGAAAAAAAAAAAAAAAAAAAAAAAAAAAAAAAATCTAGGTGTATATATAGCTATGAAATTTCGACCCCTAAAAAAAAAAAAAAAAAAAAATTGTATAGGTGCTAGGAAATTTCGACCCCTAAAAAAAAAAAAAAAAAAAAAAAAAAAAAAAAAAAAAAAATCCTAATAATGAGGGTCCGAATACGAGAGGTTTTACTGTACACGTAAACTCACCCGAGCCATCAGCCTTGCGCGGGCCCAAGGAGTTGAGGTGGGCAAAGAGTGGGAAGTAGACCACTGAGAAGGAGACGTCCCTGAGCATGGTGGCGGTGGTGCCCCTGTAGAGGCCCACCACACCCTTCTCCCGCAGTAGCCGCAGGGTGAGGGAGGTGGCTGAGATCTTGGGCACTGAGGCCGCGGTACCACCTGAGGGAGGGAGAACCAGGGTGATAGGTGACAGTTTTGTAGCTTCCTTATTTTTTTTATCTTTCTCTCTATCTATATTATTGTGCTTCCTTATCTTATGCTTTGTGGAAAATTGTATACTTCTCATTCCTATAAAATATGAGAATGAAAATTAGGGTGTTGGAGAGGGTAGTTCAGACAGTTTTTGGGGAAATGATGTACTGTATCGAATGCTGGTATAACGGGACCTCCCTTTACTGTAGATTGGAAACTTCTTTTAACGGAATTCTCTATAGCGGAAAGTGCCACATGACCTCTGGTGTCTGGCACATTCACCTTTTTTTGGCATTAAATCAATTAATCTATAGTGGAAAAAATCCATTCCGTTATGAAAATTCCCCATGGCGGAATTTTCCGTAACGAGGAACAATTTTCCGTTAGTGGAATGTGCAGCACCCCCGTCCCTCCGACGTGCTGATGGAGGGGACTCCGCCAGCAAGTGACCCATCAACTGGCCTGACACAGGTTTGGGGAAGCCTGCATGGCTACCTGTGCAAGGCATAATTCTGTAAAGAACTGAAGACTCCCCAAATTTAGAGGTAAGTTTTTACTATTAATAATTATACATATACGTATTTGTACTGTTATATTTTATGCCTAGAAATGTGTTAACAGTGTTGTAGCCTCTGGGTGTGGGCTTCAGATCACACCCAGAAATGTGTTAACAGTGTTGTAGCCTCTGTGTGTGGGCTTCAGATCACACCCAGAAATGTGTTAACAGTGTTGTAGCCTCTGTGTGTGGGCTTCAGATCACACCCAGAAATGTGTTAACAGTGCTGTAGCCTCTGTGTGTGGGCTTCAGAACACACCCAGAAATGTGTTAACAGTGTTGTAGCCTCTGTGTGTGGGCTTCAGATCACACCCAGAAATGTGTTAACAGTGCTGTAGCCTCTGTGTGTGGGCTTCAGATCACACCCAGAAATGTGTTAACAGTGTTGTAGCCTCTGTGTGTGGGCTTCAGATCACACCCAGAAATGTGTTAACAGTGTTGTAGCCTCTGTGTGTGGGCTTCAGATCACACCCAGAAATGTGTTAACAGTGCTGTAGCCTCTGTGTGTGGGCTTCAGATCACACCCAGAAATGTGTTAACAGTGTTGTAGCCTCTGGTGTGGGCTTCAGATCACACCCAGAAATGTGTTAACAGTGTTGTAGCCTCTGTGTGTGGGCTTCAGATCACACCCAGAAATGTGTTAACAGTGCTGTAGCCTCTGTGTGTGGGCTTCAGATCACACCCAGAAATGTGTTAACAGTGTTGTAGCCTCTGTGTGTGGGCTTCAGATCACACCCAGAAATGTGTTAACAGTGCTGTAGCCTCTGTGTGTGGGCTTCAGAGCACACCCAGACTCACACAACACCCGAACACTATAGCGGAACAGCAGTGGGTTCTGCCAAACACTATAGCGGAACATTCCCAATAATAGAAAGCAGGTTGGCTGAATTATTCTGTTAGAGAGCTTCCACTGTACTTCCTTACCTGAATCTTTTGTCCTGCCCTATCCCTTCCCACGCCCCCCAGTCCCCGTCCCCCCAGCCTCCCGCCCTCCCCCCTGATACTCACTGGCCTTAGCCTGCGCCGCCACCCTGCCGGCGTCCTGGAGCTGTATCTTGAGCAGCTCCATGGGGGTGGTGACTACGATCTGACACAAGCCCGCCAGGCCCCCCGCCATCATCTCACGCTGGATGGGCAGCTTCCTGGGGGTTTAAGAGAGAGGCAAAGGGCTATTTTTCCTTTAAACTGCGTTTTTTTTTTTTTTGTGATATTTGAGTTTGCTGAAATGTAAGTGGTGATAATAATTTAAAGTTTCCTGGTACTATTTGTTTTTAAGAGAGAAGGGAGACTTTATTTCCCAGCTCTCCCTGACACATCCATCCATACCATCTCGCCCACACTCACTCACCCTTGCTTGGTGGTGAGTTTGTGTCGGAAGAAGTCGTTGGCGGTGAGTTTGATGGCCTTCTCCGGGGTGATGAGCAGAATGTTGACGCCCGAGCCGCGGTACATGCCAAAGTAGCCCTCCTGTCGGAAGGTCTTGCGGAAACAGTCCAGCCTGGGGGGGGGGAGGGACATGAGAGAGAGAGAGAGAGAGATTTTTTTTACATCTGTGTCTATAGTGCGTGTAGGCAGTGAGCTCCAGGGGTGTGATGGCAGGCCCTGGAGGCTCCCTTGAGGGCTTCCTTCACATGACGCCTGTGATTAGAGGCTCCTGCCGTTACCCTGTGCCCTCCGATGCACTCGCAATTGAAGGTAGAGTTAATGGGCAGCATGTGGGTGTTCTTAGGCCACTCGACGGTGCAAAAAAATTTCAAGAGGATTTTCGCCCTCATCGGGGATCGAACTCTGGTCACCGAAAACGCCACTAGGAGATGCTAACCACTCTGCTACCGCCTCCCCAAAAGTGCTAATCTGTCGTGGCTGCCATATTTGTATAAGTAGAAACAGTAGTAAATTGGAGAAAACAAAAACAATAGTGTTCAAATAGTAGCAGCAGTAGTAGTAAGGAGAGTAGCAGCAGTAGTTATAGAGGTCACACAAACAACAGAAATATTGGTAATGTTAGAAGTAGAAACAGCAGTAAATTGAAGAAAACAAGAGTAGTAGTGTTCAAATAGTAGCAGCAGTAGTAGTAATAAGGACAGTAGTAGTAGTAGGGATAGTAGCAGCAGTAGTAGTAATAAGGACAGTAGTAGTAGTAGGGATAGTAGCAGCAGTAGTAATAAGGACAGTAGTAATAGTAGGGATAGTAGCAGCAGTAGAGTTATAATAGTAGAAGCAGTAGTAGTAATAAGGACAGTAGTAGTAGTAGGGATAGTAGCAGCAGTAGAGTTATAATAGTAACAGCAGTAGTAGTAATAAGGACAGTAGTAGTAGTAGGGATAGTAGCAGCAGTAGAGTTACAATAGTAGAAGCAGTAGTAGCAAGGACAGTAGTAGCAGTGGTGATAGAGGTGAAAAATAGTAGCAGTAGTAGTAATAAGGACAGTAGCAGCAGTAGTTATAGAGGTGCTAAAAACAACAACCAGCCTCAGACATCTCAGTATTCCTATCATCATCATCAAAAACACAATCTTTCATCTCCCTCCCTCCTCTTCCCTCCCTTCCTCTCCTATCATTATCATCATCCTAGCCACCATCCTCATTAGTATCCTATCATCATCACCATCATCATTAGGAGCATCAGCAGGGGGGGATACTCACATAGAGTTGTACATGCGTTCTCCATTGGGTCCGACTTGCTGGTTCTGGAGTCGGGTCTTGACCAGGTCGAGGGGAAACACACAGGTCACGCCCACCACGCCTGCAATGCCCCCGTTCAGGATCTTGGGCAGCAATCTGGGGGCACGGCAGAGGTCAGTGTGTGTGTGTGTGTGTGTGTGTGTGTGTGTGTGTGTGTGTGTGTGTGTGTGTGTGTGTGTGTGTGTGTGTGTGTGTGTGTGTGTATTTAATCTATTTGAACATTTATAAGGTCAAGTTAAGTTTGTAATGTTCCGTCTATTGATACCAAATTATGAAAGCTTGCTGCTTCTTTTAATTTCTGGATAGTGCTTGTACATATTATTTCCACGTGTGTGTGTGTGTGTGTGTGTGTGTGTGTGTGTGTGTGTGTGTGTGTGTATGTGTGTGTGTGTGTGTGTGTGTGTGTGTGTGTGTGTGTGTGTGTGTGTGTGTGTGTGTGTGTACATCTATTGTGACATGGACTAAAAATAGCCTCCAACACTAAGGCCAGTGATAAAAAATAGCATAGTAAGCATAATACAATGGTGAAAAGTGACATTGACATACAGACACAGATGTACCCACACACACACACACAGATGTACCCAAACACACCTACACACACACACAGATGTACCCAGACACCTACACACACACACAGATGTACCCAAACACACCTACACACACACACAGATGTACCCAGACACCTACACACACACACAGATGTACCCAAACACACCTACACACACACACAGATGTACCCAGACACCTACACACACACACACAGATGTACCCAAACACACACCTATACACACACACCCATCAACAATAGTAGATGAGTGTTGGAGTAATGCCATGGAGTTACTGACTCAATGCTGGAAGGTGCCAACAACAATACCCCTCCTCCTCCTCCTCCTCCTATTACCTCTCTCTCTTTATCCTCCTCCTCCTCCTCCTCCTCCTCCTCTCACTTGTATGTACTCTCTCTCCTCATCATTTGCACTCCTTTTTTCACTTCCTCTTCCTCCTCCTCCTCTTCCTCCTTCTATTATTACTACTTCTATTATGATACTTCCCATTTTACTTTCTCCAGTACTCCTTATTTTCACCTCTTCCTCCTATTCAGAGAGAGAGGAGAGAGAGAGAGAGAGAGAGAGAGAGAGAGAGAGAGAGAGAGAGAGAGAGTACCAATATAGCTCCTCAGTAGTAGTGGTGACAACAAAACAAAGCCTCGGTACCTACATGTCAAGATGAAAGAGATCACGTTTCCTTTTTTTTACATCTGTCTGACTTTTTTATAGTCAAGATTGCAACATTATATTTGACCTCCCTCCCTCCCTCTCTCTCTCTTCTTCCTTCATTCTCTCTCCTTTCCTCTCTTCCTTCTTCTTCCCTCCCTCTCTCCTTCCTTCTTCCCTCCTTCCTTCCTTCTTCTTTCCCTCTTTCCTTCCTTCTTCTCTCCGCCTTCTTTCCTCTCTTCCTCCATTCTTCTCTCCCACCCTCCTCCCTCACTCTCCTCCCTCCCTCTCCTCTCTCCCTCCATTCAACCAGTGCCAAGGAAGCTATAAACATAACAGACTGTACATAATATACTGTCAACAGAGAGGCAGAACAAATATTTATACTTATTACCCTCTATTTATGATTTTTACAGGATTAAAGGACCCAATAATTTGCTAATGTCAGAAATTAAGGGGAAAAAACATACACAAACATTCCTCTATGCATAAATAAGGCATGTCTAGCAGCACTCTAATATAATAATCCTAATGGCATATAATAACACTAACACGGCAGTTGTAACCCATTTAAAACTACACTAAAGATATGACAACACAATCATTAGCAGTAGTAACAGGGCAACATTCCTACATAGCCACAAACACGATCCAAGGGTAACAAAAACCGTGATCACATGAGATGACGTAAAAACACGGGAGGGATAGAAACAGAAGATAAGATAAGATTTTCATCCTATCTAGACACTTTGCAAGTACCAACTACAAGGTTATTGACTATACAAAGCGCCGCCACGTCAGCACGAACTAGGCGGACTCGAACCGCTGACCGAATGCACAGGGACGCTGCAGATAGAAACAGAAGCAACATTCTATGGTAATACTGTGCCACGGCTGATTGACTGATTTAATGCCAAAAAAAGGTGAATGTGCCAGACATAAGAGGTCATATGGCACTATGGCAAAGCATAAAAAGGGTCAGGGTTATAGAGAAAGAGTGAAACAGTGAGGGAAGGGAAAGGAATGGAATGTTACAGCAGGATGGTTAGATCAGATGTAGGATGTGGATTTGTTGGAGGAAGGAGGTTACATTTTCCAGGGAGAAGGAGGGGGATTCCGGGAGAATGTCCGCAAGACAGGGAGGTCGGGAAAGGGAGGACAAACGAGGGAAGGATCTGGAACGAAATATTACGGCTGAGGACATCTCTTGGTGGGGTCACCTAGGATTACCATTATAGGGGGTTTGGTTAATATTAAGTTCGGAGATTATAATGCGGGGTTAGGTTTAGTTATTAAATGCCCTTCACTCTTCCCTTCATAATAGAGTGGACGGCAAATCGCGGGAAAACCAAAAAATTAGCCATTCTATCATGTACAGTATATAGAATCATCGGCAACACAATGAGCTTATCCTGAAGAAATGTGACCAGATAAAAACACGCGAGGATAGAAACACAAGTAACATCCTATCATATGCACAAAAAGCTCAGAAACACTCACTTGAATTTAGTGTCCCCCATGGTTGTTATGTGTTGCACCGCCGCCGCCACCACTGCAACACTACCACACCTGTCAATCACAAAACCTTAGTGGCAGATCATAGAGTAGATAATAGGACAGATAATGGGAGATAGGAGGGGAGATAGGAGTAACTAATAGTATCATAGATAGGTCATGCAGGGAGATAGGAGGATAGATATTGTATAGGAGATAATAGATAGGAGACCACCCCAACCTTAGAGATGAGAGATAATAGGACAATATATAGGGAGATACAGATAGAAACATATATATACACAGTGTGTAGAAATATATAGGGATAGAGATAATAGGGTGGGTAAGGGGTGATAAGGGTAACACATAGGGTAAGGGAAACACACAGGTAATAGGTAATAGGACAGATAATGGGAGGTAATAGGGTGGATAGGGGGTGATAAGGGTAACACATAAGGTAAGGGAAACACACAGGTAATAGGACAGATAATGGGAGGTAATAGGGTGGATAGGGGGTGATAAGGGTAACACATAAGGTAAGGGAAACACACAGGTAATAGGTAATAGGACAGATAATGGGAGGTAATAGGGTGGATAGGGGGTGATAAGGGTAACTCAACCTTGCATAAATAAGGTACGGTATGTAGTATAGCAATATTAACTATAAATATTGATATATAAATACAGTATATATGAATAGGCGAGTAATAGAGATACTAGGACAATAATATAGGGAGATAGAGATAGATATATAGATTGGACCACCACCACCACGGCAACACCACCACACTTGTCAACCACCTCGGCATTAATAGCAGATAACAGATAGGTCATAGATAACAGGACAGGTAGGGAACTCCTATCGTGTACTGCTGTAATCTTAACTTCTACTATCTAGGGTACTTCTATAATCTGGTTTTTTTCTCTTCTTTCTCTCTTATCTTTAATCTTTTGTTACATGGTCTCTCTCTCTCTCTCTCTCTCTCTCTCTCTCTCTCTCTCTCTCTCTCTCTCTCTCTCTCTCTCTCTCTCATATGCCACTGTCTTTTCATCACCTTATTAATTTTTTTTTCTGTCTTTTCTCTCTCTATTTTGTCACTTCCATCTCATTTCTCTCTCATATAGTCAACCATTTTTTCTCTCTCTCTCTCTCTATCTTATTTGATCTCTTATTCCATGGTGCTCTCTCTCTCTCTCTCTCTCTCTCTCTCTCTCTCTCTCTCTCTCTCTCTCCTCTCTCTCTCTCTCTCTCTCTCTCTCTCTGTGCTATATATAGATCCACGTGGGTCACATATTAATAGCACTTGGCCAAGACTAAGATATTCACACACTTTCCCATAAATTTACCAGTAGAAGTACCTCCTTTTTTATTCTTCTTATTTATAGTATAGCCTCTTTAGTTTTACCGTAGATAACACTATAGTCGCCAATCACTCGCCACTGCACTAATGTCGCCAGGCACAATATATTACGAATTTTAGCATCACTACAGACTTGTATGTGCCACTGAAGAGACATGCACAGTAGTTTATATCATGTACATCACACTACATGTCTTCAGTGGCACATAAAAGTCGGTAGTGATGCTAAAATTCGTACTATATTGTGCCTGGCGACCTTAGTGTAGTGGCGAGTGACTGGCGACTATAGTGTTATCTACGGTAGTGTTACAGGTGTCATCTATGTGTGTTTATACGAAAAGATACCCGCTCAAAACAGGTCACACATATAATCCTTGAAATAAAATCAGAAGCAAAGACTTTGTAAATGTGTTCCTTGCATTTAACTCATGAGACAAAGGGCACATAAGACACATGAAACATGACACATATATAAAACATAAAAATATCGTAAAATACATGAAACACCTGACACAGACTCATGACACACACAAAACATGAAACACACTGCACACACACATCACACCAAACACCAACACATGACAAACACATTGAAATACTTAAACACATATGACACATGAAACATAAAACACATGAAACACATGACAAAAACTTGCACACAAAAACATGACAAAAAAACCAAAGTACATGACACATACAACACATTTATACCATGAAACACATGACACACAACACATTTATACCATGGAACACATGACACACAACACATTTATACCATGAAACACATGACACACAACACATTTATACCATGGAACACATGACACACAACACATTTATACCATGGAACACATGACACACAACACATTTATACCATGGAACACATGACACACAACACATTTATACCATGAAACACATGACACACAACACATTTATACCATGGAACACATGACACACAACACATTTATACCATGAAACACATGACACACAACACATTTATACCATGGAACACATGACACACACACATTTATACCATGGAACACATGACACACAACACATTTATACCATGGAACACATGACACACAACACATATATACCATGAAACACATGACACACAACACATTTATACCATGGAACACATGACACACAACACATTTATACCATGGAACACATGACACACAACACATTTATACCATGGAACACATGACACACAACACATTTATACCATGGAACACATGACACACAACACATTTATACCATGGAACACATGACACACAACACATATATACCATGAAACACATGACACACAACACATTTATACCATGAAACACATGACACACAACACATTTATACCATGAAACACATGACACACAACACATTTATACCATGGAACACATGACACACAACACATTTATACCATGAAACACATGACACACAACACATTTATACCATGGAACACATGACACACAACACATTTATACCATGGAACACATGACACACAACACATTTATACCATGGAACACATGACACACAACACATTTATACCATGAAACACATGACACACAACACATTTATACCATGGAACACATGACACACAACACATTTATACCATGAAACACATGACACACAACACATTTATACCATGGAACACATGACACACAACACATTTATACCATGGAACACATGACACACAACATATTTATACCATGGAACACATGACACACAACACATTTATACCATGGAACACATGACACACAACACATTTATACCATGGAACACATGACACACAACATATTTATACCATGGAACACATGACACACAACACATTTATACCATGGAACACATGACACACAACACATTTATACCATGAAACACATGACACACAACACATTTATACCATGGAACACATGACACACAACACATTTATACCATGAAACACATGACACACAACATATTTATACCATGGAACACATGACACACAACACATTTATACCATGGAACACATGACACACAACACATATATACCATGAAACACATGACACACAACACATTTATACCATGGAACACATGACACACAACACATTTATACCATGGAACACATGACACACAACACATTTATACCATGGAACACATGACACACAACACATTTATACCATGGAACACATGACACACAACACATTTATACCATGAAACACATGACACACAACACATTTATACCATGGAACACATGACACACAACACATTTATACCATGGAACACATGACACACAACACATTTATACCATGAAACACATGACACACAACATATTTATACCATGGAACACATGACACACAACACATTTATACCATGGAACACATGACACACAACACATTTATACCATGGAACACATGACACCACACACATATATACCATGAAACACATGACACACAACACATTTATACCATGAAACACATGACACACAACACATTTATACCATGAAACACATGACACACAACACATTTATACCATGGAACACATGACACACAACACTTTATACCATGAAACACATGACACACAACACATTTATACCATGGAACACATGACACACAACACATTTATACCATGGAACACATGACACACACACACATTTATACCATGGAACACATGACACACAACACATTTATACCATGAAACACATGACACACAACACATTTATACCATGGAACACATGACACACAACACATTTATACCATGAAACACATGACACACAACACATTTATACCATGGAACACATGACACACAACACATTTATACCATGGAACACATGACACACAACATATTTATACCATGGAACACATGACACACAACACATTTATACCATGGAACACATGACACACAACACATTTATACCATGGAACACATGACACACAACATATTTATACCATGGAACACATGACACACAACACATTTATACCATGGAACACATGACACACAACACATTTATACCATGAAACACATGACACACAACACATTTATACCATGGAACACATGACACACAACACATTTATACCATGAAACACATGACACACAACATATTTATACCATGGAACACATGACACACAACACATTTATACCATGGAACACATGACACACAACACATATATACCATGAAACACATGACACACAACACATTTATACCATGGAACACATGACACACAACACATTTATACCATGGAACACATGACACACAACACATTTATACCATGGAACACATGACACACAACACATTTATACCATGGAACACATGACACACAACACATTTATACCATGAAACACATGACACACAACACATTTATACCATGGAACACATGACACACAACACATTTATACCATGGAACACATGACACACAACACATTTATACCATGAAACACATGACACACAACATATTTATACCATGGAACACATGACACACAACACATTTTATACCATGGAACACATGACACACAACACATTTATACCATGGAACACATGACACACAACACATTTATACCATGGAACACATGACACACAACATATTTATACCATGGAACACATGACACACAACACATTTATACCATGGAACACATGACACACAACATTTATACCATGAAACACATGACACACAACACATTTATACCATGGAACACATGACACACAACACATATATACCATGAAACACATGACACACAACACATTTATACCATGGAACACATGACACACAACACATTTATACCATGGAACACATGACACACAACACATTTATACCATGGAACACATGACACACAACACATTTATACCATGGAACACATGACACACAACACATTTATACCATGAAACACATGACACACAACATATTTATACCATGGAACACATGACACACAACACATTTATACCATGGAACACATGACACACAACACATTTATACCATGAAACACATGACACACAACACATTTATACCATGGAACACATGACACACAACACATTTATACCATGGAACACATGACACACAACACATTTATACCATGGAACACATGACACATACAACACATTTATACCATGAAACACATGACACACAACACATTTATACCATGGAACACATGACACACAACACATATATACCATGAAACACATGACACACAACACATTTATACCATGAAACCATGAGAACACATGAAACAGAGAGAGAGAGAGAGAGAGAGAGAGAGAGAGAGAGAGAGATTCAGATTCAGATTAGACAGAGAGAGAGAGAGAGAGACACACACACACAGATAGAGAGACATACACACACAGATAGAGATATACACACATACAGAACAGAGAGGAAGAGACATACAGAGAGAGAGAGAGAGAGAGAGAGAGAGAGAGAAGGCAATGTGACAGTCATGCTTCTACACTACCCAAAATTAGTTCATAGCTTCTCTCTCTCTCTCTCACACACACACACCACAACCCCCCCTCCACACACACACCACAACACCACCCCACACCACAACAACACAAACACCATTAAATAAAGGCGAAATAAGACCGGTAATCCTGTGGTAAATATCTTGATGGCCCAAACAGCTGATCGTCCTCCCTCCTTCCCTCTCATCGTCTGCAATAACTCCTTCTACTCCTCCTCCTACACTCCCCACTCCTTTCACCACACACTCCACTGCTACACGAGTTATATACACACCTATAACTACGTAGAAGCCGTGAAAATACGCCGTAGTAATGCGTGAATGGGGTAAATAAGGAGTAGAAACGTGGATTTTGCTTACCTGCTTCTCGACCACCGGGTATGGGACGTTGGCGGACGTATGATAAATTACTCTTATATAACCACAAATTACACCTTTAATACATATATAACTATAATTATATATACCTAGCATTAATTATGAGGTAAAGTTGTATATTCTAGTAGAGTTATAGCTATGTGGGGGTTATAGTAATGGTGTTAGGAGGTATTTAGTGGCCGTACGACATGTTGGTTTTGTTATGGTCTATTTTGGACGTCTGTGGTAATGAGTTAATTTATACGTTTTATTTTTTATTTGTGTGTGTGTTTGTGTGTGTGTGTGTGTGTGTGTGTGTTGCTTTACCTCATGTTCAGGGGAGAGATTTGACAGCAAGGCATAAGGCAAGGGGTTCTCTCTGTGTCTCTGAGTTTTAATATACAGGCGTTCTCTCTATCTCTCTCTGGGTTTTGATAGTACTACAAGCATATATTGCTACCTACCCAACTGTCTGTCTGTCTGTGTCTCTCTGTCTCTAATCTCTCTATATGATAATGTTTGTCTCTCTATATATAATAAGGCGGCTACTATATAATATCTATCTATCTATCTCTGTCTCTGGATTTTAATATACAGATTTGCTTCCCTACTGTCTGTCTGTCTGTGTATCTCTCTCTGTATGTGTGTCTGTCTCTTTCTGTTTATCTCTCTCTCTCTCTCTCTCTCTCTCTCTCTCTCTCTCTCTCTCTCTCTCTCTCTCTCCTATCATATACAGCCGTGGTTTTTTATTGTCTTTACATGACCTTACGTTCATTCAGACACTATTTTTCCATTATTCCACTATTATTCCTCCTAATTCTTCTATTCCACTATACCTACCTATTCCACTATTCTTCCACCTAACATTCATTATGAGACACTATTCTTCCATTCTACGTTCATTATAAGACAATGATCTATTTATCTTTATCATAATCTTCGTTTTTGTCTCGCAAGTTGCCTAAAAAATCTGCTTAAAATTCAAAATATTCGGTACCGTGTTTTAAATTTTTACATTTTTACAATAAATTCACATCCATCACAGATACAAAATATTAAAAAAACCCAGACGTATTATAGGAATATTTACCTTTTCATATGTACTTATAGATGGATATTATTAATAGTTAAATAAGATAACAGTTATGAAATAGGGATTGATTTAATAACTATATTCAAACTAGAAACCATTATAGAAATTAGAATAAGAATAATTGAGGAAAGAGACAGGAGGAAAGCGAAAAGAGCGGAGAAAAAAGAGAAGAGAAAACCATTAATAAAGAGAAAAGAGATTAATAGAAATAAAAAAATATTCGCGCTACCCACAATGCACCGCGCTTATCAGCTTGGTGGGTTCTCGTCCCAGCGTGCGGTGACGTGTCTGCGCGTGTAGTTTTTCTTGTGTGTGTGCCGATATAAGCGTGATGGCGTGCGTGAATAGTGTGATAAGAGGAGAGGGAAGGATTGTGCAGCCGTGGGAAGGCGTGGAGGCTGCGGGGAGGCGCGGTGTGGCGTGTGAAGGTAAGATTTATGAGTGGGCTGGCGGGGAGGGTTGTGGGTAAGGTTTCTGTAGTAAAGCTGCAGTTATTAATACACTGCCCGGTCTGCCCCCTATATACCCATACGTTTCTGATCTAATTAAGGAGACTGCGCCCCCCCAGACCCCTCACTAGCTCCCTAGACCCCCACTAGTTCACTATGATCCTAACCTGGACATAGGGTAGTAGCCTAGTAAGGGTACGTACTAAACTAACCAAGCTGAGAGGGCAACATTTCGGTAGTGGGCATTCAGCCATTTCGAAGATGAAACTTAGTTTTCCTGAATAGTTGTGATGTGTTTTAGATGAATCTGGCACTTTTGGTCGAATATCTTTTTGTTTACAGATGTGGGGGTAACATTCCTGGGGTGTGGGGGTGAAATTGGGTAAAAAATACTTAGGATGAAGAAATCTACACGAGATGATGTAGGTAAGAATCCTCTATAGGACTTTTAAAAGCCCACTACCGACATCCAGTACCGTTGAGGGGCACAGTCCTCCCAGACCCTCCTTGTGTTATTATTCATTGCCGACGGGTGTTGTAGGGGTTAGAAATGGTGCAAATGGTCAGGACTCAGATCTACAAGTTGAGGACGGTTATAACTACGTGCCTTGTAATGCATTAAACTACAATATCATATAGAACCATTTCGACCACTCTACGATAGCACGAAAGTTTGCCCTCATGCGAGACTCGAACCCAGGACCGCGAATTCACCACAAATTAATTTTAACTTTTGATTACTTAACTTTATCTTGTGTTCAGTAATGATGCAGTAATTAATATTAATGACGGGTGAAGGAGTTAACAGTGGTAATTTTGTTTTTTTCTTCAAAATTTTAACACCACCACCACCACCACCACCACCCGTCTTTTTATTATTATCATTATTATTTTTCTTGTTATTGTTATTATTGGTATTATTATTACTATCATCATTACTATTATTATAATTATATTTACTACCTATTATTATTTTATCATTATTTAATTTTATAATTTTTTATTATTATTATCATATTGTCATTTATTATTATAACTAGGTACTGTATTTTTTTCTCTCATTTCATTATTATTATTATTACTATTATCATTATTATTACTATCATTATTATTTTTTGTCATCATCATTAATATTATTACTATTATCGTTATTATTATTATCATTTTGTCATCATCATCATCATCATTATTATTATTACCATTATTGCTACCATGGCAACTATCATTATTACTACTTCATACAAGACACGATTGAGACTAAACCTTAAAATAAAAAAAAAATATAAGATACAAATAAACAACGCGTAAAATAACATGAATAAGATGAATAAGATAACAATGAATAAAAAAAAATAGACATTCCCTAACAGAGTAGTAAACAGGTGTAACAATAGACTAGGTAATTGGGTAGTTAAAGAGAGACAGTTTTAGGATAGTTAGAGGAGGCATAGTTGTTACTCTTCCCCCCATCTCTTTCTCTCTCTCTCTCTCTCTCTCTCTCTCTCTCTCTCTCTCTCTCTCTCTCTCTCTCTCTCTCTCTCTCTCTCTCTCTCTCTCTCTCTCTCTCTCTCTCTCTCTCTCTCTCTCTCTTTATGTCCAAAAATATATGTTCATTCACCATCTGAAGCGTCACCTAGAATGAACGAACAAAGAGAGGGAGAGAGAGAGGGAGGAGGAAGGGAAAGAAGAGGAGGAGGGAGAGAGACGAGGAAGAGAGGAGAGGATAGGAAGGGAGGAGGAGGAGGAGGAGGAGAAGGAAACTATGTGAGGAAAATATGCGACGCTGACAGTTCGGTATGTAGCAAGTTGTGCAAGTAAATGTCTGTGTGTGTGTCTCTCTTTCTTTCTCTCTCTCTTTGTGTATGTGTGTCTGTGTGTGTGTGTGTGTGTGTGGGGTGGCTCGCAAGTGACGTATGATACAAAAACACAAAGGAGGAGGAGGAAAAGAAGAAAGAGGAGAAGAAGGAGGAGGAAGAGGACGAGAAGAAGAAGGAAGAGGAGGAAGAGGAGGAGTTATGTCAGTAAAGAATTGGGATTTAAACACTGAATTAATTAAATCTGTGACTATATTACACAGAAAAATCAGTCTAGTATTTATTTATCCATTTATACATCGCCTTATTTATTCAGATAGAAGATGAAAAATATATTATAAAACCTTGTTCTGTTATTTTCTGATAATTATGCCGTGTTGTTACCGTAGATAACAGTACAGTCGCCACCTGCAGTCATGTCGCCAGCCGCCATATATTACGAATTATAGCATCACTACTGATTTTTATGTGCCACTGAAGATGTTACACAGTAGTTTATATCATGACTGTATAATCTACCCTGTTTCAGCGTTGTTTTATGCTTTGTAGCTGCAAGTATAGACGGTTTCAAATTTCGCTACGCATTTTTTTTTCGGGCGACGACGACAGCGGTACGACACTCAGTAAATAAACACTAGATGGCGACTCTACTGTTGATAGCCACTTTGTAGATATTTTTGTCATTTGTTCATTTATAACCATACTATGACACAGATGAAGACACAAAATGACACAGACTCTCTAGATAGCCCCTTCTAACTTTCCTGAAATCATGGATGTAGAAATGTAAGTATTAACGCCACCACACGTCTGTAAACAGAAAAAAAAGTTGTCCTGGCGACTTAAGTGTTATCTACGGTAATGCTTATGTTAATGTTTATGCTTATGCTTCATGCTGTTACTGATAATTAACTGAACTGAAAATGAACTTGACTTTTACTGATCATTAACTTTTACTGATAATGATAATAGCTTTACTTTTTATTACTTGTGTTGATTTAAAGAGACGTAACGTAAGAGAAAGCAAACAAAGGAATTTATTTGATGGCATGCGAGCTACGTGTTAAAAGGCGGAGAATTTGGCTTTTA
>JACEEZ010007245.1:165000-170649 GCA_016584305.1 Chionoecetes opilio
GTGTGTGTGTGTGTGTGTGTGTGTGTGTGTGTGTGTGTGAGGAAATCATAAATAAAACTCATATTCCTTGTTTATTTTTACTTCTGTCTCCTCTTTCCTCCTTTTTTTTCCCTTCCCTTCTTCCTCTCTCTCTCTCTCTCTCTCTCTCTCTCTCTCTCTCTCTCTCTCTCTTCTCATCTCTTCTATTCTCTTCTCTCTCTCTCTCTCTCTCTCTCTTCTTCTATTCTATTTCTCTCCTTCTCTCTCCTCTCTCTCTCTCTCTCCTCTCTCCTCTCCTCTCTCTCTCCTCTCGTCTCTCTTCCTCTCCTCTCTCTCTCTCTCTCTCTCTCTCTCTTCCTCTCTCTCCTCTCTCTCCTCCCTCTCTCCTCTCCTCTCTCTCTCCTCTTCTCTCTCTCTCTCTCTCTCTCTCTCTCTTCTCTCTCCTCTCTTCTTCTTTCTGTTGTTTCGCCTTAACCTCAATAATGCAACTAACTTTTCCTTTCTCTCTCTCTTCTTTCTCCTCTCTCTCTCTCTCTCTCTCTCTCTCTCTCTCTCTCTCTCTCTTCCTTCCTCTTCTCCTCTCTCTCTCTCTCTCTCTCTCCTCTCTCTCTCCTCTCTCTTTCTTCTCTCTCTCTCTCTCTCCCTCTCTCTCCTCTCTCTTTCTCTCTTCTTTCTTCTTTTTCCCTTCCTTATGCCGCTACTTCTTCTCTCTCTCTGCCTCTCTCTCTCCTCTCTCGTCTCTCCTCTCTCTCCTCTCCTCTCTCTTCTCGTCTCTCTCGCTCTCCTCATCTCTCTCTCATCTCTCCCCTCTCTCTCTCTCTCTCTCTCTCTCCTCTTCGTTTCATTCGGCTCTGTCAGTTCGCCCTTCCTCTAATGCCGTTAACTTTTCTCAGTCCCTCTCCTCTACTCTTCTCATCAGTCCTTCTAGTCTGCTCTACTATCGTGCTCTCATCGGGCCTCGTCTACTCCCCTCTCGGTCTACATCGCCGTCATCTACTCCCTCGTCGTCTCATCGGGGCCTCTCTCTCCCCTCTCGTCTACATCGGGGCCGTCAGTCTAAGCTCCCCTAACGTGCGGTCTACATCGGGGCCGTCAGTCTAAGCTCCCCTAACGTGCGGTCTACATCGGGGCCGTCAGTCTACGCTCCCCTAACGTGCGGTCTACATCGGGGCCGTCAGTCTACGCTCCCCTAACGTGCGGTCTACATCGGGGCCGTCAGTCTACGCTCCCCTAACGTGCGGTCTACAAAGATCCCGCCTGCCCTGACCTGACCTGACTACCCCATTGCTTTAATGTGCATTCCAACAATCCACACCTGACCTGACCTTACCTGATCTGAGTACCGGGACCCTACTCAACCTTATAACATGAGAATCAACGAAGCAATGTCTCAGTATCCTCCTAAAATTCAAGCCGAGAACATCAGTCTGTGCATGCTTCGAGATCATCATGCTGGTGAAAGAATTCTACAGAAGTGCCATCTTGACAGAAGAAATAGCGGTTATGATTTTACGTGCAAACAATCTTCTGGACACCACAAGAAGCAGAGCCTTGTCATCGGTGTGGCAGTGTTAGGCAGACAAAAGAAAACGTGACAGACGTACACTCTCAGAAATGGGGGGTACATTAAGGGTCGAATTGTTACATCGCACCATCACTACCCTTTTAAACCCTATGTCCAGGCTGTAGGGTAGATGCTGCCAATTATACCCTTCATCTACCCTTTATCTACCCTTTTTAGACGAGAGGGTTGGAAAAGGGTATATTTGCGTCGATCCGAATGGGTATATTTGTAAGGGTAGGAAAAGGGTAGCAGTATTTCATCACTACAAATACCCTTTTTCTACCCTTTTCCTACCCTTTTTTTCTAAGAGTGTGGGGAATATCGGCCTGTGCTTCGTTGTCCTCGCAGGGTGCCAATCTTTACGTTCTGTTCGCAAAGGCAACACATTCTTCCATGTGAAGTATGTGTAATCAATTATTTACTACAGCGCTAATAAAAAATGTTGATGATATATTTATTTCTTATAATACTCTTCTGTAAATCAGACAATGTTTTGTTTATTTGATGATAATTAATAAATGACTTACTAAAGTTTTTTTTTTTTTATAATTCTCTACTGTATAATAGACAATATCATATAGCAATAGTAAGCTGCAGCCTGAAGTGTAAGGGTGTAGAGTGTAAGTAGCGAGTAAGAAATGTAGACCGCACGCTATAGTGCAAATGTCCCGGTAGACCGCACGCTATAGTGTAAATGTCCCAGTAGACCGCACGCTATAGTGCAAATGTCCCGGTAGACCGCACGCTATAGTGCAAATGTCCCGGTAGACCGCACGCTATAGTGTAAATGTCCCAGTAGACCGCACGCTATAGTGCAAATGTCCCGGTAGACCGCACGCTATAGTACAAATGTCCCGATAGACCGCACGCTGTAGTGCAAATGTCCCGGTAGACCGCACGCTATAGTACAAATGTCCCGGTAGACCGCACGCTGTAGTGCAAATGTCCCGGTAGACCGCACGCTATAGTGTAAATGTCCCAGTAGACCGCACGCTATAGTGCAAATGTCCCGGTAGACCGCACGCTATAGTACAAATGTCCCGGTAGACCGCACGCTGTAGTGTAAATGTCCCGGTAGACCGCACGCTATAGTGCAAATGTCCCGGTAGACCGCACGCTGTAGTGTAAATGTCCCGGTAGACCGCACGCTATAGTGCAAATGTCCCGGTAGACCGCACGCTATAGTACAATGTCCCGGTAGAACCGCACGCTATAGTGTCAAATGTCCCGGTAGACCGCACGCTATAGTACAAATGTCCCGGTAGACCGCACGCTATAGTGCAAATGTCCGGTAGACAGCACGCTATAGTACAAATGTCCCGGTAGACCGCACACTATAGTACAAATGTCCCGGTAGACCGCACGCTATAGTGCAAATGTCCCGGTAGACCGCACGCTATAGTGCAAATGTCCCGGTAGACCGCACGCTATAGTGCAAATGTCCCGGTAGACCGCACGCTATAGTGCAAATGTCCCGGTAGACCGCACGCTTATAGTACAAATGTCCCGGTAGACCACACGCTATAGTACAAATGTCCCGGTAGACCGCACGCTATAGTACAAATGTCCCGGTAGACCGCACGCTATAGTGCAAATGTCCCGGTAGACCGCACGCTATAGTACAAATGTCCCGGTAGACCGCACGCTATAGTGCAAATTTCCGGTAAGCCGCACGCTATAGTACAAATGTCCCGGTAGACCGCACGCTATAGTGCAAATGTCCCGGTAGACCGCACGCTATAGTGCAAATGTCCCGGTAGACCGCACGCTATAGTACAAATGTTCCGGTAGACCGCACGCTATAGTGTAAATGTCCCGGTAGACCGCACGCTATAGTACAAATGTCCCGGTAGACCGCACGCTATAGTGCAAATGTCCCGGTAGACCGCACGCTATAGTGCAAATGTCCCGGTAGACCGCACGCTATAGTGCAAATGTCCCGGTAGACCGCACGCTATAGTACAAATGTCCCGGTAGACCGCACGCTATAGTGCAAATGTCCCGGTAGACCGCACGCTATAGTGCAAATGTCCCGGGAGACCGCACGCTATAGTGCAAATGTCCCGGTAGACCGCACGCTATAGTGAAAAATGTCCCGGTAGACCGCACGCTATAGTGCAAAGTTTGTTTACCTAGTATAGCAAGTCATACACAGTATAGTCAAATGTCATGGGTAAGACCGCATGCTTTTAGTCAAATGTCCCACATACTAGAAACCGTCATAGTCAACATGTTCGGTTAACCGCCCGCTTTTTACACGTTTAGTTTTACCTTGATCCTAGTTCCCCTAGTCATTGTTCTCCACATTGTCATTCCTTTCTTTCCACATATCATTTACTCATACCCTCCGTTTATCCCTTAGTCCTTCTTTTTTTATCCCTCACTTCCCCTTTCCTTGCCTTTTTTATCCTCTATTTTTCCTTTTATCCCCTTTCCCCTTCTTCCCTTTTTTCCCCTTTACCTTCCCTCTTGTTCCCCTCACTTCCCCCTTCCTTTTTATCCCCATTACCTCTGTTTTTACCTCACTTCCCTTCCCTTCCCTTTTATCCCCTCACTTCCCCTTCCTTCCCTTTTGTTATCCCCTCACTTCCCCTTCCCTTCCCTTTTTTATCCCCTTACTTCCCCTTACCCACTTCCCTTCCCTTTTTATCCCTCACTTCCCCTTCTGCCCTTATCCCCATTCCTTTTTTGTTATCCCCTCACTTCCCTCCCCTTCCCTTTTTTATCCCCTCACTTCCCTTCCCTTCCCTTTTTATCCCTCACTTCCCCTTCCCTTCCCTTTTTTATCCCCTCACTTCCCTTCCCTTCCCTTTTTATCCCCTCACTTCCCTCCCTTCCCTTTTTTAAATCCCCTCACTTCCCCTCCTTCCCCTTTTTCCCTTACTTACTTGAACCTTCTCTATTATCTTCCCCTCATTTTTACTTCTTCCTATTAATTTTTCCCCTCACTTCCTTTCCTTCTCATTCCTTCCCCTTCCATATCCCCCTTACTGTCACTCCCCTCTTTTCCCCTTCCTTTCCCTCCCTTCCCCTTCCCTTCCCCTCTCTTCCCCTCACTCGTGGCGGGGCAGCAACACAAGTCCAATGTTATTACTTGGCACAAATCAATAAGGACCTCTCCCTTCCCCACCTTTCCCCTCACCCTTTCCCTCACCCTTCCCCTCCCTTCCCCTCTCTCCCATACCTTTCTCTTTCCTACCTGCCTTGCTCTCCTCTCTCTCTCTCTCCCCCCTCCCCCAAAATCCTTACCTTTCCCCTCTCCCCTTTCTTTCCTACCTGTTCTAGTCCCTCCCTCCCTTCCTTCAGAGAGAGAGAGAGAGAGAGAGAGAGAGAGAGAGAGAGAGAGAGAGAGAGAGAGAGAGAGAGAGAGAGAGAGAGAGAGAGAGAGAGAGTGGAGGAAGTAGCAGGTGGAGGTAAGAGGGAGGAAAAAGTGGGTGATGCTTTGGGAGGAGGAGGAGGAGGAGGAGGTGAGGAGAGGAGAGGAGGAGAGGAGGAGGAGGAGGAGGAGGAGGAGGAGGAGGAGGAGGAGGAATACAAAGGAAGAACAGGCAGCAAAAGCCCTACTAGGCCAAACGAGGCTGTCTGTGTGACTACTTTCTACCACTATAGTTTCTACGTGTTAGAGGTTAAAGAATAGCAAAGTTGAAGGCTCCTCCCCACCCACCTCTCCCTCCGGCTGGTCCGAGGAGGAGGAGGAGGAGGAGGAGGAGGAGGAGGAGGAGTTGGTAAGCAGGAGGAGGAGGAGTGTGTAAAGGGAGGAGAGGAGGAGGAGGAAGGGAGCAGGAGGAGGGAGGGAGGAGGAGTAGGTAAATGGAGGTGCGAAGGAGGAGGAGGAGGTAGAAAAGGGTTTAAGCAGGAGGGCGGAGTAGGTAAAGGAGGAGAGGAGAGGAGGAGGAGGAAGGAGCAGAAGGAGGAGGAGGAGTAGGTAATGAGGTGCGAAAGGAGGAGGGGGGAGGAGGAGGAGGAGTTGTAAGCAGGAGGAGGAGGAGAGGAAAGGGGGGGAGAAGGAGGGGGAAGGAAAGGAGGAGGAGGAGGAGGGGAGGAGTAACAAAGGAAGGGGAAAAAGGGAGGGGGAGGGAAGGAGGAAGGAGGAGGAGGGGGGAAGG
>JACEEZ010007246.1:0-7500 GCA_016584305.1 Chionoecetes opilio
GGGAAAATTTCAAAGTCCTCTTTTTTTTTGTGTACGGGCGTGACACGAGCCTCCTTCCACAGGTTTGGGCCCTGGCCCCCGTTTGAAGGCACTCTAAAAAATTTTGCGGAGGGCCTTTATCAGCTCATCTGCACAGTGTTTGACAGGAAGGGACTCACACCATCAGGCCCAGGCGCCTTTTTGGTGTTGACGGTACGCAGGAGGCGGGCCACGGTGTCCTCCGTGACCACCGGGCTGTCCAGGCCCAGGTGACACATACGGGTGAGGCGAGGTGGTTTGCCTCTCAGGGTCCTGTTTTCGTTATCTTCCTGCAAAAGTGCGTCGCCAGGAGGTCTGCTTCTCCTGTTTTTTTACCACCCAGTCTCCTGCTGGTGTGATGAGGGGTGGGATCCTCTCCTGGGTTACGGTGCCTTGTCTCTCCCTCACCAAGGACCACCATTGCTTGGGGTCAACTTGATTGGAGGCTAGTTTCCTCCTGACGTCATTTTTCCACCTGTTCCTGGCCCATGAAGCTGTCCTGCTCATGGCCTTAATCTAAAGAAGAGAGAGAAAGAGAGA
The DNA here is from genome assembly GCA_016584305.1 of Chionoecetes opilio. NCBI lineage: Eukaryota > Metazoa > Arthropoda > Malacostraca > Decapoda > Majidae > Chionoecetes > Chionoecetes opilio. The sequence goes on from JACEEZ010007246.1 coordinate 559, forward strand.
AGAGAGAGAGAGAGAGAGAGAGAGAGAGAGAGAGAGAGAGAGAGAGAGAGGAGAGAGAGAGAGAGAGAGAGAGAGAGAGAGAGAGAGGAGAGGAGAGAGAGAGAGAGAGAGGAGAGAGAGAAGAGAGAGAGAGAGAGAGAGAGAGAGAGAGAGAGAGAGGAGAGAGAGAGAGGGGAAAAGAGAGAGAGAAGGAGAAGAGAAGAGAGAGAGAGAGAGAGAGATTTTGATCGATTGATTGTTTATTAACATTATATTTACAAAACAGGTTAATAACATATATAAGTCTAAATCTTGTCCATTGAGCTCGTGGCTCCTTATGGACGCTATGCACTACTGGTTAGCTAGAGCTGTCGTGAATACGGGAAATACAATTAGTAGTATAAAAAGTAGTAGTAGTAGCAGTAATAGTAGTAGTAGTGTTGTAATAAAAAATTATAATAGTAATAGTAGTAATAACAATATAATTATAATAATAATAAAAATTATAATAATAATAATAATAATAATAATAATAATAATAACAGTAATACTAGTAGTAGCAATAATTATAATACTATCATTATATTAAGTAGTTAGTAGTAGTAGTAGCAGCAGCAGTAGTAGTAATAGTAGTAGTAGTAGTGGTAGTAGAGGATTAATAATAATAATCGTACTAAAAATTATAACAAATAATAATAATAATAATAATATTAACAATAATAATTAATGACAATAATAGGAACAACAACAACAAAAACAACAAAACAACAACAACAACAACACAACAAAAACCCACAACAAAACAACAACAACAATAATAATAATAATAATAATAATAATGATAATAATGATAATAATAATAATAATAATAATAATAATAATAAAAATAATAATAATAATAATACCAACTGCCATGAATTACACCACATATATGATGTTCTAATAAGATTGTTGTATGGCACTCTGTAATTATGATTGTATCAAACTGTAAGAGTCTTAGTATGCAGTTTTTAACTGTAGTTTAACTTGTAATTTAAATGAGTTAAAGGGTCTGGTTTTAATGTCTAGTGGAGCTTCATTCCAGAGTTTAGAGCCTCTGAATATGACGCTGTGTTGGGCATGACTGGTTCTACATAATGGGATTTTAAGATTGTTTGTGAGTCTTGTTTGGACGTTGGTGTGTGTAGCATACTCAAAACGATAATTAATTTCATAAATATTTAAGCATTTATAAACTAACATAATAGTTTTATATGTAATTATATCCTGTACTTTTAAAAGTTGAAGATCACGGAAAATGGGAGCTGTATGTGCAAACCTATTACATCCTGACATAATCCTTTTTAAATTTTTTTTTTGGGCCCTGATGAATAATTTTTCGATATACGTCTTATAAGTACCCCCCCAGACAGAAGAACAATAAAGTAGATGTGTGTATACTAAGGAATTATATATTAGTTGTAAACATTCGTAATTGCACGATCTACGTATTTGATATATAATGCCAGAAATTTTTGATCATTTATTGTTTACTTCTTCTATGTGAAATTTCCATTGCAATTTATTGTCAATAATAATTCCTAAGAATTTAGCTTCTTCTACTTGTTTAATTGAAGATCCATTAATTTTGATGTCAATGGGATGAGGATTTGTAGTTTGCGAGTGTGTCAACATGAAATGTGTTTTGTTTATATTTAATGATAAGTTATTACTTTTTAACCAACTAGTGACATGAGTTAATTCCCGGTTCATAGTATCTTATAACGTAGGTAGATCACACCCCTGAAGAAAAATGTTCGTATCATCCGCAATAAGATATCTTATATTTTTTTTAGGTTATTGGTTTGTTAATGGGTTTTGATCATTTATTTTTATTTTCAGGAATAATAGTGGCCCTAAAGCCGATCCTTGTGGTACTCCGCATTTAATAATTTTTCGCTGTGATGTGGTGTTATTAAAAGCTGTGTATTGTTTTCTTGAGTTTAAATAACTTTTAAACCAATTATATGCTGGACCCCTTATGCCATACACTTCAAGTTTATGCAACAATATAGAATGATTAATAGTGTCAAATGCCTTACTAAGATCACAGAAAACTGTCAGCTGAAACATTATATTATCTAGAGCATTGTACATTTGTTGTGTAAGGTGATGAACTGCCAGTTCAGTAGAAAAGTTTGGTTTCCACCCAAATTGATTGTTAGTTAAAAGGGATTTATTTGTTAGATAATTCAGTAATCTATGTGCTACTATTTTTTCAATAATCTTACTAATACTAGGTAGTATAGGAATCGGACAATAATTAGAAAACAGGGACTGATCACCTTTTTTAAAAATAGGAACTACTCGGGCTATCTGTAAATGATATGGGAAGCAGCCTTGCACAAACGACTTATTGATTATGTATTCTAAGAAAGGAATAATTTCTTGCTTGCATGCTTTAATTACACTAATGCTTATGTCATCATGACCCGGTGATTTTTTTCTTCATACTAAACAATTTAAAACTGCCAACTTCATGCTGGTTTGTAGGTCTGAAGTAAAAAAGGAAAAGGGCACAGACGGAGGAAATTTTTAAAATGTGTTAGGGGTACTTCAATACCTTGAGCTAGGTTACTGGCTACATTGCAAAAGTAATCATTAAAGCCATTAGCTATTTCCTGATTATCAGTAATGGACTTTCCGAGAAAGAGAGAGAAAAGAGAGAGGAGAGAGAGAAGAGAGAGAGAAAAGAGAGGAGAGAGAGAAAAGAAGAGAGAGGAAAAGAGAGAGAGAGAGAAAAGAGAGAGAGAGAGAGAGAGAGAAGGGGAGAGAGAGAGAGAGAGAGAGAGAGAGAAGAAGAGAGAGGAGGAGAGAGAGAAGAGAGAGGAGGAGAGAGAGAGAGAGAGAAAAGAGAGAGAGAGAGAGAGAGAGAGAGAAAAGAGAGAGAGAGAGAAAGAGAGAGAGAGAGAGTCCCTCTGACCACAGTCTTCACTGCCTCCCTGCAGGAAAACATATGGCCTTCAGTGTGGAAGGAGGCTCGAGTGGTTCCTATTCACAAGAGGGTTCCAGATCTGGCCCCAAAAACTACAGGCCCATCTCCTTCCTGTCTGTGGTGGGGAAAGTGTTCGAGAGGATCGTGGCAGAGGTAATCTGTCGTCACCTCAGCGAAAACTACCTGCTTCTCGGACCAACAGCTTGGATTCAGACCTGGAAGGTCCACCTCTGACCTGCTGATGCTCCTTACCCGAAACTGGCAGGACGCCCTGGATGACGGCCAGGACACTGTCGTGGTGGCCCTTGACATAGCGGGGGCCTTCGACAGGGTGTGGCACGGAGGCCTTCTCGAAAAATTCCAAGCCAAAGGCATCCAGGGTGACCTCCCGCTACTCATGGGGAACTACCTGCATGGAAGAACCCTCCAGGTCGTCGTAAACGGGCAGGCCTCTGAGTCCCTGCCAGTGGACTCAGAGCAGTCTTCAGTGTAATTTTTCTGGTCCAGTATATTTCATAAGTATACTTACTGTTCTTGCTTGTGTCAATTGTAGAGCTTTTGCATTTAAAGTGTGCAGTATAATTTTAAATTAACATAGTTACAAGTTTGATTACTTAAACTTTGCAATAAAAAATTTCTTTAACATAAAATTTACTTATTGCATATAACACTTTCCTTATAAAGTCATTCCTTAAATAATATTTTGTATAATTATTGTGTTGTGTATTCAATGCTATGTATGTTTATTTTTTTATTGTCAATTGTAGGTTTTATGACCTTGAGAGGTGGTAAACAATATTCTCTACAAATGTCACCTACTACTGAACCTATTACTGTCGCTACACAGCCTACCACTACAACTTATATTACTACTACTACTACTACTACTACTGCCAACATGACTTCTTCAAATTTTCCTACTATAAAATCATTACATCAGGACCCATCAATAAGAAGGTTCACAGGTGAGGATGACACTCACTCTGCCTTGTCGTTTCTCCAACAATGTGAGGACATAATGCAACATAGTAATGTCACCTCTGGAAATGATAAGATTCCTTTTGTAAGGTCACAATTGCAACCTGCTTATCTAGCCAGTGATAGGATGTTTGCCTCAGGTTTTGATGGAAAGTCTTTTAACTATGACTATGCTGTATTCTGTCGTAACTTCCTGAAAATTTTTGCTATGGCTCAGCATAACGATTCCTTACAATGGTCGTTTACTAATGCTGAGGTGTTAACCAAACAGTTAAGTTGTCCTGGTAGATTGAGAGGTCAAGCAAGTGCTGCTAATATTGCCTCGGAAGCAATGGAAGCCTTAAATCTTGCCTCCTGGTTTGAGAATGGTCAATTGTCAGTGGAAAGTTTTAAACTAATGCTAGAATTTCAGTATTACATCTCCTTTTTGACCCCACAAGAACGACGTATCGCTTCATCTTTTGATTTTAAGCCAGGTGATAACCTTTTAGATTTTTTTACAAAAATGACTAAAAGGCTACGTGAGATGCCTAAAAGTCCATTTCCATGAGCCAGTTGCACCGGTGTCCAGGGAGGTTCCACTGCCTTAACCTTTACCTCAACTTCCACCACCTCCTCCACCCCCAGTCTTTTATCAGTCTACTCGTGCACCAAAGCAGTGTTACTATTGTGGACAGTAGGGTCATTCCGATAAATATTGCTATCAGAAAAAGAAAGAGATGAAGTCTGTTCATAAAGGCAGGGCAGAGTTGAGGGAAGTATTGACAGTGGTGTGAAATAGGTTGGCTAAAATTATCCCACTCTAGAATAAACGAAGCAAGTTTGAACCGCGTGTGAACTAAACTTGAAGATTAAAAACTCATCTTGGGATCCACGACTGCAAACTTTCTTCCCTGGACGGTTATAGAAGACAAGAATAATATAGTAACTTCATTGGCACGATAAAACACGCCCGTAACCCTCGATTTGTTGTTATAATACTGACTAGGATTACTGGATTAAAGCTGCTTAGTACTTAAATTTATCTATGAAACACGAGCATAAACTACACACTATTTACTTGTTGACTTATATTGAGTGTAAAATTAATGTTAAAAAAGTCTGATTTAATTTTAATTTCTCTTTGCGGTGACTTTGACGAAGTTTTGATATGATTTAAGCCTCAACACTGGATTACTTCACCCGCAAAACTCGGCGGCGTGAGGTAAGAAAAAACAGTCAAAGTTGCTAAACAAAAAAGTAATCAGCTGTTTTATTACAACTTAAAGCCTTCTTACCCAAAAAACATATAACATGTAATGCTTGTTAAATAATATTAATGTTTCTTTCATACAGATCTTGAAATGAGTGGAAGTTCTCTTGCGTTTCCAACAACTAATGTATTATGATGATTAATGAAATAAATAAAACTGTGTTCCCGAGACTTTTTACCAAGAAAATCAGATACAAAACAAAACAAAATAAAAAATACAGTATATTTGCATACAGCACGCGCTCACAGCTAAAACCAATAATAACCCATAAGAATACACACACAAACACACACACACACACACACACACACACACACACACACACACACACACACACACACACACACACACACACACACACACACACACACACTCACACTCACACAAACGCGCGCGCGCGCATACACACACACACACACACACACACACACACACATAAACACACACACACATACACACACACACACACACACACACCGCCATTACTGAAGACAAAAACACGCAGACAAAAAATAAACGAACTCCACCACCACCACCGTCACCACAATTTTAACATAAATACATAAATACGGAAGACTACCGTATGCAAATCCCCCCACAAAGCACACATCTCAAGAAGAAACTTCTGTGTTTCCTTCTTCTATATTTCCTGATGGAGGGAAGAAAAAAGAAAACAAACAGGGGGAGGAGGCAAAACGAGTTAGAGCTTGTACGATACTTTAAGCCGCAACTCATGACCCAAAACTCGACTGCTAATCAAGGGAAACAAAGTTGGCCATTTGTTTCAGGTGTGTTTTCTTGGCTGCCTTGTTTCCTCCCCGTCAGGTGGCGCTGTGAGGGGAGGATCAAGGCGGCGGTGGTGGTGGTGGTGGTGATGACTGGATTACCACAAGGCAAGTTTATAAATTATGTAATACACAAGATAAACACAGTAGATCTCTCGCTGTCTTTGTCTCTCCTTTCCAAGAGCATGTGTGTGTGTTTGTGTGTATGTGTGTGTATGTGTGCGCGCGCGTGTGTGTGTGTGTGTGTGTGTGTGTGTGTGTGCGTGTGTGTGTGCGTGTGTGTGTGTGTGTGTGTGTTGTGTGTGTGTGTGTGTGTGTGTGGAGAGAGAGAAAAAGGAGAGAGAGAGGAGAGAGAGAGAGAGAGAGAGAGAGAGAGAGAAGAGAGAGATAGAGAGAGAGAGAGAGAGAGAGAGAGAGAGAGAGAGAGAGAGAGAGAGAGGAGAGAGAGGAGAGAGAGAGAGAGAGAGAGAGAAAGGAGAGAGAGGAGCGAGCGGGAGAGAGAGAGAGAGAGAGAGAGAGAAGAGGAGAGAGAGAGAGAGAGGAGAGAGAGAGAGAGAGAGAGAGAGAAGAGGAGGAGAGAGAGAGAGGAGAGAGAGAGAGAAGGAGAGAGAGAAAAAAGAGAGAGTAGAGCGAGAGAGAGAGAGAGACAGGGAGAGAGAGAGTCGAGAGGACAGATAGAGAAGAAAAGAGGAAACGTCAGCATAACTCTTAACAAAAAAAAGATATTAGACAAAAAACATGCGCGTATTTAGAAATCACTGAAAAAAATATAATATAAAATCATGAAAACTTATTTTTCAACACAATTGCAGCTAACATTTTTCAAACCCTCATACTAGTCCAATACAAAATCTACCATAACATTAAATCGCTGGGCAAGAGTACTTAAGGCTTAATTACCGAATGTAATTACTGATTGATTATAAATTATTAGCATTTCGATCTTAATTGTGCGAATAAAGGAGGAGAGAGA
>JACEEZ010007246.1:12500-17500 GCA_016584305.1 Chionoecetes opilio
GTAAAAAAAAAAAAAAAAAAAAAAAAAAAAAAAAAAAGATAACTCTTAAGCCAATTATTTGCAGTTACTCTTATCCCTTACATGAATAATTTGTCTAACAAAATGCTATGTGAAATCGTGTCGAATGCCTTAGCCAAATCACAAAATAGTGTTACCTGAAAGATTTTAGTATCAAATGTGTCATAAATAGTCTGGCAAAGACTGTGTACCGGTAATTCTATGGAATATCCAGCTCTAAATCCATACTGGTGATTAGTTAGTATCGAGCACCGATGTAGATAATCTTTTAATCTTGACACCATTACTTTGTCAAATATCTTACTGAAAGTAGTGAGCATTGATATGGGTATATAATTATGAGCACATGTGTTGTTTCTTTTTTTGTGTATCGGAATTACTCTAGCGATTTGAATTTGCTCTGGGAAAATACCGGGTTGGAAGGATCTGTTTACAATGTGTACGATGAATGGAGTGATAATGTCCATACAGTGTTTTACTACCCAAGGGTGAATATCGTCGTAAGAGAATGGGAAAAAAGAAGCATGGAGGCAAGGAAATGGGGAGGAAAGGAGTAGAGAATAATAACAAAAGAATAATGGAGCAAAATGGGATATATTGAAGGAAGTAGAAGGGAAAGGAAGAACAAGGAGGTAAGGAAATTGAGATGAAAGGAGGAGCGAGAAGAATAGCAAAGGGATAAAGGAGGGAAAGGGATATATTGAAGGAAGTAGAAGAAGCAAGGAGGCAAGGATGATAGACTAATAGCAAAGTGATATAGGAGGGAAAGGGAGATATTGAAGGAAGGAGGAATGAGGAACAGGCAGGATAATGCTTACTAATTAAATTCGAATCAGAGGCACCCAAATCCTCCAATTAGACTCCCCAACGAAGCCTCAGGAGCCTCCCAGCCGAGTCTTTGGCCTCAAACTGACGCGCCAAAATACGAGATTGGAACCTGTGACGAACAGGATTCCGTCGTGTAACACGAATCCAGTATTGTATACATCATGTTTCCCAAGGTCAAATACTGAACTGCTTCCTAAGTTGTGTTTTGCAAAGGAATCAAATTTGTGTTATTGTATACGAGGCGAAGAAAAGCTCTTGTGTCATTTTAAGGTTTAATAACTTAGAACATTTTATGTTGCTATGGAAAAGTTTGTGTTTCCTGCGAGTTTGCTATAGAAGTTACAGAACTTAAAAAAAAAAGGTTACCCCGTTCGTTTTCAAGGTATAACTGAATAGAAAATGGAAAATCGCCACGAGCAAGCTTTTGAATACATAAATAAGAAACTATTTCGTGCTGATTAAGTATTAATTTCCGCGCCAGATTTAAAGGGGTGTGGCAGGGGACGCAGGGGCAGTATGTGGCGGCAGGCTGCAGGGTGTGGGCTGTAAGATGCAGGGTGTATGGTGAAGGGTATTGGGTGATTGGTGTGGGGTGAAGGGTGTCGAGTGAAGGGTGGCAGGGTAAAGAGTAAGGGTGTGGCAGCAGAGTGCAGAATTACGGGCTTGGAGTGAAGGGTGTAGGGTTAGACCTGTTCAGAAAACAATTTTTTCCTATTTTTATACCCTCATGCCCGGTTTCCAATGCTTTTTGACCTGGAAAAGTCGAAAATTACAACCATTATAAGCCAAAATGTCAGGAACCTTTGCCTCATGAAGCATGAAGTTCTATTCTATACACGTTTTCTGAAACGCCAGTTTCGGAGCATTTTGATGTTTGTTTTCGCCTATTTTTTCACCAATAAATGGGCATAAGCAGGTTAAAGCAAGTAATTAGATGCTGACTGAAACATCAAAATGCATAGAAACATTTATGGAAAAATTTTAAGTGATTTTTACAGAAAATTTTCAAAAAAATTAAACTAAAATAATTTTTTTTCACTTGTCACAAATTCACAATGGTTTTAGCATGAATCTAATGGTCTTTTATATTTTTGCAGATTTTTAAAACCTGCTAACAAACCGAGATATTCACAAGATAATTTCGCTAGGCAGTAAGAAAGGAGCCCCGAGGACGCAAATTTAAATTTAAAGAACCTCCACCGCAGTCAGAGACAAGGTACACAAGCCTGCTACTAGATCGCTACAAAAAAACCTTTCCCTGATCGGCTACCCATCATCCAGCATCAGTGGCTCCCAGTTACCCCAACAGGACGGGCCCTTTCCCAGTATTTCCTCCATCTCCAGAGTTGCCAGAAAATACGGGGAACCTAAGCATCAAGACCTCGCCAATGAAACAGTGGGGGCTTCATCCCATTCTGGCAGAGGCTAGGATCAAGACCGCCCAAAATACAATGCAGCGCAGCTTTTCTGACACTTCAAAAAAAACACAGAGATCTAGCAAGGAATAAAGGAAAAAAAAACAGGGACCCTGGAGGGAAAAGGAGTCCCTTTTGTCTGGAATTGTACCCTGTTGACATGGGTTCGGCCATCAGGAAAAATAGAGAGAAACCGACTGCTATCAAGGGAGAAGAAGGAAAAGGCATCAGGTTTACCGGGATCAGAAGACAGAGAGAAAGGCCCCAATCGGGTCTGAAAAGATTTTGATACGGTCCCAGCAGCAAGCAGAGAGGGCGAAAAAGCTGCAGCAGAGAGAGGAACAAGATAAAATTTGTCAAAAAATTTCTACAATTTTTCAGTGCTACAAAGCAAAGGGACTGTGTGAGGTCTCCCTGGGCTGACCCAACCGACATGAAAGGAAGCGAGGACATGGTTCCCAAAACCTCGCCCTGGATGTCACTCACCAAGACACTGTGACTCTAAATTTTCCCAGGAGGGTCATGGAGTGTGTTGACATTGCAGACCGTGATGTCTGGGAGTCTGAAAATCAAGTAAAACACCTTAGTCTCTGCTCTTGAGGTGGTAGAGTGCCCTGGAAAGTTTGTCTCTAAACCTCAACAATGAGAGGGAACGGGGATGTGAAAGGTACCCATCACCCCGGGAGTACATGGCAGTTTAGGAGGACCCCCCCAAGTATGCTGCTTCACTGGGAGGAAAGAGCTGAGAGATCCGGGGAAGTGATCCGGGGACCCGCGAGACTCGGGCTGTGTTTGTTCAGGACCACCTGCATATCTAAAGGGCAAAGTATGGGGTACAGGTAGACAGCTAAAACAGGTACGGACAGGCGGGGCACCCAGGTTTTGCTGGAGGCAGGGGGCTTACGGAGTGATCACTGCCCCTTTTGTTTGACAAACGGCCACAACAGTGGATACATCGGGGAGCTGCCAAGCTCCGAGCAACAGTTGACAGGAAGGGGTTCCTTGCCTGCGACACCCCATTTTAGAAGTGTGGTGGTGCTTTATGGGAGAATCTGTTTGGCAAGGTCAAGAGCCAGAGAAAACCCTTTGGTTAAAACACTTCAAGGACGTTTGGACAGATCTACCCCAGAAACCCTACAAACCCTGTCCATCAGCAAAAATGGTTGAATAAAAGAAAAAAGAGTGCAAGGAAAAAACACAGGAAATCCTGAGGTCGGAGAAACCCCCTAGAGTGACTACCCTGAGAAGTGAGCACACTGATCGTCCCTTTGGGGACACGCCCCCGCGGAATCCCCTGGAGTCGTCCCGGAGCCCTCATTAGGCCCGGTGGATGGCCGAAAACCCGATTTTATGAAGAGTTCGTTTGCTGAGCAGCTGGAGTACGATAAGAAATGTTGTAAAGGGTGGAACGCCTCAACTCTTTCCCGGGGGTCATAACCCATTGGATGCATCTACATGTGCAGATGCTCCTGCAAATGATTGCAGTTCATGAAGGACATGATGAATTCAAGAGAAAGATCCAGGAATTGCTAGGCAAATGCTCAAAAACTTTAAAACCCCAAGTGGTACCTGAAAGAAGGGTTTTGCCGTTCGCTCTCTTTGGTTTGCAGACTCAGTGACAAAAAGGGAAACGGACATTGTGCCAAGCTGCACGCCATGAGAAGCCAGATAGTTCAGGGCGAGGGAAACCATTTCCCTAGGTTAAAGCCCGACGACTCTGGCTTTCAGTTTGGGCCAGAGAGTCTCTTCTGTTGACACCCTTTGGGATTGGTTGACTGGCTTCTGCAACCTGGGCGACATGGGAAGGAGATGTCAGCAAGTAAAAGTATGAATGCATTGTGAGCGGGGAGTCAAGATGATGATGATTTCGCAAAAAATTACCCCAGATTCTCAGAAAAAAAAAGACCTTCTTCAAACTGTGGAATACAACCCTGAGCGATTTGATAGCTTCAAGAAGCAAACTCTGAAAAAAAAAAATGACTGTGAAGTGTCCTTCTGACATAGACAATAGAGTTTTTGCCACTTGAAAAATAATTTTTAGAGTCTTTGTCACACATTTTTTGATGTCAAGATTGTAATTTTTATGAAATTTATGGGAAAATTTTTCAAAAAATTTTTGCTTTTTTTCTGGATATGATGTGTCTTTTTTTTTTGAATGTTTACTTGGATTGTTTTTTCAGAAATAATATTAAAAATGCTTCAATTTGATACCCAATTTGTTGTTCTATCCCAATTGTAACAAAAGTCTCAGGTGAAAAAAAGTCTGGCGGAAGGCAAAATTAGGCGCTTTTCTACTGTCGCGGGCTTAATATCTTGAGGTCCAATGAGGCAATAGGTTCCTGACATTTTAGCTCAAAATGGTTGTGATTTTCGGCTTTTCCAGGTCAAAAAGCATGGGAAACCTTGCAGGGGGGTATAAAAATAGGAAAAAATTGTTTGCTGAACAGGTCTAGTGTAGGGTGCAGGTGGCAGGGTGTGGGCGTATCCTACATCACTAGAACCATTAACGGGCTACAATCTCCATTTCTCTGGACGCCCGTCACTACAATCTTAGGTTCAATGGTTCACGCACTTGTTTTATAGCTGCTATTATACAGAACTTGCATTACACTTTTCTGCCCTGTATCGATAACTACCAAAGCCTCGATTATGATAAGACGCGCCAAAGTTATTTAAGCACCCTTTCACTCCCCTTTACAGGAACTGTTCCGCATGTTGGTTCCCCCGCAAATTATGTCC
>JACEEZ010007247.1:0-35000 GCA_016584305.1 Chionoecetes opilio
ATTTTTAAAAAAATTTTGCGCAAATTAATTTTTTTAAAAATTAATTTTTTTTTTTTATTTTTTTTTCTTTTTTTTTTTTTTTTAAAACCCAAAAAATTTTTTTAAAAAAAAATTTTTTGTATCCGATCTTAGCTGATATGGCTTATGTATAACCAAAACTACCAAAAAAACAATAAAGATGTTTCTACCCGCGCTGGTTTATATCTTCATTATAAGATCTCGCTTCCCTCAGGAAAAAGTATTCTCTCTCTCTCTCTCTCTCCTCTCCCTCTCTCCCCCTTCTCCTCTCTCCTCTCTCCTTCTCTCTCTCTCTCTCCTTCTCTCTCTCTCTCTCCTCTTCCTCTCTTTCTCTTCTCTCCTCTCTCTCTCTCTCTCTTTATATATTTTATAATATATATGTAATATATTTATTTTATATTATATGTATATATTGAAATTTAAAAAATGTATTATATTATATATAAAATTTTATATATATATTTTGTAATATATGTTATATATGTATTTTTATATTATAATTTTATATGTATATATATATGTATATATATTTTTATATATTATATATATTTTATATTATATATTAATAATGTATATATGATAATAATATATTATTTATATTATATAGTTTATTTTATAAATAATTTTATATTTAGTGTATGTTATGTATAAGAGTAAATAATAATATGTGTTTAAAAGTATATGTTATATTTATTATGATTGTATATATGTATAACTATGAATAGTATTTTTTTTATTTTTTTTATTTATTTTTCTTATTTATTATTATTTTTATATTCGTTTTTTTTTTTATTATTGTATTATTCTGTATATATATGTATATATATTATATTATATTATATATATATATATATATAATATATATTGTTTAATATATATATATTATATAATATATATATATATATATATATATATTGTAATATATGTATATATGTATATGTATTATATATATGTATTATATGTATATATATATGTATATGTATATATATTAATATCTATTATATATATTATTATTATATATGTATATATATTATATATATATATATATATATATTATTATATAATATTATATATGTATATATATACATATATATATATATTATATATATTAATATATATAATGTATATTATGTATATTAATTATATTATATATATTAATATATATATATATGTAATATTTATATATATATATATAATATCATGTATATATATAATATGTATATGTATATTTTATATATATGTATATATATATATTATATATATTGTATATATATTGTTATTTATGTATATATATTATATATGTATGTTATATATGTTATATATTTATATTTATATTATTTATTATATATGATATATAATATATATATTATGTATATATGATATTATATATATATATTATATATTTATATTTTATATTATATTATATATGTATATATTTTAAATTGTATAATATATGTATATTATAAAATTATAATATCCATATATATATAATAAAATTATATCTATATATATATTATATCCTAATATATATATATATATATTTATATATTTAATATCTAAAAATATACATATATTATAAATATATATAATTATACTACATTATAATATATAAAATATATATCATATAAATTAATATATATAATATAAATTATAATATAATATATAATATATAAAAACATAAATTTTAAAAATTTAAAATAAAATATATATATTTTAAAATGGGTATATAAAAAATTTATATATTTAGGTATATTATTTATATATTAATGTATATTATATTATTTTTATATGTATATAGTATATGTATATTATATATTTTATATTTTATTATATGTAAATGAATATTATTATATTTTATTATATATTATATATATATATTATATATATATTATATAAAATATTATAAAATATATATTTATATATTTTATGTATATATATATATTTATATAATTATGTATATATATTTTTATATATATTTTAAAATTATATATATATGTATAAATATGTAATATATTATATATAGTATATTATATGTATATATATATATAAAATTGTATATATATATGTTTTATATAAAATATATTATATATATATATATGTATTTATTTTATATGTATTAAATTTTATAAAATATTTATATTAAAATATATATGTAAAATATATATAAAGGGGTATATAAAATGGGGTTAAGTTTATAATGTTTAAATAATATTTAAAATATAAATGTATAAAATATTATTATAATTGTTTATGTTTTAATATTATAATTTTAAAATATATGTATATATATAAAATTATATATATGTATATATTTATATATGGGTATATATATGTATATATATTATTTTAATATATATATAATGATAATATTTTATATGTTTAAAATATATAGGTAAATATATTTTAAATTGTCTTTATTCTTATATATATTATATAATGTAATATATTTATAATATGTATTTTATTTTGAAATAAAAAATATATATTGTATTTATTTTAAAATTTTTTAATGAAATATTTTTAATTTTTATATATATGTATAATATATATATATTAAAATTATATTTTATATATAAATAGGTATATATATGTATATATATATATTTGTAATATATGTATATATTTTATTTTATATATATATGTATTTTATTATATATTGAATATAAATTTAATATATAATGTATATATATATATGAAATATATATGTATATATATATATGAAATTTCGAAAATGTATATTTTATATTTTATATATATATGTATATATTTAATTTTTATATATAGGGTAGGTTTAATATATTTGGTTTAAAAATATGTATGTATATATATATATATGTATAATATATATATATTTTGCATATATATATGATATTTTATATATATATAGGTATATATATATGTATATATATATATAGATAATATATATATATTATATATATAAAAATATATATATATTTATGAAAAATTTTTAATTTTAAATTTAAATTGATATTATATATATGTAAAATTTTAATATATATATGTATTAAAATTATAGGGATAATATAATATATATATAGGGTTTTATAAATATGTATATATATATATTTTTAATTTATATTTATATTTATATTTATATATATATATATATATATATTTACAATATTTTTTTTAACATCACAAAGGACTGGCCAAGGGCTAGAAAAGAAATATGTGACAATAAGCCCACTCAGTTGCCAGTCCCTATATAAAAGACAGTAAGAGAAGAAAAATAGGTGGGGTGAGCATATTTAGTATGTATTATGTATGTAGTAAAGCCCCTTGAAATAAATTACAATCTGGACGGTAATGAGGTAAAATTTTCATAAATATTACTTTGTAGCTTTTTATATAAAGAAATGCTGTAGCTTTAGAAAAACCTGTAAGAATACTTAGTGACACATGCACTTTATTTTGGTTCTCCGCAAGAACTTCAGTTAAGAAGAAATTAGTCTATAGGGCTTTAACTGCTTCTTTATCTGGGCTGAAAATAGTCTAGGGAGCTTTGTTGGACAAAAATCTGACAATATGTTGGCTTAATTAGTTTGATTTATCAGGGCGAAGTTGTAAGTGCTCAGGTGATATATTTACATTTGTGTTCCTAATTTGTATAGCCTTTCAAGGTCATAAGCTTTAAAATTTGAAAAAAAGAAATTCAAATAATTTTTTTATTCAATAATATTTAATGTGTTGGATCATCACCTCATAAACAGTTCCGGCCCCGTACTTCTCCAGGGTAACGTAGGTATCTGTGTTCTTCATCATTCTAAAATTATGACAGTAATCTGGTTAAAGGGGTTAAAAAAAAAATGAGTTGCACTGGAAGACTTTGGTATTTCCCTTTTTCGTTCGTATGTATTTCCCCCTTCCTTCGTAACCGAGTAAAATAGAAAGAAAACATTATCTTGAAAATATAGAAAATAACAGTACAGGTTTAGGGAAGCAAAAAAAAAAATATATAATATATACTTAAAAATTATATATATATATTATAATTATATTTTTATTATATATTATATATAAAATATATATAATACGGGCTTTTAATTTTCCCCAAGACAGATCTCTTTAAAAAATGTAGCCATTTCACGTTTTTTATTTTTTTTAAAGATATTTCCTCTTTTCTTAAGGTGTCTTATTCTTTTGTAATCACTTTTAGACTTCGCCGTATTTTGTCATTTTTGCTTTTCGCGATTTCAGGTTTAAGAACCCTTCTTCAGCGATGTGGAAGATTTTTTTTCTCCTCGGGAGTTGAGGTGAGCAGATTTTATTGCGGAGTGAAGCGCTATTTTTTGAAAGTCTGGCTGCCACGCAGCCTAGTGGCGGCGTGATTGGTAGATAGCTTCTGCTTCTCTCCCCTTTGAGTGGGAGACGCTTAGGGTTGTTGACTTTTGCTTTGGGTTTTCTGTGAGTAGGCTTTTTTGCTTTTTTTTCTTTTCTGTTTGGGGTAGAGTTGTAGGTCGTTTCCCTGTACTTTAAGTTTGGGGATTGACTCTTTTATGTATAGTGCTTCTAGAATTGGAAGTCCCGCACACCTGCACACATTCGCCCAAATTTCGTATTTTCTTCTAAAATGTTTTGTTGAGATGCCATTTTTTTCTAATAGGTGATTTTTTGGGGCCCGGAAGTTAGGTGGAAGAAGACGTCTGGCAGTTCGTTTGTCCCCGATGTAGGATGAGGGAGGATTCACAGTTTTCCTCTTTTGCTGTGACCCTATATAGACTGGACTTTTGTTTTGTCTCTTCGTCTGGCTTGGGCTGTTAGGGAAAGGAGGTTGCGGGTTTTCTTTTTTGTAATAAATTGTAGTTTTATTCTCCCTCGGGGTTTTTGCGGTTTTCACATTACGGTTGACATTTGTGATATTATTCTGTCTTTTTCCTGGTGAGCGAAAGCCGACGCCGGTACCCCTCGCAAAGAAGCTGTGCTATTTTGACTCCCAAAACACCCAATGCCCACAGCCCTTTAAACACTCAGAGTTTTTCGACAACTCAAGACCCCCAACGCCAGGGGCATCGCTTCGCTTGAAAAGTCGAGTCCCTCTTTACCAAGTACCTGATGACCCCTACAATCAACTACATCATCGACCAGGGTTAAACAATGACTCCATCCCCCCCCCTTGACGCCCGGAAGCTGTACTACGGGGGGGACTCCCCAAAAGCTGCACTAAAAAGGTAACTTTTACCTTCCCAAGGGAACGTATCAAAATAGACGGGGTCGCTATAGCTTCCCCTTAGGAGTATTGCTGGCAAACTTCTCGGGGGTGCGTAGAAGAAGAATTTCAAGAAAAAAACAAACCCGACATATACTGCCGCT
Organism: Chionoecetes opilio; assembly: GCA_016584305.1. NCBI lineage: Eukaryota > Metazoa > Arthropoda > Malacostraca > Decapoda > Majidae > Chionoecetes > Chionoecetes opilio. Next base: position 5,350 of record JACEEZ010007247.1, read on the forward strand.
ACATCGTGACATCTTTATCAAAACGAAAAGTCCTACGAAACAGAACAAAATGAAGCTCTGCCCACAAAATACTCAGGGTCACCTTTACCAAAAAAAGCAGTCAGACAAAGCCCAAAGCCGTTCTTAGATCCTTGTAACGCAGAAAAAAGAATCATTCATCACAAAGTCTACTGAAACCAGCGAACACCGGACACTGCCTCAACGGAGAAAGGAATGCCCGCAGAGATATAAAGACTCCACAATCGGTGCTTACATCAAAGAGTTCTCACAACTGCAGTAAAAATGACAATTTATGCACAAAGAAATCGGCGAACCACTCAATTCCTCATCAACAAAGGCTTCAAACGAGAGAGCATCAACCGTCCCCGATAAGAAAAACATGGGGGAACTGATACAACCCTAACGCCCAAAAAAAAAGTCGGCATCTACCATTTTCGGGCTTTCTTCTCCACCCCTCACCAGAAAAAGAAGGAATAAAATCACAAATCGTAACCGTAATGTGAAACCTGCAGACCCGAGAGGAGAATAAACTACAAATTTTTACAAAAAAAAGAAACCAGCAAACCCCCTTTCCGTAACAGCCAAGCCAGACGAAGGGAAAAACAAAATCCCTGTCGTTTAAAATTTTAGGGTCACAGCAAAAGAGGAAAAATTGGAATCCCTTTCCCTCATCCTATATCGGCATGGGCGACAACGAAGCTGTCCAGGGGAACATTCAGAGAGAGTTTAAAGGGCCGGTGTTTTGTTAAAATAACTTCCTCTATTTTACCCCCGGAGTTTGCGGGTTCTGGACAGATATGGAGTGGCGCTACGGTGTCACTATGGGTGATCTTTTTCCCCTTTATAAAAATCTCTCTATTCTAAAAGGTCCTCCTCCAATTGGGAAGCAACCACCCCGGAGGCGGCCCCAAACCCCCCTAACACCCGGGACCCTCACGGCTGGATGGCAAGAGCTTTTGGGGTTTTTATTAAGGAAATGGGAGCCATTATACCTTTTAGTCTATGGGGGAGCCGTGCGCGTGGCGGTTTAGTGGCACACCCCCCCGGTGTGGTGGGGGGAGGTGGTCTGGGGGAGGGGCCCCCGTTCCCCACTCGCCCATCACCCAAAAATAAGCTCACCCCGAGTGTAGGAGATTGTTTTATGGCCTAATTTCATTTGTATTCTTTCCCGTTCAGTCTTTAGTCGAAAAATCATATTAAATCAAATTTTTGATATTTTTTTTTTATATTGGGGTTTTCTACCCCCCCCCTACCGTGGGGCGCTATGTTTTGACAGCTTAACGTCTTTAAATACATCTCATGGGCCTCAGAATGCCAGAAAAGCTGATGGGTTCGCTAGGTCTGAAGATGGACGTTAGCCTCTCTAATGTGACCCCAGACTCCTACTTGCCACCTAAATTCCCGAGCCCCCAAAAGTCACCATTAAAAAAACATGGCTCACATCACAAAACATTTTTTAAAGAAAAATACAGCATTTTGGTCGACATGTGTCAGGGGGTGCGGGACTTCCAATTCTAGAACACTAACATAAAAGAGCTCAATCCCCAAACTAACGTACAAGCAAACGACCTACAAACTCTACCAAGCATGAAAAAAACAAAAGCAAAAAAACAGCCTACTCACAAAAAACAAAGCGAGGGGTCAAAAACCAATAAACTCTCCCAAACAGGGGACGAGAAGAGAAAACTATCTACCAATCAGCGCCGCCACTAGGCTGCGTGGCAGCCAGACTTCATCAATAAATAGCGCTTCACTCTGCAACTAACTCATGCTCACCTCTACAACTGAGGAGAAAACATCTTCCACACGCTGCTGAAGAAGGGTTCTTAGACCCGAAATCGCGATACAGCAAAAATGACAAGCTATGGCGAAGTCATACAAGTGATTATAAAAGAGAATAAGACACTCTTAAGACAAGGAGGAAATATCTTCGCTGAACTAGCTATCACTTTTAACGAGATATATATATATAATAATATATACCTATATATATACATATACATATCTATATATATGCGTATTTATATATATATATATATATACATATATATATATATATATATATATATATATATATATATATATATATATATATATTAATAAAAGCGAAAGTGTGTGTGTGGTATAGGTTCCGCCCCCCGTGGCGGAATCCCATCATATACCACATTTTTGGAACTAGGTTGACCAGGGGAAGGTTTTAAGCCCACTTATGACATTATCCGATCACTGTTTTTTTTTTTTTTTTTTTAGCAGCCTATTAGCGATAATTGTGAAAAAAAGTGGGTTGCGAGAATTGAGGAAGCCTTGATGTAGGGTGATGGGTAATGGGTGAGTGAATGGGTGGGGTGATGGGTAATGGGTGTTGGGTGATGGGTGAGGGAATGGGTGGGGGGTGATGGGTGATGGGTGAGGGAATAGATGGGGGGTGATGGGTAATGGGTGAGTGAATGGGTGTGTGGTGATGGGTAATGGGTGAGTGAATGGGTGGGGGGTGATGGGTAATGGGTGGGGGGTGATGGGTAATGGGTGGGAGTGAATGGGTTGGGGGTGATGTGAATGGGTTGGCGTTAATACATACATTTCTACATTTATGATTTCAGGAAAGTTAGAAGGGGCTATCTGGAGAGTCTGTGTTTGGTGGGCCGAAGGCCCACCAAACACAGGTGGTGGGCCGGTGGCTCACCAATAGCCCTCCGCAGGAGCTAGCCAAAAAGTCCGCCCGGAGGGCGGCTTTGCGGCTAGTATATATATATATATATATATATATATATATATATATATATATATATATATATATATATATATATATATATATATATATATATATATACTTATATACACATACGCATATATACATATACACATACACATATACATGTGCATATACATTACATATACATCTACGTAATACATATATACATATATACATATACAGACAGAGAGAGAGAGAGAGAGAGAGAGAGGAGAGAGAGAGAGAGAGAGAGAGAGAGAGAGAGAGAGAGAGAGAGAGAGAGCGAGAGAGAGAGAGAGAGAGAGAGAGAGAGAGAGAGAGAGAGAAAAAAAAAAAAAAGAGGGTGGGAAGGAGGGAGGGAAGGAGGGGGAGAGAGAGAGAGAGAGAGAGAGAGAGAGAAGAGAGAGAGAGAGAGAGAGAGAAGAGAGAGAGAGAGAGAGAGAGAGAGAGAGAGAGAGAGAGAGCGGTAGCAGAGTCGTTAGCTTCACCAACTGGCGTTCTCGGTGACCCGAGTTCGATCCCAGACGAAAACCAAAACCTTTTTGTACCGTCGAATGGCCTAAAAACACCCACATGCCCTGCCCATTACCTCTACATTCGATTGCGAGTGCATCGAAGGACACAGGGGGGCAGCATGAGCCTCTAATTACAGGCATCACAATAAAAATACTGCCTGCGCCACCACGGGCGAGGGCCAACCATCAAAGCCCTCAAGGGAACCACCAGATCCTACCATCCGAGCCCTGGGTCACCACTGCCTACAGGCGCTATAGGCACAGATGTAAAAAAAAAATGTATATTTATATATATATATATATATATATATATATATATATATATATATATATATATATATATATATATATTGTTTCATTGTTGTAAATCGGGAATTATTTAGTATTATTTGTTGTATTCGAATCATGTCTCGGGTGAGCGAGACGGCCGCACTGTGTCGTCAAGCGAGGTTATAATAAGTACGGTTGCCGCGTTGGTGGAGGGGCACACCTTCCTCTCACTAACAACAGACCGTTCTCGGCTAACTTGCTAGTCCCACTATATATTCCATCTAAATATTCGGTTATGTGTTAGTCTGGCCTCGATAGTCTTGTGTTATATAGGATGTTTCTTATATTTTTGTGTTTAGTTGTTATTGCCTACTGAGTATGTTCTGATAACGGTAAATGGTAATAGATCTTGCCTGTGAATATTCGTTGTAAACTTACATAATATATAACTTAACTCTGATTTGAGGTGTTTGATTTCCCTCACTTGATTTCCTAACAGTTTATTTTGTAGCGTTATCCCTTGCGTAGCATTGGCGACCTTGCCAGGATCTATTATCTTTTGCCTAGAAATAACTCTTGCCACCAATTCACCATGCCTTTGATTAAGACTGGAGATGTTGAGCATTGTTGTAATTCGAACCCGAGGTTAGAAGATATTGCCTCTCTCACTGTTCACGAGCTAAAGCTCATTTGTAATCACGTTGGTATATAATTTGGCAACCAAGTTATCAAACAGGAATTGGTGCATTTTGTTTCAACAGCATTAGCAGTGTCATGTGTACTGAATCCTGAGGATACTCAGCATGTTGCACGCGATTCAAGTGTTACTAGAATGAATAATGATTTAACCTCAGATTCCTCAAGGCAGTGCATCTGCTCAAACTGATGCCAGTGTACAACTTGAATTGGCTAGAATCAGATTGGAGGAGGCAAAGTTCAATGCAAATGTTAGGTTTCAGGAGGCGAAGATTAATGCGAATGCTAGGTTGGAGGAGGCAAGCTCAATGTCAATTTTCTGATTGAACAGGCTCGAATCAACGCTCATGTAGAACAAACTAGACTTACACAGCAGAATATAAACCCTAGGTTGCCTAGGAATTTGACGTTACTAGGTATGCTAGAGTGGTGCCTCCCTTCTGTGAAGATGATGTAACTAAATATTTCCACATGTTTGAAAAAGTGGCAATCAGTCTGAACTGGCCGAGAAGCTATTGGTCAATATTGTTACAGACCGTGTTAAAAGGTAAAGCTCAGAATGCTTGCTCTGCCTTGTCTACCAGTCAATGTGAAGACTATGATTTGGTGAAGGCTATTCTGAAAACCTATGAGTTGGTTCCAAAAGCCTATAACATTTAATTTAGAAATATTTATAGACAACCAGGCCAGACTTATACCGAATATGCTTATGTTATGTCAAATTCATTTGAACAGTGGCTTCATGCACAGAGGGCTGATAATTTTGAAGGATTAAGGGAACTGATATTGTTGGAAAACTTTAAGCTCAGGTGTGTCAAGGGATGTTTCTCAGCACCTCCAAGAGAGGGGTGTCAGTAAGTTGCTTGAAGCCGCAGTAATAGCAGATGAGTATACTAACTAACTCATAAAGGGTCATTTGAAAAGCCAAGCTGGTTTGTTGGGAGTAGAAAGGAGACTGTGGATGACTCAGATTATGTTCATAGGAACAATGCTTCTTCCGTTGCTAATGTGCCTCAGTCAAAGCCATTTGCTTGTAAAGATAGATCACCCACTCCACCTAGAGTGTGCTATTTTTGTGGAAAGACTGGGCATGTATAAAGATTTTGCTTTAAGAAATACGGTGACAATACGGGTGGTTACAAGGTGAAGCCTGTTTCACTGGTTTCAGTTGTAGAGTCGCCACCAGAGGAAGATTCATTTAATGTTCTTGTTTTCAGTAAGACTCCATTGGTGTGTGAAGATAAGAGTGAAGATAATGTTATTACAGAGAACTCTTTTCTAGGAAATTTTGAGCCTTTTCTATCAAACGGCATTGTGTCTGCTGTTGCTGGTTCCTGTAAGTGTCCTGCGAGACACCGGTACCCTGCAGTCTCTGTTGTTGAAGGACATTGTTGACGTGGTGTCCTCTGATGAAAGTGTGCTTTTTAAAGGTATTTGTGGATATATGCTGGTGCCATAGTAACTGTTAATCTTGGTACTAGTATTGTGAAAGGTACGGTTTGTGTTGGGTTGGTTAGTGAATTGCCAGTGCCTGGAGTTTAGTTGTTATTAGGGAATGACCTTGCTGGAGAGAAGGTTGGTCCATTGTTGTCGCAGTTAACTGGGAACCCGGTATTTTCTGAAACTGGGTATGAGGATAAATTTGAACCTACACTGTTTCCTGCATGTGCAGTTACTAGAGCAATGTCTAGGATGGCCACTGATTCAGAGAGGCTGAAGGACAGGTCAAGTCGTGTTGATATGATAACGTGTTGTCAAGTCGTGTTGATATATGGTAATGACCTTGGCTGAATAGCACACACACACACACACACACACACACACACACACACACACACACACACACACACACACACACACACACACACACACACACACACACACACACACACACACACACACACACACACACACACACACGCACATATGCACACACGCACACACATATGCACACACGCACACAAACACACACACACACTTACACACACACACAAACACACACACACACACACACACACACACACACACACACACACACACACACACACACACACACACACACACACACAACACACACACACACACACACACACACACACACACACACACACACACACACACACACAAACACACACACAAACACACATACACATACTTACTCACCCACCTTCTTTAGACTGATCAATGTCATCCAGAAGCGCTGAACCGAGTCTCTCAATAGTGATCGTGCTCGCCTCGTCCACGGTGGTCTGCCGATTGTCATCCGCGTTCAGGAAGTCTATCGTAGGTACCCAAATGGTCTCGGCCTAAAGTAATCATGCTTAACATCAATTGATAAGTTTACTACAACATTTTTACAATAACAATAGTAACAACAACAACAACAAGTACATCATCATCTATTATTCTTCCTGTCCTAAGGCTTTTGCTGTTTCATCATTTGAAGATCATCTAATTCGTCAACAATATATTTATAACACAATACGGCTCGCAACACAAAGTATATTGCTCACAAACAAATAAGACACATTTCCACGCTAAAATATTGGTATGTATTTCCCATCCTCACACATACGGACACATACATATATATGTTTTGTCATTGTTAGTAATATATTTGTTTTCCATTTCGAAATCTCATCGAAACATACGTCCACAGTCATTTTTATCACAAAGGACTGGCCAAGGGCACAACAAAAATGGGTAACACAAAGCCCGCTTAGTTGCCAGTCCCTATAAAGAAGACATTAAGAGAATAAAATAAAAAAGAGGGGTGAGCCAATTTAGTTCGGGGGGTGTCTTGTCACTCTTCTTTTGAAAAGATTTAAGTCATAGGAAAGTGGAAAAATAGAAACAGGAAGAGAGTTCCAGAGTTTACCAGTGAAAGGGATGAAAGAGTAAAGATACTGATTAACTCTTGCATTAAGAAGATGGACAGAATAGGGATGAGAATGAGTAGAAAGTCTTGTGCAGCGAGGCCGCGGGAGGGGGGGAGGCATGCAGTTGGCAAGTTCAGAAGAGCAGTGAGCATGAAAATAACGGTAGAAGAGATATATGCCAGCTAGGAGGTTATTACCTGAAGTCAAATTAATTTGGTGTGTCACTGTGTCTTGTGGGGGGGTCCAGCTTGCAGGACGGTAGGACCGCCCACTCGATCCCCCAGCCAATAGGAACCACGAATGGGACGGGGCCAGTCTCGATGTGTTTTCGCGAGCATCAGTGCAGCCTGAGCCAGCCTAGACCGGCCTAGACCGGCCTGGCAAACGTCGCGAAAACGCGCTATAGCTAGATAAAAGAGTACAGTCTGTTTATGCGTGCGACGATTACATTGAGATCTTGGAAAGTTTTACATACCTACCTTGGTATCGCAGTCCATAATAATGGCGGGTCACGTCAAGAAGTCTTACGGCAAATTGGCATAGCCCTCAGCGTTAAAGACTCACTCAACACGAGTATTTGGCGTGTCGGTATCTGTGCAGGAGGACAAAGATCCGGATCTTCAAGTCGCTTGTGATCCCTGGCTTACTCTATGGTTGTGAGACATGGACACTAAATAGCGATTTGAAGAGGCGAATCGATGCCTTTGGTAATGAGTGTCATCGCAAAATCATGGGGTACCGCTTACATAATTTCGTGTCAAATCAGCGTTTGCACCGTGTGACTGAATTAAGGCCTATTACCTGCATAGTCCGTCAGCACCAACTTCGGCTATATGAGCATGTGGCACGCTACCTTGAAACCAATCCGTCCCATCGGGTTGTATCTGTAAGAGACAATCCGGCGTGGAGAAGGCTAAGGGGGCGCCCACAAGATTCGTAACAGGGGCAAGTTATTGTTTCCTTTCGAGAGTTGCTTGGTATGGGAAGGGAGATCATTAGATTCTGCCTAATGATCAGTGTGCCAACTGTCTCGCTGTGAAGCAGAAGTTTACAGTATCCAAATACCCTATCGTTAACATGATATCATTTTAGAGTAGGGACTACCTTAAAAGAAGAGGAATATGAAGAAACAGGTGCATGCTTAACAAACTCAAAGACCCCATCATCGTAAGTGGCACGTATAAAAGGCGTAGGCCTCGTATTATGTACTCCAGTATTTTCACACACTTAAAAATAAGCATGAGTGTAGGCTCTAGAAAGGTGTCCGAGTTTGGAGTAAAATATATCTGTATGTGGAAGTAGAAATGGGAAGTTTTGAAGGCATTGTACATCCAACTGTGTATATTGTGTATGGCAACGGTGCACAAGCGTTAAATGAAATTATACTTAAGGAATTAGAGCTACTAGAAATCAAGTACTTAAGAACAATATTTAATTAGTTAGGTTTGAGAGAGAGAGGAGCTATTAACTCAGAGAGATGTATGGAAGCTGGCGTTGCTAAAGCTCCCTTCACACATTCCATAATCGAACCACGATAGCGCCACCAATTTGATTATTGACGTTATAGTGATATTTAACCACAATAAACTCAGACCACGATAGCCTCACAATAATGTCACGCTGCCTGTAAGTATGTGTCATGACGGTCGTAAGATGGTCACGATGGAGTCATGATAGCTGTAAGACTAAGTAACGAATGGAGTCATTTTGTCGTCAAGATAGAGCTACGATAACCACGACAGTGCCATGACGGTGCCATGAACCAGTGTTGTAGGTCTCGAGACTGGTCTTGGTCTCGAGACCAGTTTGATGTGGTCTTGGTCTTGGTCTCGTTTGATGTGGTCTTGGTCTTGGTCTCGAAGCTTCTGGTCTCGGAGTTTGGCTCGAGACCAGGTCAAGACCAGGATTAAAAAGTGCATCGCGTAGTGGGGAAGATTGGAATTTATTATCATACAATGAGAAAAATCATGGCTGTTTCGATTCACGGCGGGCCATACAGAGTTGTACTGTCTATAGATACTGCCTAACTAGTTCTACGGTGATGATGCATGAGCTGAGCCCTGCGAGCGCTGATAAGAGTGCGTGCGAGTCGAGAGAACATGCATGACGTGGCCATTCTCGCAGTGATAATCTCCGTTTGGACGCACGCATGTTTGCAGCTCTGTTCACCTCCGTGTACTTCTTATATGTGTAGGCCTATGCAATCCCCGCATACTTCATACGCGTACACCACAGGTTTAGCTAGCTCGCTTGGAAACCGTAACCACAAAAGTTGCTATTGGCCTGTGTTTGTTTCTTCATGTCAACGAAGCAATGAAAGCAGAAATATTCGACCTAGATGTTCAGTTGTTCACCGTAATCACGTATTGAAAAATTAAACGAGTTAACGACCGCGTAAACTGTAAAATGTAAGAACATTTAAAAAAATTACTAGTAGTAAACTGTATTTGTTTGAATATACTTTGCCTATTTGCCCTCTTTCTTTTTCTTTTTACAGCAGCTAACCCATCACATGTATAGGGTATTAATTGCATGAACAAAGGTTGAGCATATAACAGTTTGGTTCACATTTTTAATTATTTTTGCATTTGATCCCTAAGACTATATGGATATCTTAATTCAGTCAGTTATATTCAAAAGTACATGTATGAGAAAAAAATTAAAACCCATTCCTTACAAACAGGACAGGACAAAACAATTTTGTATTTACTTGGGAAGGCGGTAGCGGAGTGGTTAGCGTCTCCGACGCGTTCTCGGTGACCCGAGTTCGATCCCCGAAGAAACTCAAAACCTTTCTGCACCGTCGAGTGGCCTAAGAACACCCACGTGCCCTGCCCATCAACTCTACCTTCGATTACGAGTACATCGGAGGACACAGGGGGGCGACATGAGCCTCAAATCACAGGCGTCACTATAAGAATCCTGCCTGCGCCACCACGGGCGAGGACCAACCATCAGAGCCCTCAAGTAAACCTCCAGAGCCTACCATCCGAGCCCTGGGTCACCACTGCCTACAGGTGGCTACAGGCACAAATTTAAAAAAAAAAAAAAAAAAAAAAAAAAAAAAACAGTACAGACCAAACACATTCAGCTAGTAGTCATATTTAAAAAAAAAAAAATTATATGCCTGTTCTTGGTCTGTTTCGGAGGGTCTGGTCTTGGTCTTGGTCTCGGAGAGTCTTGGTCTTGGTCTCGGAGGGTCTGGTCTTGGTCTTGGTCTCGGAGAGTCTTGGTCTTGGTCTCGGAGGGCTGGTCTTGGTCTCGGAAGTCTGGTCTTGGTCTTGGTCTCGGAGGGTCTGGCCTTGGTCTTGGTCTCGGAGGGTCTGGCCTTGGTCTTGGTCTCGGAGGGTCTGGCCTTGGTCTTGGTCTCGGAGGGTCTGGTTTTGACTACAACACTGCCATGAACGTATCACGATAGCGTCAGGAGCTAGCAACATGCCCCAGTTATACATATATACCTATACATACATATACATACACACATATACATACATACATACATACATACAACACACATACATATTCAAAATAAAGATTTTTAATAATTTATATAGAACTATAGATAGTTTGTAATTAGTTTTCTTTTCCTTTAATTTGAAACCTATTCGAGTATTACAATTTCTTATGCATTCGGGAAGTTTATTCCATTGCCGGACATCCCTATAAAGAACACTTTTTTGTGCATGTGAGGTTCTGCAGTAAGGAATTCGGAGATTGTCTGATCTTCTGGTAGCAAAATGTTGTGATATCTGAAATCCAGAATCGATGAAAAATGTATTCAAAGCGTTGTAAACAAATAAACATGTTTGTAGCTGAATTATGTCAGGTAGTTTTAATAATTTGTGCTCTCGAAACAAGGGAGTTGTATGCTCAAAGCGACTATTGTAGGTCATAACTCGTAGTAACTTTTTTTGTGCAAGAAAGAGGCTATCTATCTATGTAGGTTTTACAGGCTCCCCCCCATATTGCTGATCTATATATGTAGTAGGTAAGGATAAACTAATGCAAAATAAAGAAGTTTCAAGGAATCTGCATTCATATGTTCCCTAACTTTGTAAATAATCCCGGTTAATTTAAAAAATTCCAATTTTATACTATTTATATGAGATTTCCAGTCCAACTTATGATCAATTATTATTCCCAAGAATTTTGCTTCAGTTACTTGATCTAATACTGTATCATCCATTACGATATTAATGAGACATGTGGCAGTTCTTTATATGAATGTGAAATCATGTAATGGGTTTTGCTACGGTTCAAAGTTAACTTATTATATAATATGTTAGGTCTTTTCCTTGAAAAATGATATTAGTGTCATCAGCAAATAAAATAAACTATAATTTATCACTACAGCATATGATATCATTAATACAAATAATATTGGACCCAAAATTGACCCTTGAGGTACACCACAGGTAACTAATTTATTGGAAGATACTGCATTATTATACATAGTGTATTGTTGACTGTAACTTAAATAGCTTTTGAACCATGCCTGCGCTGAACAACGAACTCCGTAAAATGACAGTTTTTGTAGCAAAATTGAGTGAGAGTGTATCAAAAGCCTTGGAGAGATTACAGAATACAGTTACATGAAACATCTTATTATCTAAAGCAGGGGTTCCCAATCGGTGAGTCGCGACCCCCAGGGGGTCGCGAAGGCTTGGCAGGGGGGTCGCGAAGCCTTGCTATAAATGGTTTAAGAGAATATATTATTAAACTCATCGATTTGATTTTTTAATGCTTTTCTATTTTTCTTACTTTTGTTTCAGTGCAAAAAACGTGTTTTTATCATTATTATCATACATTTGTAGTTCATATATGTCGGGAGGCACGAAATGAGTCTCTCTGTGGCTTGCTATTTATTTATTCTATTATGCCAAAGTTAGACCTCATGCAGTAATTTCCAATCATCCTACTAGCTGGGTTGGCTTGCTGTTGAAAACTGTATGTTGAGATTATTGAAGGAATTATGGTGTTCGTTTATATTTTTCGTTCTCAAATAATTAGGTTGGATAAATGTATTTATCTATCTATTTTCTTTATTATGCCAAAGTTGAACCAATGCAATAATTTAGCTTGCTAATGAATAATTACATCATTCATGAATCAATTGATGTATAGGGTATGTTTATTTCCCTTTCCTTTACATAAAAAAAATGTAAATAAAGCTGCTGATAGCAGCTAGGGGTTCATGTGGGTTTCAAGATTTTGGGAAATGGTCGAGTGAAAAAACGTTGGGAACCACTGATCTAAAGCATTATAAATATTCTGAGATCATGGATCGCTAGTTAGGTTGAGCATTTGGATCGAAACCCATATTGACAGTCTGTTAGTAATGAATGTTGAGTTAATAGTCCAGTGGATATGAGGGGGAAGCGTGTTTTGTGATATGTATGAACTTTATGGTTGATTGTGGTAGTCTGGCATGTCCTGAGCCAGAATCAGCCGGAATTTTTTTATGGGCCATAAACAAAATGATAGCCAATCGCATAAATCGCATATACAGAATATTGCTTAATATCTATATTATTGGTGCTAGAGATACAATCTTGGTGTCTATTCCCATGTTTTCAGGGTCAAGGAAGTCATTTATGCATCTTATATAATCACATTACTGCAGGAAATTACATAATACATGAGTACATGATTTCAGGTAATCACATTCATACTGTTAATATGTGTATATACATGATATTTCACAACCAGAGGAAAAAAAACATGCTTTGCTTTTGAAAATTTTGCACGATCGAAAAACACCAGCACAGTAGAGCAATAACAGCACTTAAAACAGATAAAACAATGGTTTCGAGTTTCGTTGCAAACTGCTTACACTCCATTAAGAAAGCCCTCGGCTGATTAAACATTCACATTCACACAATGAACACCATCAAATTGTCAAAGAAACACCAAACACTCATAAGATGCTGATAAGGCCCGAGAAATACTTCAGTTTTCTTCATTGTCAACCTGTGATGACCCTACTCTGGTATTTACATTGTTACAATCTGGCCCCGCGTGACAGTTGCAGAACATCGAACACGACATTTGAGCAACCACACAACTACATCTGCCTCTGAAACACGGGGTACTGGATGCACATCCACACTTGATCATCTGTAACACTTCAATGGGTTCTAGATGCACATCCTCAGGTAGCATTCTGGAGAGCAGATAACCATCTGTGTTCGTCCAGCCTAAATGTACAGGATCTGCGGAGGGCGGAGTTGATCTGACAGAGACGACTTCCAAACGAGTGTTTGGTAATGGGCACGGTAGACGTGCTCCACGAATGCATCCGAAGTGGGTGGGAGTGATTTGAGCTGTGGAGCACTAGAGATCTTCGGGTTTGCCATTTTCGTTGACCAGATCATGTACCGTACATCAGACATGTTACCCTCACACTTCGAACCATAACATGCTGCAATGTAAGATGTAGCTTTAGATACCACGACATCTAGATCGGCACTTTTCTGTCCCAATAGCCTCAATGATCTCCCGCTGTACAGAGGTTTCAATACCGTAGCCTTCCCGATGCTAAAAGGGTATGATGTAGTATCACAACCACTAATGGCATGGATACCAGGAAGAGAGTCTGCAATGTCCTTGTGTTTAATGGCGGTGGCCTTTATATCTATAACTGTTCGACCAGCGACAGGACTCGCCATCACCACATCACATGACAGCTTCTCTTTGTGGTAGAAATAGATCAGGAGGATGAAGACGTCTGTGTCATCACAAACTACACGAATATTCGCGATAGTGCAGCGCCTCCATGACTGATATATGCATCATGAATTTCAAGAGTATTCCACACATGGGATTTGTCTGCTGATATGTCACGGATTAGATCATTGGGATAAGTGTCTCTTGCGTTTGGTTGTCATGTCCTGCAGCGCTTCACATTCCTGTGATTTGTGAACGTTTTGTAACAATCCTCATGGTACTGGGCATCAGCAGCATGCAGATCTGATAGGGGGCACCATTGACCTTACCCTGACGTTATCAGCAGGTTGATCATTGCGCAAGTCCATTTATGCAATATGTTCTGTTTGAAAGAATCCACAGTCGACATGGGTTCAGTTTTTCCAGTACTAGGTTACTAGGGTCAGCTGGTAACATTCTCGCCACAGAACAGAACAATTTCCCTGAAAATGAAGTGTCGCCAGATCGCCGAGACTTCTGAGATTGGTACTCTTCTGTTGATGTGCTTGCTGCTGAATAGGTATCTCTGATATGATGTCGGAAGTATATGTGGAGACACACAACTTGTGTGATATTGATTGTTTCAACACTCGGGTACAAGTTTGTTAGCAACGCCCATCCCACGTCTAACACTACATTCTCACCGTTTCTATTCTTACTGAGCCCAGTTAATAAGACGAAGAATATTTCCACAGTCAAAGAAGCATGGTCATCCATAATGGCTCATGATCAGTTGACACTGTTAGGAGGCCAAAAAACATGCAGTAAGCGAACCTCCCATAATAATGCAATGCATACAAAAGCTAAAATTCGGTCATGCTGGCAATATCATACTGTGGAAAAAATACTGTAATTGGGTGGCATCACTGGCTTCCTTGACCCGGAAACAGGAATAGGGCATCAAGATTGTTCTAGACAATATCAAAGAAGTAAGCAATATTCTGTATAGCATCCATTATGCGATTGGCGGCCATTTGTTTTTAGCCATAAACAAATTCCTCAAGGGTGCCAAAGTGGCACCCGGCTGATTCTGGCTCAGGACATGCCAGACTACCACAATCAACCATAAAAGTTCATACATACCACAAAACACGCTTAGGTGTAAAACACCTGTTTGACAACTGGACTATAAGTAGTCCATTAGGCTAAAGCAAACATTTTTTTCTTCAAAATTCTTACTGAAAGTTAGTAAAATTGATAATGGTCTATAGTTTGTACATTGTGATTTATTACCTTTTTTGTGGATTGGTAATACTTTTGATATTTGAAGTTGCCTGGGAAAGGAGCCTATGTCGAAAGATTTATTAATTTATGCACAAGGAAGGGCGAAACTTCATCAGAACATGATTTAATTACTCTAATGCTGACATCATCATGTCCAGGGGATGTTACCTTCAGATTTTTGATGACTTCATTTACTTCAGATAATGTCGTTGGTTGAAAATTAAAAGAAAGTAGAACAGGCTCCGAAAGAAATTCTTCAAATGAGGCTGGTGTCTGCTGTAAATTCTGAGCTAACCTGATGGGAACACTACAAAAATAATCATTAACCCGTGGGCTGCGGCAAGCCTTCCGGAAGGCACATTCCTGAGCAACTGCGGCATGCCTTCTGGAAGCGCGATTTTCAATTGCATACAAAAACCGCGCCAACATCTACAAACTGTGTCACATGTAGGCCACTATGTCAGCTCTCGATAACACACATCACCATCTGCCTAACTACGCTGTACGCAGGGATACCACTCCTTGGGTTTTTTCCCCAAGATCTTGGGATATAGGCCATATAGCCTTGTGATATTTTTTGTCTATCTTGGGATTTTTGGAGGGATTATTCAAGTATTTTTCCAGTGGTTTATCTCAAGGTAAGCAAGGTAAGCAAGGTAAATATGTACCGTATTTAGGATTCAGTTTCAATGTTTTTTTAATTAACGACCTTGAGATATTTTGTCTATCCTAGGATTTTTTGGGGGTTAGTCTTGGGTCAGTCGTAAATACGGTACACATGCTTACCTTGAGATAAACTACTGGATAAATACTTGAATAATCCCCTTAAAATCTTGGGAAAAATCCCAAAGAGTGGCATTGCTGACCCACCTCAGCAGTCCTTTGCAAGCGGTTTGGTGCCATTCGCGCCAGATATTTCAACTCCCGACCACAACCACACCACAACCCCATACATTTGGGTTAAAAATAAGATATATTGCCGAATGCGGAATTTTACTACCTTGATGTTGATGTGATTTTCATCCAATTCTGTAATGGTCACTGTTGCACTCACATTGCCGCACTGTGAGCACTAAAAAATTCCCGGGTTAAAGGCCACTGCTATTTCAAATTCATTAGTCAAAACCTTATCATTATAATCAAATGAGGTTACTGGCCTAGACTTATTTCTGCCAATTACGTTATTCATGGTTTGCCAAATTTTCTTCGAGTTCCCTGCACATTCCTTCAACTTTGACTTATGATAATTATTTTTAGCGGCCCGAATAACATATGTTAATGTATTCCTGTACTTCTTGAAACTATGTTCATATGTAATAGGCCATTTGGCATATACCTTCTGTAATCCATTTCTTTCTCTGGTAGATTTTTTGTATAGCTGGAGCTTATATACGACTTACCTATGTTTTTTTCTTTAATCGTGTATTGTTTAACAAGAAAATGATTGTCATAAAGGTTTTTAAAGGGTTCCATATACCTATCATAAACGTCATTCATATCTAAATCAATAGCTATATTCCATTGATCATCCCTTAAAGTAATCGTCCAGACCCAATTTTTTTTTGCGTAATTATGTTGAATGCACATTCAAAACACCTAATCCACCAAAAATAATTGATTTCCAGGCCTTATTTCCGTAAAAACACGAGTTTTGTAAAAAGCGCGCGAAAAAAAAAATCTTCCCTCCAACAGGACTACGCATGTTATTGATGACGTCACAAAAGGGACGCTCCAATGTAAAAAACACTCGTCTGCCTCTGTGAGACCTGTCGGCAAATCTTATGATGAGCGATTGTACTTCGGTGTCAGACAGTGAATCTGTCGCTGTGATAGATCTAGAGTACGATGCTTAATCTGAGACCGAACTAAATGACGCTGCTCGCGTATATGAGGAAAACGAACCAGATTGTGATGGGAGCCCAATCCTATATGTTTGAGCCAGAGTACGAGGTGGATGAACAGGTGTTAGCGGAGCCTGCTGAGGTTCAACACTACTACACACACAAACACTTCTACACACACACACAAACACTACTACATATACACAAACACTACTACACACACACAAACACTACTACACACACACACACAAACACTACTACACACACACACACACAAACACTACTACACACACACAAACACAAACACTACTACACACACACACACACAACACACAAACACTACTACACACACACACACACAAACACTACTACACACACAAACACTACTACACACACACAAACACTACTACACACACACACAAGCACTACTACACACACACACACACACACACACACACTACTACGCACACACACACACACACACACACACACACACACACACACACACACACACACACACACACACACACACACACACACACACACACACACACACACAACACACCACAACCACACACACAAACACTACACGCACACACACAAACACAAACACTACTACACACACACACACACACACACACACAAACATTACTACACACACACACACACACACATACACACACACATGTTGTTGATAAATAAGTGGATACAGGCCAACAAATTAAATCTCAATGTTACAAAAACCAATTATATACTGTTTCAAAATCGTTCAATAAAAAATGTCATGCCCCCAATATTATTAGAAGGTGAACCAATACAACGTGTCTCTCATACAAAGTTTTTAGGTGTAATTATCGATGAAAAATTTAATTGGAGCCATCATATTAATGAGGTATGTACAAAGCTATCAAAAATATGTGGCATCCTATATAGAGTCCCCCATCAACTAACAACAGAGAGTATGTTAAGTATATATTACACTTTATGTTACCCTCACCTGATCTACTGTGTCTCCATATGGGGTTGCACATGGCCATCATTTTTGAAAAAAATAGTAGTAGCCCAAAATAAGATTATCAGATCTATTCTATTCATGGATAAGTTTGATTCTACCAGCCGTAATTATTCTCAGTTAAATATATTAAATTTCAAATTCATAAAAATATATTTTGTATTGTTGCTTATTTTTAAAAACATGAATATCTATACAGGTAAAAAACTTTTCAAATTTATTGAAAGTTCTCATAACACGAGGGGTAATAATATAAATCTAGTGAGTCCACAATTTCGAACAACCCTCTACAACAAGAGTGTGGTATGTGACGGTCCTCAGCTTTGGAATTCCCTTCCTACTGATGTAAAAACATTAATATTTACATGTAATTTATTTCAATTTAAAAAGAAAATAAAGAGTTATTTATTTACTTGTCAGAATACAGGATGTTAGGCGAACGATGTAAGTGTGTGTCAATACGCAAGTCAGTGTGGATGTTCTATATTGTTAACGCTTGTAAGAATGCATGTGTTGGACCCACATGGTGGTTGTTTTTACATAATTGGAATCTTATTTACTGTAGTTGTAAAGTTTGATTGCATAATCTATTCAAAATAATTTCTTAGAAAATAATGTTGCCTGTGCACTGCAAATTTAGATTCGAAATTTCCGTCTGTCAAAGAGTCTTGGCTCGACAGACCATGCCGTTAATAGACATGGTATATGTAAGTTTGTTTATATAATTTATAGATGTAACAATTATGGCAATAAATTTACTATTACTATTATTACTATTACTATTATTACACACAAACACTACTAAACACACACACAAACACTACTACGCACACACACAAACACAAACACTACTACACACACACACAAACACTACTACACACACACACACACACACACAACACACACACACACACACACACACACAAACACACTACACACACACACACACTACACAACACAACACACACACACACACACACACACACAACATACTACACACACACACAAACACTACTACACACACACACACACACACACACACACACACACAACATACAACACACACACACACACACAAACACTACTACACACACACACAACACTACCACACACAACACCACACACACAACACTACTACACACACACACAACCACTACACACACACAAACACTACTACACACACACACAAACACTACCACACACACACACACACACACACAAAACACTACTACACACACACAAACACTACTACACACACACACACAACACTACTACACGCACACACAAACACACACACACACACACAACAACCACTACTACACACACACAAACACTACTACACACCACACACAAACACACACTACACACACACACACATACTACTACTACACACACACAACACAAAACTACTACAAACACACACACAAACACTACTACGACACACACACAGCAGCCGGGAAGAGAGCACCACATTGCTACCACCGACTGGGCATCTCTACCACCAACTCAACATCAGGAAATTACAATTACATATCAAAACGCTACTAGCAAATCAACATATTGTTATACACTCGATAAGGCTTACTTAGACTACATCAAATCAGAGATGATGGCTGACATTCTTAATTCATGCGTTTAATCAAGTCATCAGAATTTACCGAATTTTGATTATATTCAAAATAATAAAATGAAAATATGTGAAAACCTGGAAAATGGATACTCTAACCATCATCAGGAATATCAAATTCATACTACGCCCGCTGTGCGGCCAGGGTTTTAATCTAAAATATACACCAATAAATTATTCTGATCATATTTTAAAGTGCCTAAATGAATAGGATGCTCATTCCATACCAGAAAATCAATGTTTCGTCTTGGTGGAGGCTACCAGCTAAGTGAAGAGTTACGTCAAAGTGCAGCAACAGGGCCGTGACCGTGCTGCCAGACGTACAATGAAACTACTTACTACTCAACATAATATAGCTTATTTTGGTACATAAATGCTTCATTCATGCATTCATTCATTCATTCATACTTCTGTTTTATATCCATCAAGAAAATATTGAATATCTTGACTATTTAGCCTCGCCATTGAAGTAGAGGGCGCGGCAGCGTCAACACGTCGTACTGTACCGCTTGACCTTATTAGTCACACTAACTCACGCAAGCAGAAAAAGAGATTATATTATATCGCAACACTTGACACTGATGCCATACAAGCCTATCACAACGAATATTTATCCATAATATCATTGAGCGCGCAGTTTAAATACAGAACCCATATATGTACCAGCCGCAGTGAACCCTTAAATAGCTGAGAGACCGTATTTGTACCAGCCGCAGTGAAGGGGTTAATGAAGAGTATAATTTTCCAGTAGTTAGATAATTATCATTCGTCCTAAGTCATTCGTCCATATATGATCAATTAAGGTTGCTGAAGTTTTGGTTACTCTGGTTGGTTTGGTTATGGTTGGAAAGAATGAACAGGCATAGAACAGATTAACAAGACTATCAGCTTTGCTGTAATTGTGTTTAAGAAGATCAATATTAGTCACCCATAATATAACAAGGCAAACGTAATTCCCCTAATGTTTCTAAAAAAAATCAAGTGAAGCTAAAAATTAATCAGTGCTGGCGTTTGGTGGCCTATAAATAATACCAACTATGAAATTGATTGGTTTTGAAGTCTGAACAAATAAGGATTTTATGTAAACTGAAGAAAAACATTTTTATATACATTTCCTAGATTATTGATACGTAAGTAAAGAGCTAAACCACCACCTCTAGTATTCCTATTGTTGAAGTATATTCATTGTAGTATATTCATCTAGGATATATAGTGTACATATGTCATCATTTAATCTAGTCTCACATAAGCCAAGAATATCAAAATTAATCCCTAGAGTGGCTAAGCATTGGTCAACTAATGATTCCAAGTGAAGTGGAACACTATTAATATTGTAACTCAATCATTTAAGATTCGTGTCTGCAAGCCTCGCCTGTAAATCAAAATCAGTAAAGTAATAATTACAATTAGGTTCTTTTAAGTTATGATCAATTAAATTATTAACAGAAATATCTCTTTTGTCATGTTGAAATGGAATGAAACTCATATCATTGATAACACTTAAAGAAAAATCATGCTTGTAATCCTCATTCAGTAATTTAACAAGCTCTGTATCATTCAAATCATGAAATAAAAAGGAACTAGAACCATCAAACATTGTGAAATAAAAACCTACGAAAAATTGACTAGATCAGAATTAGTAAATCACTTAACTACTTATTTCTTGGTTCTTATAGTGTTCCTCTTGGTAGTATTCTCCTTGTCTGAAGAATAACGTCCATCAACTGACTCGGTTCAACAGCGTCAGTGGTACCGGTGGCACCTGTGGCTCCCTCAATGGCAGGCAGCTGTGTCAGCGTTGGCTGCCCCACCGCCATCACGAGACAAGTCACCAGCACCAGCACCACCATCAGCGACGACTCTAACGGCACTAACGAGGCCCACGCTAGCGCTGGAATCACCAACACTGCCGGATTCAACTGTGCCAGTCGAAGCACTGTCGGAGACTCCCACTGCACTAGCGTCGGCACCGAAACTGCGTCGAGTAGGAGCATCAGGGTTCGGAATATCATTCCTGACAATCCTACTGCTTGTTACTGGTCTTTCTTTAACTATTAGTTTGGTGTGACTGAAGTAAGCTATTTTCCTTTCACTCTTGGCTTGTTTGAGTAAGGGCAACTTACTTTTTCTTATTTCTTGCGAATATGGATACAGGTCTTCGTTGACGTAGATTCTTGTCCCTCGGAGCTTCGCTGCATTTCGTAGCACCGCCTCACGATCACTGAATCGTAAGAATTGGGCTATTATCGGCCGAGGTAGATAATCTTCGTCGCTGCCCAATTCGATGAGCCCACTCCAGCTCAATGTTGGGTAATTGAAGCTTCTCCTCCAACAACTTTGAAACTTGAACGGCGGACTGTTCCCAGGTTTCACCTTGAGTTTATTGAAGGTCGGAAATTTTGATGTTATTTCGTCGACTGTAATCCTCTTGAAAATTACAGCGTCCATCTAATTCTTGAATTACATTCTCACTACTGCGAAGATCATTCGGTCAGCTTCTTGATCAAGGCTTCATTACTTTCTTATTACCTTCCAGCTGCTTAATTTGGTGCTGCAGGTCGACTATTTGCCTTGAGTGAACTCTAAACTTTTTGTGAGATCCCTCACTGTTGATTGGAATGCTTGCAGTTTTTCATTTATTTGAGTCATGAAGATCGCAAGTGAACTTTTGTAGGCGTTGTCCTGAGTCGTTAGTAGTGCTTGGATGACAGGTAGATCCATTTTTCTAACGTGTATATGTAGTTAGTACTGGACAGAACAATGAGTGGACACGTCTGCTCGGTACGATAGCTCCAAACCGAATATGTGCCACTGAAGAGACGTGCACAGTAGTTTACATTATATATATCACACTACATGTCTTCAGTGGCACATAGCAGTCTGTAGTGATGCTAAAATTCGTAATATATGGCGCCTGGTGACATTAGTGCAGTGGCGACTATAGTGTTATTGACGGTACACTCATTTCCCAAGATGTTGTTTCCAGCAAATTGCGAATATTGCAATTTTTCGTGAAATTACTTGACCGAATTGCGGTCGGCCATCATGGTGTTTCAGGTCATATCAGCGGCACGAGAAGCTCCTGGTCGTCTTCCCCGCTGACTGTAGTGCGCATGCGCCAGTTTTCTCCTACAGCGTCCCAAGACGGTCCTGCTAAGTTGCTAACTAGCCTGGACTATCCCAGCCCATTCCAGCCTGATCTAGCCCGCCTCGCGAAACCATCGTCCGCACCGGCCTGAGCCAGTCTAGACTGGTCTAGCGGCGTCGCGACTTAGGCCATATGTGTGTAGGACGGAATTGTACGTGTAATACCAAATACTGCCACCACCAAATCTCAAATTACAGTATGTTGAATTATTTATAATCTTAGATGCTGTCTGTTCTCATATAATTTGCATTATATATTTTATACACCTGTCATTTGTGTGGTGACATACTTTTTGCTCAGCTCACTCCACTCTGTTCATCAAACAGCTACCTTTAATTCACACAATGAAGAGTACACCTTAATAACTTACCTGGTGAGTGTAGTTTGTATCAGAGGTGGTCATATCGGGGTAATACATACATTGTAAACAGTAAAGAGCTGCAGTGTACAGGAGAAAGAGCCTCGCCTTCACAAGGATCGTGATGTCATCAATATGGTGGCTGCTTTATCCTCCATACTCATATAATTAAAGACATTTCCTCTTGATCTCGGCAAATTATACTTTACTTAATGAAATATGTATAATGTACGCTTCCATATATGTAGCAGAGTGCAATTATCACGTCTCCCAAAAAACAATAAACTCGTCCATTGTACACAGTGACACAGTGGTGTCGATAGATGGATAACATCATTAACCCGCAGAAACCTAAATTGGCTAAATATTCATAATTTTTTGTGAATTTCCAAGCCATACCCCCTTCAATTATTATTTATATTTACACAGAACAAAATTCCACCCAATGTCAGTATCAGTAAAACATAATTTCAACTAGATTGTCTCTCATGTTAATGCAGACAAATAAATACTTCAATATAAAATTCATATTATGTGAGTTTGTTTGAGTCACCTCAGACGGTAGAATAATGTTAAGCTGTCGGTCGCTCCGGAGGTGCCTGAACCTGATACGTTCGTCCTTCCACAACATACGTATCACCATCTCGGCTGTGATCTTGTTATTAATGGCATCAATTTCGACGAAAGACCTGAAACAAGCAAAATATAATATTAATTTATCTATATGTATTTTCTATCTTTAAGTGTATAGTTGCATTTGTAGGCTTTTCTGTATTTTCCAGAGAACTTAGCTGTTGGCCAGGTAGTTCACATTTTAAGGCCTTCGTCCGTAGTTGCACAGGTAGTCATTTGCAAAGTCTGTGATTAGATGCTCAATCCGACCCTTGGTGTCCTTCGATATAACCCCCGTGTGCTGGAACCTCACACTCACCACACACCCCATTCCTCTGATCAAGGAAGATTAGTTCAAGTCCGCCGAAGTTTGTTGTCCAAGGAAAATTAACAGCTTCTGTGCTTGCACCCTGCCTGGTCAAACTTTTTCGTTATTGTCTATATATTTCCACCTTCCCTTCTTGCTGGAAGTTTCCTCACATTCAACCTGCTCCTAAAAAGGTAAAAAGTTATAGTCCTTCAAAGTACCGTCATCTAGCTTTGACTTCCTACCTCTCTAAACTTTTATGATTTATAATTATTAAGAAGATTCTGAAGTATCTATCTGCACATAATCTTCTATCTGATCGTCAGTATGGTAAAGCGTGATATACTGGCGATCTTCTAGCTTTCCTAACTAAATATTGGTCATGCTCCTTTAGGGGTTTCGGTGAAACCTTTTCAATTGCCCTTGACATATCAGCTTTTGATAGTCTGGCATAAATCTTGAATTGCCAAACTACTGTCTTTTGGTTTCTATCTTTCTCTCTCTACCTTCTTTTTTAAGTTTCCTTTAAGCTTTTATATTGCAGCTTCTGTAGATTGTCACTGTTGCTCTCCTAAGTCTATCATTAGTAGTAGTGTTTTTCAGGATTATGTCCCATCACCCACTCTCTTTTAACTAAGTTCAGAGGTGCTCGGAAAAGGCCGGCAGACACCTACGTGGCCTGTGCTAGGTATCTGGAGGAGACTCTTGGCAAGTGACTAATGAGTGAGGATGTGGACTCCTTCAAAGACCTCAAGGAGTTAATCCTTATGGAGCACTTTTCCAACATAGCTGACAAGGACATAGGTGCCAAGATTAGGGAGAAATACTTTAAGTGTTTGAAGGAGGCGGCAACGTGGGCCGATGACAGAGTCTTAGCTCTACGAGGGTCGATGCCCAAGGTGGGTTGTACTACTCCGTACTCTCGGGAGAGGACTGCTGGAGGAGCAGCCTCTGTAAATAAGACCGCCTGTCAGTACAAGGAAGGTAAGGACGAAGAGAAGCTTAGGAGTCCTTCATCTAGTCCTAAGGTAACCTGCTTCTATTATAAGCAGGCAGGTCACATCCAGATAAACTGTGCTAAGTGGAAGGCAACTCAGTCTGCCAAGCCAGTGGCCATGATTGTTGGGTCCAGCCAAGGGGGCGGGAGAGGGTTGGATGAGAACAAGGGTGGCGCTGTGGCCTCAGGTATACTGGGGAGTAGTCAGGAAGGCACTCCACCGGTAGAGGCCAGTGACGTGTCTTCCCGGTTAACGTCGCCCCCAGATAAGCTCTCTCGGAAGTCGCCCCTGGACTGTTGTAAGCCCTTCACGTGTCAAGACACGGTAATGATTGAGGGTTCCTGTTATCCAGCCACGGTGTTTCGAGACACGGGTGCACAACAGTCAGTGTGCAGGAATGTGACAGGAAGAGACGTTAGCACAGCGTGTTACGTGCTCTGTCGGGGGGTGAATTCGACGGAGTACTATGATTGTGTGCCTGTGGAGCTGGTTTGTCCTATTGTGACTGCTGCAGCTCACGTGGCTGTCGTGGATATTCTGCCACAGGACGGGGTAGATTTCCTGCTGGGAAATGACTTGGCGGGAGCTAGGGTATTTCCTTTACCTACGCCCCCCGTCGCGGTCCCAGAGGAGACCTTTGAGGCCTCGGCTATAGTGGAGAACGGGTGCGGGGTAGTGGAAGTCTCACTCACTGTGTGTGCCGTCACGAGGTCCATGGCCAGGAAGGCTGTGGATAAGGACGTGCCGGTGTCCTCTCATGTTCCTGGGACCGACTGTAGTACCTCAGGGTCACCAGAGAAAGAACTCGGAGAGAAGGGTGTCACAGCAAGGGGGGTAGAGACTGAGAGCGCCGGTAGGGAGGGCGACGGGTCGCACCTTGCGGGGTACACCAGAGGTGGAGCTACACTTAGCCCACCGTCCTCTCAGGTTCTTGGGGCCGACTGTAGTAAGACAGGATCCCTGGAAGAGCTTGAGGAAAGAAGGGGTGCTACTGCAGAGGGTCGGGAGAGTGAGGGCGCGGTTGTTAAGCCTGACGTGCACCACCCTGCTGAGTGCACCGGAGGAGGGACTGACGCCAGCCCTTCACCTGGTCAGGATCCTGGGGCCGACTGTAGAAACACAGGGCTACCGGAGGAACCGGAGGAAGGATGGGGTGCTACTGCAGAGGGTGGGAAGAGTGAGGGCGTCGGTGTTAAGTCTGACGCGCACCACCTTGCTGAGTGCACCGGAGGCGGGGCTGACGCAAGCCCTTCGCCTGGTCCGGATCCTGGGGCCGACTGTATGTCTACAGGGTCACCACCTGAAACACCCGACACCCAGGGTCTTGTTCTGGAGGAGGAAGAGTTTGATTCCCCGGCCAGGCGCACCCGAGGGAGCACGAGGAATGGCGGCGATTTGCTGCATGGTGCTCGGCTTAACCCTTTACCCCCTACCTCGTTGTTCTCCAAGGAGTTGGTGTCCATCAGGTCGACTGAGTTAAGCCACAAGCAGCAGGAGGACGAGACTTTGAAGCCCCTGTTCGCTAACGGGTGGGAGGAGAAGAGAGTAGGGACAGGTAAAGAGGAGTTCATCGTTGTAGCCAACGTGATGCACCGTCGGTGGACCGATGCGGCCACCGAGACTAAAGGAGGAGAGGGGGGCGTACTACAAGTGGTTGTTCCCACGGAGTATCGGGAGGCGTTAAGTGCAGTTAGCACATGAGGGGCCTTGGCGGGTCACCTCGGAGTGAAGAAGACGGTTCTACGCTTGAGGCGTAACTTTTGGTGGCCAAAAATGCCTATCCATGTGGCTTCGTACATCAAGGCGTGCCACACTTGTCAGGTAGTGGGCAAACCGAACCAAGTTCTTCCAGTGGCCCCCTTAGTCCCCATTCCTGACGTGGAACCCCCTTTCACCCGGGCGATGATTGACGTTGTGGGGCCTTAACCCTCTTCGTCGGCAGGGAACAAGTACCTGCTCACGATTATGGACGTCACTACCAGGTACCCTGAAGCTATCCCAGTCAGGAGCATACACGCCAAGGCTATAGTTAAACACCTCATTGGCTTCTTCACTCACTTTGGACTGCCTAAGGAGCTGCAGTCTGATCGGGGAGTTAACTTTACCTCGAACGTGTTCAAGCAGATGCTAAATGACTGAGGGATTAAGCCTGTGTTGTCTAGTGCCTACCATCCCCAGTCACAGGGTGCGCTAGAAAGGCACCATCAAACGCTAAAGACCATGCTGCAGTCCTTTTGCTATGACAGTGGGAAGGACTGGGATCTGGGAGTGCCTTTCATCATGTTTGCCGTGAAGGAGGTGCCCACGGAGTCGTAAGGTTTCTCGCCTAATGAGCTAGTTTTCGGCCACCGGGTGCGGGGTCCTTTGGATGTAGTGCGGGAGGCGTGGAGTGGCGCCGCCCAGGGCAAGGCCGAACCATTGCTTGACTTTGTGGCCCGTACCCGGGGAAGGTTGCACCAAGCTCTAGAGGTGGCTTGGGAGAACCTAGTTGTGGCCCTGGCCAGTATGAAGGTCTACTATGACCGGAAGGCCAAGATAAGGAGTTTCCAGCCAGGGGAGGAGGTATTAGCTCTGTTGCCTCTACAAGGGAAGCCGTTGGCCGCAATGTTTTGTGGTCCATACAGAGTGGAGAGGAGAGTGGGCGATTTGGACTACTTGATCGCTACTCCTGACCGACGCAAGGACTTCCAGCTGTGTCACATAAACATGCTGAAGCCTTACTAGCGCCCCTCATAACTCCAGAAAGGGTTGAGTGATTCTCTCAGTTTAGGAGAGGAGGAGGAGGAGGAGGAGTGTGATGGCCTGCCGGTGGTGGGGGGTGGAGAAGAAGACGGAGTTAGTGATTGTGAGAGTGGTGAAGCTCCTTTGGGTGAGCGGCCACCGCCAAAGGGACAAGGTGTAAGCCCGGAGGAGGGGGCATCCTTGGTTCTGACGCTTGGTCCGGGAGAGGAGCCAGGCTTTGGAGACGTTGTTTCTGTCGGAATGTGGGAGAACAACAGTCAGGAGACCCTCGGGGAGAAATTGCAACATCTGTCCCGGGAGAAAGGGTGGATAATGTTAAAGCTGATTGCCTGTCCCGCTCAGATTTACATGAGGGCGGGACTGTAAGAAAATTTTGCTCCAGGGAACAAAATTTTCCCATGGGTAAAGGCGTGTAACACCTGCCACGAGCCTGGCTGGTGTGTGTCCTCGGGTGAGTGAGGAGGAGGAGATGAGGAGAGAGAGATGGGGAGAGGGAGGTGCCCCCGCCCTTGGTGGTTCCCGCGTGGCAGGCGTCGCTCGGGTTAGAAGAGGTCTGGTCTTAATAGCGAACACATGTGCCGCTCTACTCCGCAGCCTCTTGCTATCCATCGTCGTTGAGTTGCTGCGTTATGGTAGTTGTTGAGTCTTTGTGTAGGAAGTTTGCCCTGCATTCACTTGTGTCAGTGAATAGCTAGAGGGTGTCTGAAGTTGTAGTATTTCATGCATAGTATTGACTACACGTTGGGTTCCATCATTTGGGTGAGGCTTTCGGGCTGACCACGTGCTAAGTTTAGTATTAACGGACGGAAGGCGGGAAACGAATGGTTACCGTGTTTTGGAGTTTTGGCTAGCACAGGAGACACTGACACACACACACACATCGCCTGTACACTAATTAACCTTTGTTCTGCGAGGCCAACTCTTAACACGAATACCAGTTTCCCGTCCTTCTGGGCAGGGGGATGATAAAGGTGGGAGGTACATTACAGTAATAACGTAACAGGGAGGCACTTTCCATCACCACTGATTAACTGCCCATAGATACAATCGCGGTAGCATTTTGAAACGTTACGTAGCATATTTCTTCAAGTACCACTTAGAGGGGAAGTGAGAGCAGAGGGTGCTCTCGCTTTTGTTTTTTTAATGATACAACCGGGCCTGTCAGTAGCCTAGGCTGTAATCGGTAGTATACGTTTGTATTTGAGCAGGAGAGTAGAAGGGAGGGTTACGGCACCTGTCTTTCTGAGGATAGCAGCTGGAGGGCTTCTATCGGTTCAAGGTTAGTGAACAGTCTGTTGCGCTTGAGGTCACAGTCTAAACACTATATACGTATATATATATATATATATATATATATATATATATATATATATATATATATATATATATATATATATATATGTATATATATATATATATATACATATATATATATATATATATATATATTATATATATATATATATATATATATATATATATATATATAATACATATATATATTTATATACATATATATATTTAATATATATATATATTATATATATATATATATATATAATATATACTATATATATATAAATATATATATATATATACATATATATATATATATATATATATATATATATATATATATATATATATATATATAAATATATATATATATATATATATATATAAATATATATAAAGCGGGGCGAAGGAGACATAAAAAAACCAGTCGTAGTAGGATCACTTGCAAAAGAGGAAACGTGTGTCCTCCCTCATCTACACCCCCCGCATGACGAAACGAAGCTGTCTCAAAACCCCCTTACTTGCCACCTAACTTCCGGACCCAAAAAGCACCTTTTAGAAAAACAGGCATATCACAAAAAAATTTTTAAGAAGAAAATACAAAATTTGGTCGACAGTTGCAGATGGCGGCAACTTCCAATCTAGAAGCACTATACATAAAAGACACCCAACCAAGTTTAAACGTACGGG
>JACEEZ010007247.1:45000-55000 GCA_016584305.1 Chionoecetes opilio
AATTCAACATCCAAGTAGTGCTGTCAAAATCAATGGGGTCTGTAAAACAAACTTTTTGCATAGAACAAGCCCTTAATGAATAATTCACGTAATGAGTTAATTGGCTGGAACGTGGCCCGCTGTCACGTTCCAGCCGCAGCAACTGAGCCCCCCCCCCCCCAGCAAAGGGGCCAGAGCGCTGGACGTCTATATTGGTAGTGTTATGGACAGCGAGCTTCGCTCGCTGTCGCTACCAAAGACCCGTGGAAAACCAAGTTTTTTCCGCCAAAAGTGTATAACTACTCCTAAATATTTATCGGATTGACTGAAAGTTAACATGCAAAGTTAGGGCTGTACAAAATCAATGGGGGTCGTCGAAGAAACTTTTGCGTAAAACAAGCCCTTAGGCCGGTTCCACACGAGACACTTTTTAATGGTCAGTGGCCGCCACAAAAAAGTGGCGCAACTAAAAATGGTCCGACCACGAAAAAGTGGTGAGTAGAATGCACCGTACACACGTGCCACCGGTGCGGCCATGATGAGGTTCAGTGTCAATCATGGATCACAAGTTACGTTGGTCACCGAGACCAGGTACTTGCTTGAAGTATCGGTATTATGAGTAACTTACCTTGTATAAAAAATATAAAATATCATTTAGTAAACACGTCGTGTCTGTGTCATTATGTCGGCAAGTGCAGGCGGCAAGCTCAATAATCATCTATCTCCACCACTGATAGTTACATGGCAATACACAAAGGACATAAAGCCCCCCCACAAAAACACAAACGAAAATATGCTAGTTCAGTAATTCTTGGTCACTTACCAAAACGGTTATTTCAGTATGTAGCAGAAGTCAACATACACTCATTTTGAAAAATTACCGCCGCAAAACACAAAAAAACACTTCACGTAGGAGTTGCCTGGCGTAAAAAATGTATTTGGTATGTACATTTTTTTACCTTCTTGTATATTTTCACAAATATTTTGCGTATGCGTCTTGAGTACTCATAATACTCGAGTACCAAGAAAAAAGTATCGATACTTTCGATTACAAAGGTGTATCGATATTTTGATAATCCATACGCCCAACTATCCCCTACATCCCCGTGTTTTTGCCCTGTTTTGCTGGATTACATAATGGGTGGAAAACATACGAGCACAACGATTCAAGCAATCATTGATCTTTACAAGGCTGGGATCAATAATAAGGAAATGTTGCCAAGCTTAAAGGAATGAAAGCTGTACCGAGAACAGTGCAAAATTGGTCTTGCTGGACAGTGTAACACGTCGCCTTCAAAGGGTTCATTCAAGAGGAAGGGCTAGCAACGAAATACTAACTGCAAAGAAGTGTGATATATACATTATTTTGTTTGTATAACATGTTGCGTTCATCCGTGTAAACATTCCCTTTTCGGAGGCGCGCAGTGATTATATTATCCACGCACACAGTTGACCTGTGACGGACAAATCGAGACAGAAAGCAGCTGGTGCAGGGTGGTGGACAAATCCAAAAGTGGCTCGTGTGAATGCTGCCATTGAAAACACGGTGAGGTTCTATAGTGGCCCACGGTGGCCGGCCCACAATGTGTGCGTCGGAAAAAATGGATCCGCCCGCCACGACTCGGCACTATTTTGTGGTCGCCACAAAAGTGGCCGTGTGCATGCAGCCAATATACGAGATGCCTGTGTGTTCTATATTGACCAGTTTTTTGTGGACGCCACTGACATTAAAAAGTGGTCTCGATGTGAACCCGGCCTTAATGAGTAATAAGCGTAAATACTTCTAAGTATTGTCGGTTTTAAGCCTGAAATTTCGACATGCAAAGTAGTGCTGTCAAACCAAGGGGGTCTTTACAACCAAAACGTTTTGCATAGAACAAGCCCTTAAGGAGTAATTCACGTAATGGTTAATGGCTGGAAACGTGGCTCGCTGTCCACGTTCCAGCCGCAAAATGAGCCAAAGCATAGGGGCCAGAGGCTGGCGTCCGTATACTTGATAGAATACGTAAGTAGGTGTAATTCACTAGTAATTGACAGCGGAGCTTCGCTCGCTGTCGCTTACCATAAGACGTGGAACCAACGTTTCCGCCAAAAAGTGTAAACTTACTCCTAAATATTATCGAAATGAGCTGAAAATTGAATGCAAGTAGTGCTGCAAAATCAATGGGGTGCGTCGAAGAAACGTTTGCGTAAAACAAGCCCTTAATGAGTAATTAGCGTAAATTTCTCCTAATATTGTCGAGTAGGAGCTGAATCGAAATGCAAGTAGTGCTGTCAAAATCAAGGGGTCTGTGAAAACAAAAATTTTTGCATAGAACAAGCCCCTTAATTGAGTAATTCACGTAATGAGTTAATTGGCTGGGAACGTGGCTCGCTGTTCAGTTCCAGCCGTAAGAAACTGAGCCAAAAGCAAAGGGGCCAGAGGCGGACGGGGGGGGTCTATACTTGGTAAGTGTTTTTGACCCAGCGAGCTTCGCTCGCTGTCGCTTACCATAAGACCCGTGGAACCAAGTTTCCGCAAAAAGTGTATCAAGTATAGAAGTCCAGGACTCTAGGGCCCTTTGCTTTGGCCTCAGTTCTTGCGGCTGGAACGTTACAGCGAAGCAACGTTCTAGCCAATTAACTCATTACGTGAATTACAATTAAGGGCTTGGTCTACGGCAAAAAGTTGGTTTACAGACCCCCATTGATTTTGACAGCACTACATTGGCTATCGGAATTTCAGCTCAATCCGACAATAATTAGGAGTAGTTACGCCTAATTCTCATTAAGGATTGTTTACGCAAAACAAAAATTTACGACGCTCCCATTTATTTTGACAGGCACACTTGCATGTTCAAATTTCAGCTTCAATCCGACAATGGCTTAGGAGTAGTTATCCCACTTTTGGGGAAGACTTGGTTCCAAGGGTCTTATTGTAGCGACAGCGAGCGAAGCTCGCTGTCAAAACTACTCCAATATTGTCAGATTGAGCTGAAATGTGACATGCAAGTAGTGCGTGTCCAAAAATCAATGGGGGTCGTCGAAGAAATTTTTTGCGTAAACAAGCCCTTGATGAGTAATTAGCGTTAAACACTCCTAATTATTGTCGGATGAGCTGAAATTCACATTCCAAGGAGTGCTGTCAAAATCAATGGGGTCTGTAAACAAACTTTTGATAGAACAAGGCCCATTAACGAGTAAATTCACGTAATGAAAAATTGGCGGACGAGTGGCTCGCTGTCACGTTCCAGCCGCAAAGAACTGAGCACCAAAAGCAAAGGCCAGAGGCTGCGGCTATACTTGATTATATATGGTAGGAGTGAATAACTGGACTGACATTGCTCGGGCCCGCTATATTAATTTGTCCTCAAATTAGGACATAAGAATAGCTAGGGAAAACAAATGGTACACTAAACTAAAAAGGCTTAAATATATATATGTATATATATAATATATATTTATATATATATATATATATATATATATAATATATATATATATTATATATAATATATTATATAATAATAGATATTAATATTATATTATATATATTAGTATTAATATATATATATATATATAATTATATATAAAAAATATAAACTATAAACTTCCCAAAGCATAATTCCTATCGCTCATAAAAGCGAGTAAACTCTGAGCTAAATACACAAAAAGAATATGGAAAACAATGATCACATGATGTTAAACATCAGAAAATGACATGGCTGAATAAATATTATATACTAATTATATATATATATATATATATATATATAATATATATATAATATATATATGTGTCAGTACTAGTGTGGGGAAAAATCACAATGTGTAAAAATCACTTGGCAATAAATTATTTCAAGATGTTAAGGTTTCAAGTGTACGTGTACTAGAGATGGTAGCTAGCAAGCTCAAATGTCAGCGAAAGTAGCTGTAAAAAATTACAGGGAAAAATTGAAAATTAAAATTCAAGTAAGAAAATTGTAAACTTAATGTAAAGCAACTGTTAAAAACCTGAATGAGTCAAATAATGACGAAGGCTCGGTCTGACTGTAGAGCTGCTGCTGTGTAATAGTATAAACAATTTTTGTACCTACTAGTAATAGTACTGTGGCCCTGTGTCAGTAAAAGAATGTAATGGACTGTAGAAATATCAGGAAAAAATTGACAAGACCTCGCCTGATACAATCTGTGTGGTGTATCAGGTACCAGTGTCGGGTACTGTGGTGTAAGTAACCTAGTAATATGTAAATAAGTAATAGTCAAAATGGATAGATAAACATTAGGGTAGAGACATCGCTGGATACCAATATGTTGGGTGCATTGTGTGGAGGCAAAGCTAAGTTTGCCAAAACATCATTCATAATGACAAAAATGCAAAGTTGTTGTAGAAATAAATTGACACAGCGAGTGTAAACTGACTGAATTTATGATTCGCCATTGGGAACAATGTTATGAAAGATAAGGTTATCTGTGATCAATCAATGTTTTCTGAGGTCTGATAAGACAAGTAGTCCATTCATAATCTATCTGCGATTTGATTGTAGGTAAATAATGATAAAGGTTAGTTAGTCTGTACATAGGTAATACATGTGGGCAGAAGTAGTCAAAGGAGATGATGATTCGTACGTTCACGTACATCATGCAGATGTGTAAAGAGTTATAGAGTAACTGCTTGTCAGCATATATAGTACCTAGTTCGTTAGGGTTAGTAAGTACACCAATCCATTCCTCAAGTAGTGATCGTGGTTACAACAGGAAGAAAGTAAGTAAATCATTCCGTAATGAAGGTAATTCATGTATAAAAGTTTATGCCATGCAGTTATGTATCATGCAGTTAATACGTAAGGAATTAATTCAAGGAAAAATATGTTAATTTATGCAACAAATAAGTGTGTAGTATTTCATCAAGTAAATAATGTATTGTACAATAAGTGAGTTAGTATGTATTGCATAACAATGGCATAAACAATGCATGCAAGTAATTAATGTATGTCAACATTAAGTGCGTAAAAAAATCCTTTAAATGAGGAATGAAGTAAATAATGTCATGCAATGATAAGTGTGTAATAATCCTTCATTGAGCGAGGAAGTAAGTAAAATAATGTTGACATGCAACAATACGATGCGAAATAATTCCTTGAATGGGAGTGTAAAGTAAAGTAATTCTACTATAATGCTATGCACTGTGGTGCTGCAACTGTTTAACTTCAATATAAATGGCTATTCTAATGATGAAGGTTATTGTGATACATTAGTGTTTCTATCGTTGTAGAGTTACAAAGGTTAAAATGCACTTATATTGCTGTCTATAGTTAGTCAGAAATTATATGTCGCTCAAACCAAAAAAAATTCGTAAAACATCAATGTAAAGTATTTTCAAGAGCGTATATAACATTGGCTTGGTGGTCTGTGTAGACATTTTCTAAAAAATAGAAACAACACACATTAAATCAGAATACATGGTATTGTAAAATAAATCAGGTGAATGATATAAAATGTAAATGTATGGAATGGTTGGAATGGTATGACACTACGTTTGATGCATGTTATGTGATCGGCCAATTGTGACGGTATTAATCAGTTGTAGCAGTGTGTGTGTCATCATTAACTACAGGTGTGTCCTGTGTATCAAAATTAGTGCTTGGTAAAGCATCACCTGTATTAATCCTCTGTTACTCAAAAAATTATTCGCGACCGTGTATGTAGTCTAAGACGTCTCAATACTAAACAATTCACGAAAAAACAGAGAACATTACAGGAATCAGGTTCAGGCATCTGGTAACAATGAACTGTGACAGTGAGTGACAGTGAGGTGCCACCTGCAATGCGATGCCGCTCGGGCCGCTAGTTAATGCACTTTATGTCAACCTCTGAGTTTGCACTGGTGCTGTAGTAAATGGAACTCATAAAGTAGTAAAAATAGTAGTAAAGGTGCATCGTAAGAGTTATGGCTCCAGGCATTGAGATAGATTTCAGTACTGTTGAAAAAGAATAGTGGGAACACCGTGATCCCCCTAAAAATTCGCCTTGTCGTCGTAAGGTTAAATTAGGGGTAGTAAAATAAAAAAAAAAAGGCACGAGTCTTAGTTTTGATGAACACTATGATATAAGTGCCAAGCCGGAGTCTAGTAAAAGATGGATTTTGTTTCTTTTTGACTAGCCATTTGAAAATATGTAAAAAACTATCTGTAAATAGCACTATTAATATTTCTAACGGTGGAAATTGTCCGTGTATGTGAAATCACTGTGTTAACTCGAAAAAACTTATAATGCTCACTATAACTGAAAAAATATTATCTTAGCTGGGACGCTATCGTATTTAGTGTATGATAGGTGAGGTCCAGGTGAGTGAAGGATGAAACCACAAGCGTGATGAGTTGCCAGGATTGACGGATGTAGTACAGTCGCCGGGGAGACCCATTCTGTCAAAGAAGAAATTTAAGAAAAAAAAGAATAACATAATAAAATACACATAAGAAATATGAATAAATACTCAGACATTTGTGTGGTGATGGAACGGGCTCAAGTCCATAGCTGAGGAACGGCTGGTAGTGGTAGTAGTGATTACTGTGTTAGCCAGGGTAGTGTCAAGTCAGCATTTTTGTGAGGCGGGTAGGGTGTGAGTTGCGTCAGCGGAATGCTCGGACGGGGTGATGTGGGCTGCTGTTGTGTGCATGTAGGGAGAGGAGGACTGTTTATTATTTTATCTGTGTTTGCGCTGGACCATGACGAGATGATCTGGTTGTGTATCGAAGATGCTACGCGAGCCATGACGAGATGAAGGGTTGTAGAACGTGTAGGGCTGGACAGTTGCATGAAGAACGTTGATATCTTGAATGTGGAGAGATGCGAGACGTTTCTGTCTGTGCAGCGCGGTGTGGGTCGGCCACGTGTTTGATGGGGTCGACCTGTGACGAACGAATTGTGCGTTGCATGAAGTGTTGCTGCCTCTCTCTCCATCTGATAGTTGCTTGTAGTTGTTGATTGTAGTAGAAGTAATACTTGTAGTCGCTGGCTATGCCGTGGGACTTGAAGCAATTCTTGTAGGAGTTGTTATGCGGAGCTGGCTTGTGTGCGTAGGGTACCAAGGTGGCCATGTTGATGGGTGGTGGTTGGTGGTTGTACTGGTGGCTAGTGATGTGGTTTGTTTGAAGAAGATCGGCGATAATCTGATAATCTTGGTAGAACGTGAGAAGCTCGTAGAAGGGCCGGGAGGAGGAACGTTGCTTGGTGTTTGTTGTAGAACTTGCTGCTAGAATTGCTTTGCTTGAAGGTGTTCTGAAAACCGCTTAGCACCATTTATATAAGTCTCTATAATTACAATCGCGTATGCCACCATTTACATAAGTGCTGTAACGGTTTAAACCACGAACGCCACCAGTGTCTAATATAAGTCGCGGTGTATTTTAGAACCACCGGCATGGCCACCATTATATAAGGTCGTTAATTACACGCGTATGCGCACAAACCGGCGATATAAGGTTGATAAGCATAGAGACTTATACTATGGTTATGAGCTGTGATAATGCAAATATGGTAACTTCCCAGCCTTGCTACAACATTTATAGTTTGTAGAGGTACTACAATAAGAATTGGAGAGATTACAACCACGTACAATGAATGCAATGTGGCACCAGCGCCAGGGAGCGTGGCTACGAGAAGCGGCGGCGAGTGAGATCGGTGCAAGTGTGGTGTCAAAGTGTGATGTCGAGGGCTTCTGTTTCTCCTCCTCGTGATTCTACGTCGTCGAAATCCTCCCACCTCGTGAACTTATGAATCACTTCTTGTTGTGCACTATACTTTATGACTGGACAACTTAGGCACTGTCTGTTGACATACTGTGAGAATGCAAAGTGTTCATGGGCTCCTCACGGGGAAACAGAGGGGGAAAGATAAACGTATACATTATAATTATAATTACATAGATATATAATAGATGTTATAAATGTTTCGAAAAAATACACTGATTCTTATTGATGTAGATTACATGCCCACTATCCTGTATGGTCGAATTTATAAGACGTGTATACGTAATACGTAATTAGGTGTAATTCACTAGGTAATAGTTATTGCAAGGTAATATATATGTTAGGAGTTGAAAATCTGGACTGACACTTTTAGTACCAGTATTATACATATATAGCTATTAGATATATATTATATATATAGTACTAAATATTAAGATTATAATAATATATATAATATGCTATATGATAAGATAGGATAAGACGTGTGTAAAATGACAATCTATGACCATTAATATCTGTATATAATATAATAAGACGTATGTAAAAGTACTAAGAGGTGAGATGATATAGATAGTATATATACAAACCGATACAAACCACAAGCGATCTATAGATATAAGTATATAGAATATGATATAGGTATTATAGTATCGTATATTAATACTATATATCAATAGAATATAGATAGATGTATAATATATATAACATATAATATATATATATACTATATACTACTATATATATATATATATACTATATATATATATATATATATATATATAATTATATTATTAGTATATACCATATCAATATATATATAATATATACATTATATACATATATATATATATATATAATATATATATATGATATATATATATCTATAATATATATAAATATACAATATATACATTAACATAATATATATATATTATATATATACATATATATATATTATATTATATATATATATAATATATATATATAATATATCTATATATATACTATATATATAATATGAAAGTTTAATAAGTTACTCCCTATTTTTTCTTTCTTTTGTACATAATGAAAATACTGCAAGACCACAAAAAAAGAGGAGCAGAAGCCAAATAGCTGCAGTCCTTATAAATTAGGACATCAGGGGATGTTGAAAGGAGATTAGGATATAGATTTAATTCTAGGACTGTTTTGACACTTTTTTCTGTGTTCAAAACTCATTGGTATCTTACATTACTTGTTAGAGATATCATGTCACAAAAATCCACGACTGTGATGTTGTACAAATATATTGGACTCTAAATTAACCTACATAAGGATTTTAGCAGAAAGAAAAGTAAAGTAGGCCTACCTAAAGACGATGTTAAGATAGACGGTCAGAGGCAAGCCTGTAGTTGGGTTGGAGGCGGGAGAGTAGATTGCATTACCCTCGTCGGTTAGAGACACTGTTGAACAATCAATTTCGTCTGATTGATCCTCACATTGCACTAGTCGGTCACATACCTGTCATTTTGGATTAGAATCATCTATTTACCGTTCAAAATGGAAAAGTGTTAACGTGTATAAACTCAAATTTACGTCTCCTTCCTTCTCTCTCTCTTTTTCTCTTTTTTTTATATATAAACATATAAATACAATTAGCCCAGAGGTGCACTGTCGTGTACTACCTATCTTCAGGGAAAGTAATAGTATAACTATATACATATAAATACAAAGACTTAAGAAATGTACTTTATATACAGATAACCATCACTTAAAGTGTTTGTTCAGGCACTGTTGCTGTCAATAAGGTGTCACGTCATCAATAGCTTCAGCGGGGTGGACTTTGACAGTCACCACCGATTGGCCGCCAACTTTACACCATGTGTGTTCATCTCCTGGATGTTAGGAACGGCGGTCGTGAAAATTTTCCATATCCTGGCGACGTGACCCACAAAGGTCCGTTGGAGCTGGCTGGCACAGGAACGCGGCATCTCCACTGCGTCACCCCTGGTAAGAACCGTTCTCGAACTGGCGACTTTCGGTGGCTATCGTAACCCAGCCAGGTGTTGCACTCCCTTTGCCTTGCGGAATACCCCAAGCGCCGCGACATTTCTTTGGTGTTCCAGTGAGTCAAAGAGATTCACCGACTCAATTCGGACTGGTGGATCTGCAACATTCACCAATCGCAGGACTCGACGCTGGATGCTGTCCAGCCTCCTAGTGTGCGAGGCTGTACACGATATCCAGTAGACGGCAGCGTACTCTAGGTAAGGCCGTATCTGGGCCTTGTAGAGTCAGAGCTTCCCTCCCCT
>JACEEZ010007247.1:60000-65000 GCA_016584305.1 Chionoecetes opilio
GTAATCTTTGCTGAGTCGCTGGAGGTCCTGGTGATGGCTCTCGAGGCGCTGCACGAGGAGCAGAGCCTTTGGGACTTGAGTCTCCTGGCTCCAGACCCAAAGGGCCAGGTGTTTGGAGACTTACTAGATGAAGCCGTAAAAGTCTGTTCATGCGTGTGGCGAGGACATTGAGATCTTGGAAAGTTTTACATACCTTGGTACGCAGTCCATAATGACGGTGGGTCACGTCAAGAAGTCTTACGGCGGATTGGCATAGCCCACGGTGTTATGGACTCGCTCAGCGGGAGTATTTGGCGTTGTCGGTACCTGTGCAGGAGGACAAAGATCCGGATCTTCAAATCGCTTGTGATCCCTGTCTTACTCAATGGTTGTGAGACATGGACACTAAATAGTGACTTGAAGAGACGAATCAATGCCTTTGGTAATAAGTGTCTTCGCAGAATCATGGGGTATCACTGGGATGATTACGTGTCAAATCAGCGATTGCACCGTGAGACTGAATCGAGGCCTATTACCTGCACAGTCCGTCAGCGCTAACTCCGGCTATATGGGCATGTGGCACGCTACCCTGAAACCGATCCTTCCCATCGGGTTGTATCTGTAAAAGACAATCCGGCGTGGAGGAGGCCAAGGGGGCGCCCACAAGGCTCGTGGCTGGGGCAAGTTGATGTTTCTTGTCGAGAGCTGCTTGGTATGGGAAAGGAGCCTGCATGGGAACTCGCGCGTGGTGACCCCCGGGAGTGGCGTCGTAGGGTGGGCGAGGCGACGCGCCCCCCGGCGTATGCCCCCAATGATTGATTGATTGATTATACACGTAGGAAGAGGTGCGACCCAATCTAGAATCAAGACACGTAATTGATGTTCCCGTCACGAAAGGTGCCACCCGTCGAACACCTTTCACTCTCTCTCTCTCTCTCGTTTATACAGAGCTTAGAAATCAGGAACAGGAAGACCATTCTAGGAGGGATAATTCCATGAGGGGACGTACCTGTGCCTTGTACAAGACCTCAACCCCCATGGCATCCAGAAGGCGGGAGATGCGCCGGACACAGCTGAGTCTCCAGGCCGAGTTTTTAGCAACTCTCCTGGCATGACTGGTGAAGGTCAGTCCCGCGTCAAACTCCACCCCAAGGATGGAGATGGATCTCTGAAGCGGGAGTGATCTGCCCTCAAGCTGTATATCCGGCGCAAGCATGTTGACGATGTCTTGTCTCTGCGGGAGATAAGCAGTGCCTGGGTTTTATCAAGGGCCAGGCTGACCTGCCATCGACTACTCCAGGTGACGATGTTGTCTAATGCCAGTTTGATGCGGCACACCGTGTCCTGCCAGTCACGTCTGTCGTAGGTGAAGGCAACGGTGCAGTCGTCAGCGTAGACCTGGGCCTCAGGAATGAGCTGGAAAATGACATTGAAGTAGACATTCCACAGAAGAGGCCCGAATACGCTGCCCTGCGGGACGCTGGCGTGGATGGGTTGCTGGCTGGAAGTCTGGCCGTTGATCACCACCCGTAAGGTCCTGTCTTGGAGGTAGTCCAGGATGAGCTGCAGCAGGGCGCCGCGCACTCCCAGGCTCCTCAGCTTGACAGCGAGACCTCGGTGCCACACCCTTTCAAAGGCTCCGGTGATGTCCAAAGCCACTACAAAGGTGTCCATTCCTCTATCCAGCGAGTGGTTTCAGGAAGCAGACTGAAGGAGGAGCAGGTCTGCAGCTGACCTTCCCTGCCTGAAACTAAATTGCTTGGAGTTGAGGAGATGGTGGGCGTCCAAGTAGGTGTGATCTTGGCGGTGATGCCAACTGCCAACTCCAGGATTTTTCCAATAGTAGTGAGGCGTCTTCAGTCGCTCGTTGTCTGGCGGGGAGACAAGATGTGTTCCGGGCAGCTCCGTGTGTGTGTTGAGTCAGGTCAGAGAGGATTAGCATGGCAGCTGCAGAGGAGCTTAGCGTCGACATGGCTAGTGGAGACGACGGTGTGGATAGTGGAGGCGATGGTGTGGTTCGTCGAGTCGAGGGTGTTGTGGAGGTGTGGAGTGGGAGGAGAAGCGTAGAAGAGGGTGGAGTGATTGAGTCTGAGGTGAAAACGAGTGTGGTAGAAGGAGGGAGAAAGGTCGAGGGGGGGTGCAATTAAGGTTGTGAAGTGGAACTTAAGTCTATTCTGGAGGCGATTGAAGACCTGAAAAGGTGCTTTGTAAGTGAAGTGAACGAATTGAAAAGCGTGGTGAGGAAGCAGGAAATCGAGATACGATCTCATAACCCGTAAAGCGCAGCTATGCCCATTTGGTCACTCACTAAGAAAACGCGTGTATGCCCAATTAGGCGGCCGCCAAATTCAAAAAGGTGGGCTAATTTTTCGGCCGGTGAAATCTGGCAACTCTACTTTACCTGAGAATGACCCAGGGGTCACATATAGGCTCATTGACCCAGTGACCAGCATGGAAGGTGAAGGTGCTGACAGGTCTCTCCCTATCGCGGGCAGAGAGATTAGAGAGGAAGACCCTTGCGGCCTGTTTTCTGTGAACGAGCTGTACCATGGATTCCATAAACCTCAACGCTCTTCATCTTGCAAATACAATCATAGAATAACCACAAGACTTTAGCACAAAAAAATATTTTTAGGGGTTGCACAAATATATGGCGAATACATTGATACACATTCAAGTTTGTTTAGTGACTATAAGAATTCTGGCAAAAGTCCCGCGTACACAGATATATTGTCACACAGGTATCCGCAGTTTGCGGGTTAAGTGTGGAGGTGGAGGTCCAAGTGGAGTGAATGGAGGGGCACATGCAAGGGGTGTACCTGGAAGGGTACCAGAGGGAGACGTGCCACGGGCTACTACTAAGGGCGTTGTTCCTAGTAATACGCCAGGGATTGGTGAATGGAAGGTAGTTGACCATGGTGGAGTGCGCATGAAGGAGAGTAAGGTAAATAATGTCCATGTTGTGTGCACGAATTCATTTCAGGTACTCTCGGGGCTGCAGGAGGAAGATAAGGAGGTAAGGACGGTAGATGATACATCATTACCCGAAGGTAAAATCTTGGTTGTTGGTGACAGTCAGATTAGGCATCTTGACAGCAGGTTTTGTGACAGGGATGGGATGCGCATGAAGTCGGTGAGTTACCCAGGGAAAG
The DNA here is from genome assembly GCA_016584305.1 of Chionoecetes opilio. Taxonomy (NCBI): domain Eukaryota; kingdom Metazoa; phylum Arthropoda; class Malacostraca; order Decapoda; family Majidae; genus Chionoecetes; species Chionoecetes opilio. Next base: position 63,132 of record JACEEZ010007247.1, read on the forward strand.
GGATAGGTTATGTTAGTGATAAGATAGTTGAGTGCATGGCGGACCAAGGGAAAAAGCCCATCGTCTGCCTGAGCGCTGGGGGAAACGATGTTGAGTGTGTAAGAAGTGAGGAATTGCTACGGCGGTTCAAGGACGCTGTAGGTAAGGTTAGGAACAGGGGTGGGGTCCGTGTGGTGTGTGGTGTCCTTCCAAGACGCTATGTTGACGACTTGTGGTACTCCAGGGCTATTGCTCTGATTTGCCGGCTAGCACTTCATTGCAAAGCCAATGGTTGGGCCTTTGTCGACAGCTGGGACCTCTTTTTCGGGCATAACCACCTCTGCCGCAGGGACGGGGTGCACTTTTCGAGGAAAGGAGTTCAGATCTTGTCTGAATCCTCTGAAAGGGAGGTAGATGCACTGCAGGCGTTTTTAAGATAGAGAACCGGAGATTAGACACTGAAGTCGGGGTAAAGGACACTTGCGACAATAGGAGGAGTTTCAGAAGGCAGGGAACTAAAGTGATTCGTAAGAAGAGAGAGAGGAGGGGTTTAGTTAAATATAAAGGGAAAATAGACAAAAAGAAGATGGGTTGCTTGAAGGTTTACTATACAAACTGTAGGAGTATTTTCAACAAGATAGATTTCCTGAGAGGAATAAATAGTGTAGAGGATTTTAATATAATAGCATTAACAGAAACATGGTTGGATATGTCAGGAAAGGCATTTGATCCAGAGGTCGAGATAGCTGGGTATAAGTTATTTCACAAGGACAGAGTAGGCAGGCGAGGTGGAGGAGTTGCGCTTTATGCAAGAGATACATTGCAGTGTTGTGTTAATAATGTTATAAAAACAGATGACAGCATAGAGTCTATATGGGTAGAGTTTACGGAGGGAACTGAGAAAATGGTTTTGGGTGTAGTGTATAAGCCTCCAAACTTATGTAAAGAGGATTCAGCTCCTATATGGCAAGAAATAAACGAAGCTTTCATATATAATCAACTATGCGTGGTAGGAAATATTAATCTTAGGACTATAGACTGGGAGTTAATTATAGGAGACAACGACGCAGAAGAATTGTTAAATATAATGCAGGATAACTTCCTAAGCCAGGCAATCAAGGAGCCTACTAAAGGAGATAATATTGTAGATTTATTACTGACAAACAGGGAAGATTTAGTTACAGAGATAGAGGATGGTGGACAGTTAGAAAATAGCGATCATTGTGAAATCAGGTTTTGCTTAAAATGGGAAGTTGGAAAAATAAGTGTTAATAGGCTATGAGTACCTGACTTCAGAAAGGCCAATGATGCAGGATTAAGAAGACACCTGGAAGGGACTAACAGAGGGTGTGGGATGGAGGGGAAGAAATGTTCCAAGGTCAGCGCGGTGACAGCTGCAAAGGCAAATTTTGCAGGATTAGGAAGTCAGCTGGAGGGGATTAACTGGGGGAGTAGGATAAAGGAATGTTCCAAGGTCAGCGCGGATACATCTGGTAGTGAGGTCGGGGCGGATCAGGATTATACATTATTTGTAAGGAATTTAATTGAGGGACAGAAACAAAATATTCCTTATAGGAAGATAAGATCAAGGAAGAGTGACCGAAATGGATGACAACTAGTTTAAAACACAACATTGGAGTTAAAAGAAACATGTACTTATGGTTTAAGGCTGGACAGGTGAGCAAATAACAGTATAACGTGATGGCGAGGACAGTGAAGAGATTAACAAGAGTAGCTAAGAACAATTATGAGATTAAAGTCGCAGCTAGGACAGGCAAAAAGCGACCCTAAGGGGTTCTATCAGGTATATAAAACCAAGACAAGGGAATTTGTGGGGCCGTTAAGATTAGAGCAGGGTGAGGTCTTAAATACCGATGAGGATATGTGTAA
>JACEEZ010007247.1:72500-102500 GCA_016584305.1 Chionoecetes opilio
TAAAGCATGAAATTTCTACCAGTGTTAGTACATGCCATAAGCTTCATTTTCAGATCGGGAGGTAAGGCAAATTTGACCTCTGAGGACCGTGAGAGGTCAATGACCTCAAAGTATCAAAATATTGATGTTTGGCGTCATTGGTTAATGGTAAACATGTTTATGATGTCCAAACCATGCATTTGTGTTCCAATAAAAGTGTCTACATATTCCACACAGCGTTGGTAATTATTTACAGGTGTCTAGCTTTGACCTCTAAGGACAGTGAGAGGTCAATTACCTCAACATATCAAATATTGATGCCAATGAATGTAAACTGTGGTGGCTGGTACTAACACAAGTGTTGTACTTGTGTTTTGCAGGATTCCCTGCCTGATGATCGAAGCAAAGATACAAACATCCCAGACCTGATCGTCACTATGGCAAAGCGTCATATCCTCATAGACCCAGCCCAGCCCTCTACGTCCAAGCAATCAAGACCACCCCCAAGAACTAACTGGGAGCTTTGTATTCTTTACCAAGCAGAGACGGATGAACCTTTGCAGCGCCCACTAAGATCAACCATGAAACCGAGTGGTAGTGGCTATGCATCATTGACAGAAGACCTCCTCCAGTTCAAGGGACTTCGGCACATGCCAATGGAACTCAACGTGAACAGACTGGATGATGGCGATGGCGTAGAAGCTACCTTGAGGACACACAGTGCTCAGTGGCACAAGAAATGTCGTTTAAAGTTTAACAAACAAATGTTTGACGTTTGAAGCAGAGCAGAATCAGCTTCAGGACAGCAATCTAGTACCGGTACTCCAACCGTGCACACACGATCAGCAGCTGCCCACAGGCTTCCACAGTCAACCGAGCCTATCTGTTTCTTCTGCAATAAGCCAGCTGGCACTGCAGACTTGCACGAAGCAGCTACAAAGGAAATTGACAAGAACGTTCGGAGATGTGCCACTGAATTGGGGGACACTGAACTGCTGGCCAAGTTGTCTGCAGGAGACATGATTGCCATCGAGGCAAAATAACATCGCAACTGTCTCCGTGCATTATACAACAAAATCAGACCAGCCGCACTCAAGGACGAGGATGCAGATCGTCTGCATGGCATAGCTTTTGCTGAGCTGGTGGTATTCATGGAGGACATGCATGCAGATGAGGACAATGCCCCTGTATTTAAACTCTCAGACGTGGCTAACCTCTACAAGACGAGGCTGGAGCAGCTGGGTGCCACGGTAACCAACAGAATACACACAACCAGACTGAAGGGCAAACTTCTTTCTGTGCTTCCTGATCTGAGAGCCCATTCTCAGGGCCGAGACACACTTCTCTTGTTTGAGAAAGATATAAGTCCCGCCCTGAAGAAGGCCTGTGATCATGACAGTGATGCCATGCACCTAGTAAGAGCAGCACAGGTAGTACGTAGATAAATGTTTCAGACCAGGTTCACCTTTGACCCACAAAGTGCGTTCCACGCTGACTGCCAAAAAGATTCTGTGACACCATCCCTCCTTGCTCTGGTGAACATCATCCTCGATGGGGCGAACATCAAGCACCAGACTAAGTTGGCCAACACAAGCCCCACAACTGCTGCTCTTACAGTATCGCAGCTACTGGTGTTCAACAGTGTAAAGCATGCACGCAGTGTGGAGTCAACCTCAGTGCGCCACAGCCGCGAGAGAGAAACCCCACTCCCACTCTACTTGTCCCTCAAGATTCACGCTGTGACCAAGAGCAGAGGTCTGATTGACACACTGTTCAACCTAGGGATGTGTGTGTCATATGATAGATTACACTGGGGAACAAATTTTTGTTGAGTTAGGTCTGACACTTGTTATTAAGTAATTTTTGGGTGCTGAATCCAAAACTGATCTCAGTTTTTCTCTATCACGTCAAGTTTTTGACCTGTAGGATTTTCGTTTTCTTAAAAAATATGAAAAATACTGTACGTAACAGTAACAGTGCTTATTTTATAAAAAGTTGCAAATGTTAACATACAATGAAAAATGAAAGAAATAGGCATGAATAGAATGTTTATTTAACATTATCATGTTTTTAGAAAGGATAAGGCTATACTTGTGTGCAGGTTAAGGTAAAAATTTACGTTTGTAGCTTTGTCTGGAGTGTTCAACTTGAGGACTATCGCGTTTGATGCTCCAACAATAGTCAGCCATCATATGCACATCCCATTTACCCTGGTAACGTTCTTCCATAACCTTCAAATCTTGGTGAAATCGTTCACCTTGCTCGTCGCTAGCAGCACCAAGATTTTCCGGAAAGTTGGCAAGATGGCTATGCAAAAAATGTACTTTAATACTCATGTTGCAACCAAGCGCTTTGTAGCTCTCCAATAGTTTCTGAACAATTTCTGTGTAATTACTTGCACGTGTATTTCCAAGAAAGTTCTTGACGACGTCTTTGAATGATAGCCAAGCTTTCTTTTCAAGGTCTGACATAGTACCGTTGAAATGTTCATCTTTGATGAGCTGTCGAATTTGTGGACCATCAAACACACCGGCCTTGATTTTTTCAATTGACAGTCCAGGAAATGCCAAGATGATGTACTTCAAACAGTCGCCATCAGTTGACAATGCTTTTACAAATTGTTTCATGAGACCTAGTTTTATGTGCAGAGGTGGGAATATTATTTTCTTCCTGTCAACAAGTGGCTCATGTACAATGTTAGGATCTCCAGGTTTAAGATCAGATCTCGGAGGCCAATTCGTCTGAACCCAATGCTTCTCTCGAGCTCTGCTATCCCACATACAGAGAAAGCAGGGATACTTTGTGTATCCACGTTGTTGACCAAGAAGGAAGGACACCATTTTAAGGTCAACACAGATGATCCAATTGTGTTTGTCGTATTGCAATAACTCAATGACTCTCTTTACATCTCCATATTCTTCACGAAGACAGACCGAATGCCCAATAGGGACTGCGCCAAACAAATTGCCATTGTGTATAAGGACACACTTCAAGCTCCGCTTTGAGCTATCAATAAACAATCGCCATTCATTTGGATTGTAGATTGAAAGCCCTAATTCCTTCAGTAAACCAGGAATGTTATGGCAAAACACAAAACCGCTGGCACTTCAAAAGTACTGCAGAAATGTACTTTCTCTGGTTCGAAAGTATGATACCTTCACTCCTTGTTCAAGTATGTTTTTCTCGTTCAGTCTTGATATTTCTGAAGCTTTTTTGGATAGGCCCAAATCACGTGCTAAATCATTCAACTCGTGCTGATCAAATCCCCTACGAACTGAATCCTCGTGAATGTCAAAATCTGCATCATTGCTGTCAATGCGTTCTTCAACATCACTCAGATCTTCTAGAGGAGGTAGTTGTTCGAAAGCTGGCACTGGAATTTCAGCTGAATGAGGCATTGGTCTTATAGCTGACGGACACAAGTGGAATTTTGCTTATCTGGAGGGTAAGCTGTGGAGAAAAAACTTGACGTGCTAGAAAAAAACTGACTACAGATTTGGAATCAGCATGCCAATTTTAGTCTAAATAAGCTCAAAAATCTAACTCAACAATTTTTTTTCTTCAAATTGTTCCCCAGTGTTACTACAGCTCACAGCAGACATTGCCAATGGTGTCTGCCAGCGCTTCAACATGGAAGAAGTTGTTTGCCCACCCAAGCTGCGCAAGGGACTGTTCACTACTGGGGCTGTCGATAATATTGACCATAACCCCAGCTCTGCGACAGCCAAGGATTCTTTTCATGGCACAGGTATCTCCCTAATGCAACATCCATCACACACGAATGGCGGACTCGACCGTGGTGTAGTGGTGATTGGGCAAGACATGTCACGAGAGGACATTCGTCTTCCAATAGCAGATGGCAAGGAAATGTATGCAACATGTGGAACTGAGGTTCTGTGCTCTCCTGCCGAGTCCGACTTGACCAGCCTCGCCCCATGTTCACACGAGGAGGCGGACACTCGCCTGCTTCTACATGTGGCAGATGCTGTGCAGAAGGGGGGATCAGAAAGGTGGCCATACGCACTGTGGATACTGATGTTGTGGTACTGGCTGTGGCTTCATTTAACAACATCAATCCTGACGAGCTGTGGATAGCTCTTGGTACTGGATCCAGCTTCCGGTACATAGCTGTTCACCAACTGGCTGCCGCCATGAACCCAAGACAATGTGCTACTCTCCCCATCTTCCATGCCCTCACAGGGGTGCGACACTGTGTCTTCTTTCGCTTGCAGAGGAAAGAAGACTGCCTGGGAGACTTGGAAAGTGTTCCCACAGGTGACTGATGCCTTTGAAGAACTCTTACGCATGCCAAGTGATGTGAGTGAGGAGTCAATGTCACTGCTGGAGCGTTTCGTTGTGCTGATGTATGACCGCACCAGTGACACCATGGAAGTGAACGATGCTAGGAAACAGCTCTTCGCACACAAGTCTAGGGCTCTAGAAAACATTCCCCCAACGCAGGCAGCACTCCAGCAGCACATCAAGCGTGCATCTCTCCAGGGCAACTGCTGGAACCAAACTCTTGTCCTGAATCCAGAGTTACCAATCCCATCTGACTGGGACTGGACAAAGGAGGCCTCTGGGTGGCAGCCTCTTTGGACGACACTGCCTGAGGTATCAAAATTTTGCCACGAACTGATCCACTGCGGCTGCAAGAAGGGATGTACCGGCCGCTGCAAGTGCACCAAGGCTGCACTCAAGTGCACTGCATTATGTGCATGTTCGGGAGACTGTTAGGTGCAATCAGACACCTTTATATTTATGCGTCTATATGGATAATGTGTGTGTATTACATGTACCGGTATGTACTATACATGTGTCTGAGGTAACTGACCTCACTGTACTTTAAGCTTATAGACTATGTTCAGTGCACATTGAAAATTAAGGTTGCACAGATGATCTTACAACACGATTTCATGCAAGCTGTTCTGGACACCACAATAGCCTAAATGTGTATTTCAATAAATTTGTTTTCTGAGGTCACTGACCTCATTTAAAGCACTTGTTCAGTCATGGTTGCATCCTGTGATTATGTATAAATAGGCTCTCCAGAATATAAAGGGACCAACACATGGCAACATACCTTTTTAATGATTCCCAAAACAGACAAACTGCACCAGAATCGTGAAAAAATGACAATTTCAATGTAATTGAGGTCATTGATCTCTCACTATCCTCAGAGGTCAAATCTGACTTATCTCCCGATCTGAAAATGAACCTTATGGTATGTACTAACACTGGTAAAAATTTCATGCTTTAGTTATAATTTGCACAATTGTTATGATTATCTGCTGCACTATAATAACTCGAAACAACTGCTCAGGTTGCTGGGAATTCCAGCAACACTACTAACGCAAGATCCTGCTCAGTGGGAAGAAAATGAATCTTTCAAACAAGCCTTGGAAATAGTGAAAGAGTTGGCAGTCGTCAATGACAGGGCGGAGCGAGGCGTTGCACTAATCCAGAAATTCAACAAAAAATTTGTCAATGATAAGGATCAACTTCAATTTCTCTTTCAGGTTGTCAGTGAACACCGACGACTGTTTCCTGACTGTACTAAGAAAAACATTGTAACGAAAATGACGCCAAGTACCATTATCAAGCAGTGATACTGTGGACAGACAGAGAAACACTGGATATTACAACTCATCAGACATCTGTAACATTTAACATTTGTACAAAGCATGTAACATTTGCTTTCAATATTCTATGATATATATGATGAATGTGCAATAATAAATATGTGGCAATGCGTGTGCCTTTTTTGGTAAACAATAAAAATTTATTCAGATAATGTGTCAATTCAACCATTAAATTGCCTCTCACGTGGAAACTTCAAAGTTCGAGGGATATATAACTCTAAATATAATCCAATTTTCATATTTTTTGCACAGAAGTGTACCTCCATAATGGGGAGTTTTCAAAGCTAACGCCGCCAGATGTCTCTCGCGCTCTCACTTCCTCTACACTTTGAGCCTGAATGATCTATCATTTACCGTAAATTCCCTGAACTTTTTCGGGTCATATCAGAATTACCCTTCAATACAACAACTGAAACAATTCTTAATAAAAAAGTAGTTTATCATTTTATTTTTCTGCACTTGATGAAAATATTTGCAAAACATAGAATACTTGCAAACTCAATTCTTTTAAATCGTATTTTCATGGAAACACTGCAAGTTCAAGCAGAATGAAGCTTCAGGAAGTATCTACTTGTATGTAAGCTTTCGCTGAGTACCTGTTTTGGGTGTGTCAGTCTCTCTTACGACGAAAATCTAACCAAGAAACAGTGTGGCGTTCAGCATCTTCACAGAAACCATCCCGAGGTCAGGACCTGATATCACTCACTCACTTGGCTGTCCTCACACCGCGAGGGAGTCGGACGGACTCAGTTCAGCTCCACCAACACCATGCCACCTGTTGGCACTCATTGCTGTGTGCCTCACTGCAACATCAGATGGTGACGACGCCACGTTAAACGTAGCGTTCCGGCTTGTGTTTAGTTAACAAAAGTTTCAACTCAACTGTCTTGAATAAAGGACTGTCACTGAGGTGCCTTAATCACTTAAATTACTAATTGGTTAAATTTTCGTCGAAAGAGAGACTGAAACACCCAAAACAGGTACTCAGCGAATGCTTAAATTCAAGTAGAAATTTCCGGAAGCCTCATTCTGCTTGAACTTGCAGGGCCAGATTGTCAAATTTTTTCTTCGGTGAAGTGGTCTTCGTCACGTAATTGATACCATTAAACTGTTTTGAGCCGCGACGGATATCGTCGCACCGCGGTGAAGGTAAAGAAACGAAGACATCGCACAGACCATGTCTTCACCATTCCTTTCGCGGGCGCTGATCTCCTCTGTACTTTTCATCCCATTATTGGATAAGATAAAGACATTTCAGTGACTTTGTGTTACTTTTTACTTGTTTATTGACGAAATAAATCTTTGTGCGTAATAAAAAGAGTAATTTAAAATCTCACCGGGAGACACAGGCGGGCTGGGCAGAGCGCACCGGTGCACTTGGTGTCTGGCAGGCGCACTGGCAAATGCGGGGCGGAGCGGGGCGGGGCGCGGCACACTTGTTTTCGTACTTTCGTATTAATTCAGTCACGACTCACTTCCCTGGTTTTTGAGACACTAACTATTATTTCCCAACCAAGTTTCATTGATTTTTCTGAAGGAGATACATAGTTGCACAGCACAGACGTGGCATAGTACTCCTTCCAGCATACCAACCTTACCGTGACGGGACTACACCAAGGGAAAAGATGCGGAAGGATTCAACGTTACCCTGGGTCCCCGTGTAGCGCAGAGAACTCGTCGTGTGGTCCCGTCATGGGAAAGGAAAGGTGACATTTAACAATCTGGCCCGCAGTATTTTCATGAAAAGAAGATTTTTTTAAATGATAGTTTTCAAAAATTCTTTGTTTTGCTAATATTTTTATCTCGCGCAGAAAAAAAAATGATTAGCTACATTTTTATTATGAACTGTTTCCGTTGTTGTATTGAAGTGTAATTCTGATATGCTCCGAATAAGTACTGGGAATTTACGGTAAATGATAGATCATTCAGGCTCAAAGTGCAGAGGAAGTGAGAGCGCGAGAGACATCTGGCGGCGTTAGCTTTTCTGAAAACTCCCCATTGGCATATATTGGAAGGGTGGCAGAGTTAAATTTATGAGTTTCGTTTTTTTTACATATACTAGTGCCACCCCTAATATATATATATATATACATATATATATGTTATATATATATATATATATATAATATATATATATATACATATATACATATATATATATATATATATATATATATAATATATATATATATATATATATATATATATATATATATATATATATATATATATATATATTATACATATATATATATATATATATATATATATATATATATATATATATATACATATACGTATGTGTAATTGAAGAGACTTATTTGGGCTAAGTTAAAATGGTACATCTTGTGGGTAATCATTTATTTATAAGTCCAATAAGGAACTTAGATTTACTACAACCAGATATGTACACTAGTGAACCAGCCAGTGAGTCTCGGTGGAGCTCGTGAGATGAGTGTTCTGGTAGTGCCGTGATCCGAGGTGTACTGCCTTCGTTCACGCCCTTCTCCCCCTTGCTCTCGCCGTTTCTTCTCTCGTCAACACCTGACGTTGACAATAATTCTAGCCACAACAGTCTAACATAGATTCTATTGTTCTGCGCTCCTTAAGGGGAGGCTCACCCTCTGACTGACACACACACACACACACACACACACACACACACACACACACACACACACACACACACACACACACACACACCAAAAAAAAAAAAAAAAAAAAAAAAAGATCTTTCAACTTGAAACTTTCAGGGTATAACCAAATTATCAATGTCGACTTTAGGTGAGCAGAAGAATGTGGTACGTCATGACGTCTGACAGTATGACGTCATAAGGTTATTCATGACATCACAACTTCCTGATTTTTTTTTTTGTCGTAGAGACACCTGCTTCTAAATTAAAATACTCAAATACCATACGAAGAGCGTGTAATTTAGTTTTTTTTTAAATTCCCAATACGTAATGAGTTATCGAGGCCATAAAAAGCACCTCACGTGAAGTCACGCCGATCGCCATGTAAAAAAAAAAAAAATTCCCTAACGCTCAAGTTTTTCATTTTATCGAAAAATACAAAATTACACGATAAAGGCACAACCAATAAGTATTAACATGAACGTTTACAAGCAGTTTCAATCATTTTTCAATTTTTGACAATTTTTTTAATGTAAACATTTCTTGTTTTGAGATACAGGCGTTTAAAGTTTTCAGTACAATGTAACGTAGCTATTTATTTCATGATTAGCATTATTTTCACACACAAAGCTCTATAGCTTATATTGATACTATACACAACAAATCTACATATAATTATAATATTTACTACCTTCGCCCCCCATCCTTCCGCCCCCCCTTCCCCCGATCCTTCACTTCACCTTCGTATTTCCCACATTTTTTTGAGCTTCTGCTTTCTTGTAAGCGTCATGGTGATCTTCAGAGGTTGGTACAACCTTCAGAGGTTATAAGAAAATAGGAAATAAGAAGAAGAGGAAATAATAGTGTTGATAGCTATTGACAGGCCAGACGTTGACAGCCAGCGGAGCAGCTCGCAAAACTCCCTTGGTATCGTTAGGGTGGGAACAGGGCAGGAGCCGCAGGCTATTGCTGCCAGATGTCTCTAGAATTTCACTCACACATACAACTCCGAAACCCGGAAGAAAACAAGGAAAAACGAGCTTTATATACAGAAGCAAATGGCCCATACTCGCGCGCGCCCTTTAAACGGTTACGCCCCTTCTCCCTTTATAAGGCACGTGGGCGGTGTAGCGGTGCAGGAGGTTTGGTTAGTCAGAAGGTTGTGTTTTCGGATGCCATGTAGGGCGCCAGAGGTACGATGATTACTTTTCATTTCATCCCGCCGCGCGGAGAGGCAACAGCTTGCTCCCGGCTCCTGCCTCACCTCAGCCGACCCCACGGCCGGAGATTTCCGTGGCGGATTAATTCGCCGTAGGATACTCTGGGTGGATTTACCCACCCATCTTCATCATTTATACATTTTTTCTCATCTTCACTGTCTTTCTTAAGTATATCTTTTGCGTCGTATTACCCAGTAATGTGAATATATATAAGCACACTCGATGAGAGACGAATCTTCTTGTAAATCAAGGAAGCGTAGCTTTGCTTGTTACGGTTGCATGTATACAGGGCGTGGCGTTCTGTCAGGAGGCCTTGCCTTGCATTCCTCTGTCACCGGCAGCGCGGTATCTCAACATGTAACGGCAGCATGTTATTTCTCCGTCAGGAGGCCGCTGACACACCTCAGTCACGGGAAGCGAGACCAGCTGAGGCAGCGGCCTCTCTCAACTGCCTGTTGTTCTTCGTCAGGTGGCAGCCTGTCCCTCCACAATATCGGTGTAATGCATCTCACCATGTAGCGACATGATTTGTTCTCCGTCAGGAAGCAGCCTAGCTGCCATTCCTCAGTCAAGAGGCAGCTCGGCATATCTCACCATGTAGCCACCTCATTTTTTTCTCATTATTTATACATTTTTTCACCTTCACTGTCTTTTTACGTATATTTTTTGCGTCTCTTACACAGTAATGTGAATTGTTTAAAAGCGCACTCGATGAGATACTTAATTACTTACAAATCCATATCAGTGGCGTCCCCCGGGGGGGGGGCTAAGGGGACTTGCCCCCCAATCAAGGACTCCCCCCCCCAAAATTGCTGCATAGCCGCTACCCAAAAAAAATAAAAGGAATTTTACCAATATTCCTCCAGAGCAAAACCTTATTTTTTAATTTTATAGAAAAGGGTTTGATGTTTCATTTAAATGTTTAAATATTTTGCTAAAAAAACCTTAAAATTTACTAATATTTGTATTATAGAGATTTTTAAATAGATACAAGTGAAAACCGATTCCCCACACCTGTTATGGAACGGTCAGGATCAAAGCCAAAAACCTAAAAGGGGGAACCCCGCACCAACTTAAATGTTCCTAAAGTACAGTCGGTTTCTCAACCATTTTTCCCAATAGTGGTAAAAAGGGTATGAGTGGTTTGAATACTCTGTGAAAAGTGCCAAAAGTTTATTGTTTTCCATGTAGGCTTTTTGGGGAAATTTTTGGTCACAAAGAAGAAAACATTCACCAACGGGGTTTTTGGGTCCGGAAAAAATGCAGTAAAAGCACAAAGCAGGGGAAAATCCAGTATCGTACATGCAATGGAAAAGGGCTAAATTTTTAAGTTTCACAGCGCTGGTGCTTTCATCAAAAACCAAAGCCAACAAAACAGCAGGTTCTGGAAAAACAGAGACTATATTAAAAACTCTTAAACATTGTCATTCACAGCTAAAACTAACATGGCATTCAGGGTCATGATGAATCTGAAAAGTTCATTAAAAGGGTGTCTTTCTAGAGATCTTTGATTTGGAAAGCGGAGTCTAAAAAGTTTCGAAACTTAGAAAAAGGGTTCCCAAAGAAATCCAAAATATATATCGGGTTTCGGGCAGAATTCTCTTTGCAAGCGTTCTGACTGTGTGAGTGATACTATAGTCAAAAAAGCCATTAGCACCCTTTTTTTGCAGAATAGCGAAAAAATAGGGATGTCAGTTTTACTGACAACTCATGTGTGTATTAGGTTTTTGGGGGGATAAACCCGTATATGGGGAATTCTTAAGATTTTTGCTCTAAAGTATCTGATGTGATTTCTTGTTACTGCTTTGTTGGAAAAATTGGGGAGCTAAAATTAAATATCAGAAAATTTGATAGCGCAGTGTTATGATCGCATCAGTATGAGTGGCAGAATCTGGTGTGCGGCACTGATTAGAGAATCACCCAAAAATCCATGTTTTTAGCCCCCTTCTCTAAACAAATTACAGCGGGTGAAAACCCCACTGCGGGATGCTTTCAAGGTAGCCGAGTTTTTTAACTTGTTTTCAGGCCTGATAAACTTACCATTTTTAAACCTTACCCCCAGCTCTTTCTAACTTCCAAAGGACGGGAATTGCCAGTTCTTGAGCTTCCCAAAAGTGGCCACACAAATGGAAATACCCAAAATGCCCTTAAGGAAATTTTCAAACGTTTTAGACCCTGACAAAAACTTTGAGTTTTTGTCTATCCTGGACGCTGGGGGAAACCAGGGGGAGCCGGGAAAGGCAGGGGAGACAGGTAACACGGACGGGGGGAGGTTAACACAGTGGGGGCGGTTAAGGCAGTGGTGCAGGGTAACACGGGACGGGGCATTAAGGCATGGGACCAGGGTAAGGCAGTGGGTGCAGGGAAACATAGGAGGGGAGTCGGGTTTTAAACGGGATGGGAGGCGGTTTAATGCAGTGGGAGCCAGGGAAAGGGCGGGGGAGGCAGGGTAACAAAGGTCGGGGGGGCGGGTTTACACAGTGGTATGCGGGTTTAAAGCAGTGGGGGGCCAGGGAAAGGGCAGGGGGGCAAAACACGGGACGGGAGGCATTTAAACACAGTGGTAGCGGGTTTAAAGGCAGTGGGTGCCAGGGTAAGGCGTGGGAGGCGGGTAACACAGGACGGTAGGCAGGTTAACAAGTGGTATGCGGGTTTAAAGGCAGGGTGCCAGGGTAAGGCAGTGGGAGGCGGGTTAAATCAGTTTTATTATTTTATCTGACCCTGACTTTATTTGTTTAACTACAGATCCCATGTACCTGTTTTTGTCAATAAGGGAAATACCTAAAATATATTGTAATTTTATTATATATATTTTTTTTTTCATTTAAAGTAAAACCGTACTGAGAAACAAACCAAAAATACATTTTTCAACCCCTTTGTGTTTTGTTAGGGGGGGAAAAAGGGCAATTTTTTTATTTTCATAAACGAAAAAAAAATTTCTTCATTTTATCAAATTTTATTTAATATGGTATGAGTGGAAATAACTCTATTAATTTATGTGTCATGTAATTAAAGTTTAATTCCACTTTCTTCTTTTTTTTGGGCCCTCAAATTACCCGGAACTGTTTATTTTAAAAATTCCCCCCCCACCCCCCCCCCCCTGGTAGGCTCGCTGCGCTCGCCCATCCCACCCCGGGCTAAACCCCCCAAATTTTTTTTTCCTGGTGCCCCACTCCCTAAGTTGAAAAAAAGGGACGTGTTTTGGCGTAACATTTGGCCTTCCTTTTTCCCTATACAGTACTATAGGTGGCAGGGCATAAAGGGTTCTGGTTTCCCGTTTGTTCCCCTTTCTAAATGAATTAAGTTTTAATTTTCAGGTTTGCATTTTTTTATATTCATTTCCCTCTTATCTAGGAATCTTCGATTGAAGTCGTCATCGTAAGTGGTTTTTCTAGAGCCTACTATAAGGCTATATTTAACTTGGCTTATCTAAATGGAAATTCTTCTCACAAAAAATGCACCATGCATATAGGGTAGCACTATTTGGTGGAAGTAAAAAAAAATCGCCTATGACTCTTATCATTTTAAATTTTAGTTAGACTACGGTGCCTTTCCTATTGCCCTATAGTAAACCTGGAACTTTTGGTACAGTAGGTTTTTATGCGTGAAAATGTAATGAACATCCTAAGGTGCGAACTGCCGATGCAAATTTTGATTTGTTGGAATTCGCATAATTGCCCCTAATTAGACTTCGTATTATTTCCCCCTTTTAAAGCCCCCTATAAATTCCTATGGGTGTCAGACCTAATTTTTTAAGTTCTCAATGATGAAAATGCAAGATGCTACTGTGTATATTTTTATTTTGTCCATAAATTTCAAATTACATATTGATTAGGTATGTCACAAAATTACGAATATTTTCCCCTTTTTTGACATAGCATATGTTCAAAATCAAAAAAAAATCTTTGGGAATTAAATATTCAAATCAACATATTTTTTTTTTAAAATCACAATTCACGTGCACATGAGTTGTCGTGGAAATGGTCTGACTTAGTCAATAATAAAAAATCGCCGGTCAACTAAAAAGTAGAGATGCCCTTTTTGATGGGTATGGGGGGTATCAGTGCAAAGGATCATGAGAGGACAGAAGAACCGGAAGGATAAATTGCATCCGTTGACTTTGACCTCACCTTTCCTGACACGCAGCCATCATGAAGAACAAAGATAACAAGCGGAGCTCTCCCAATATGGGTACTAAAATTAAAGTTTAAATAAATGGTGGTTTCCCTAAAAATTTTAAAAAAGAAAAAAAAAAAAAAAAAATACAAAGTTGGGCAAAAGATGGTGTCTAGTTGAAAATTTAAAACCAGGGGGGAAAGAAAAAACTGCCAACTTTTGGAAAAGAACAAGGGGAGGGGAAAAACCAACAACAAGATTTTTTAACAGATGAATTTGTTGGAAAAAGTTGACAGAATAACCCTAGAAGAAGAAAAAGTCGGGGTTTTTAAGGAACCAAGGAAAAATTGAGAAAAGAAACATGTACCGTGAAACATATAGTCGCCACCGCCAAAAATTACGAATTATGCTCGCTACTAATTTTTATGTGCCACTAAAGATAATACACAGTAGTTTAATCATGACTGTATAATTTCCCTGTTTTAGCGGTTTTTTTGCTTTTTTCTGCATGTTAACGGTTTCAAAATTTTCAATTTTTTTTTTTTTTGCGCGACGACGACGTCGGAGGACATCGTAAATACTAAACCCTAATGGCGACCTTTTTTGTTTTGGTCGCTACTCTGTTGATATTTTTTTAATTTGATTATTTAAGCCATATCTCTTATGACACAGATGCAGACACAAAAAGACGACTTTCCCAGATAGCCCCTTCTAACTTTCCTGAAATCTGGATGTAAAATGTAAGTATAACGCCACTACAGCTGACATAGAAAAAAAAAGTCCCCCGGGGACTTTATGTTATTAGGGAGGAGTAAACAATACAGCTTTCCCCAAAAAAACTTAGATGCCGGAATGCCTGAAGTGAAATGGCAAAGTGTGCATCAATTTAAGGAATAAATTGATCAATCTTACACCCGACCACGAAATTTGTCGGGCCCCGTATCTACAAAAGGTATTAAGTATCACAGCACCAGAGGTCTTTCGATGGGAAAATTGTTCAAAAACTAAAAAAAGGGAAAATGTGCCAACATCGAGGGGCTATGGCACTTTTCGATGGAAGATTTTTCAGGGAGAGAGGGTGTGAAAAAAGGGTACAGTGTAGAATTACAAATTTTTTTTGTAGGAGGGTTTTTAAAGAAACTGTTGGAAATTTAATTCAAGTGTGGGAAAAGTCCCTGCCCAGATGTCTTTTTTTATTTGGATTTGAAGGAATATGGGGGACAAATTTTTGGAAAAATAAAACATCTACTTACATGTTTACTGACGGCGTAAGCTAAAGTACCTCTGTGTAAAGAGTAAATTTTTGTTTTCCCCTTTTAAAGGGAGAAATAAACCGACCCTTTATTTTTGACCATTTTTCCCCGCCCATCTGTAAAAATTTATGTTAGAAAAAAATAAGGGAGGTGGATTTTGGGTCCTGAAAAAAAATGAAATAATTACAGGCAAAGCCACCTGTTTCTGTAGGGGGGAAAACAACCAAAAATGACCCCAACACATCACAAATGTCCGCATGGAAGAATTCCCTCTAAGTTTTATTTTGTAGGGTTGTGTACAAAAAATAATTAATATAATCATAAAAATAAACAAATAAAAAAATAAAGAGGTAAGCCGATTATTTATATATTCTTTATATCTCTTTTCTCTAATCAAAGGGTTCCATTTTCCTTCCTACCTTGCCAGAACCATAGTCAGGGCCCGGGTTCCCCCCACAATTTAAGGGGGCTCTTGCCTCCACTATCTTCCTATCATGCCGCCCTCCCAAAAATTTTTTTTTACACTTTTTAGCACACACTGTCATTCCTCCCTCCGCAACTACCCAGGAGTACCCATATCTATCCACACCCTCCTTTTCTCATCTTTCTTTATTTTTCATACTTGACATCTCTCCGTGGGGGGCTCTTCCCTCATCCTAATACAATATAACAAGAAAATTTTGTCTCTACGAGTGCTTATATATATTCAGTAAAGATTACATAAACACTCAACATAACTCTCCATGCTCAGTTCTAAAAAAAAATATGGCGGCTTAATAAGGAAGATAATACGAAAGTGCTAATTAGGGTCTTTGCGAATTGCTCAACAAATGCAAAAATTTGCACCGGGTTTCTATCCTTAGGATGTGTACTTTCATTTCAAGCATAAAAACCTTACTGTACTCAACAGTTCCGGTTCACTATAGGGGGAAAAGGGGGGGGCTACCCTAGTCAACAAATTTAAAGTGATAAGAGTCCTAGAGCAGTTTTTTTTACTTCCCCCAAATAGTGCTCACCATAATGCATGGTGCATTTTGGGTGAGAATAATTTTCCCTTCTAGATAAACCAAATTAAAAAAAGCCTTTGTAGGCTATATGAATACCAGCTATACCCATGACGACTTAATACGAAAATTTTTTCCCCAGATAAAAGGAAGTGAATATATAAATAAAAGCAACACTGAAAATTTTAAAACTTAATTCATTTGAAAAGGGGGAAAAAAAACGGAAACCAAACCTGTCATGCCCCGCCACCTATACACATGTACTAGGTAGCAAGAAAGGGCCAAAAGTTAACAGCAAAACTACGTACCCTTTTTTTACAACTATAGGTTCGTACAGTAATTTAATACTCATCGAGTGCGCTTTTTCAATTTACATTACTGTGTAAAGAACGCAAAAGATATCGTAAAAAAACAGTGAAGGGAAAAAATGTATAAAAAAAAAAAGAGACAAAAAAAGAGGTCCTACATGGGAGATTGCCGAGCTGCCTCTTTACTGGGAATGGCAGCAGGTGCTTCCCGACGGAGAAAAAACCCTGTCGTACTGGGGAATGCCTTTTCACCGATATTGGTGGAGGGGCAGGCTACCCCTGCGAAGAACAAAAGGCAGTTGAGAGAGGCCGCTGCCTCAGTGGGCTCGCTTCCCGTACGAGGTGTGTCGGCGGCCTCCCGACGGAGAAAAAAATGCTGCCGTTACATGTTGAGAACCCCGCTGCCCGGGGACGAGGAAAGGGGAAGGGAAGGCCTCCCGACAAACGCCCCGCCCCCTTTTACAGAACCCTAACAAACAAAGCTACGCTTCCTTGATTTTCAAGAAGATTCGCTCTCATGGTGTGTTATATATATTCACATTACTGGGGAATACGACGCAAAAAAATATATTTAAAAAAGACAGTGAAGATGAGAAAAAAAAGTATAAATGATGAAATGGGTGGGTAAATCCCCGAGTATCCCCCCCTTTCGGGGGAATTTAAACCCCCACGGAAATTCCGGCCGTGGGGTCGGCGAGGGGAGGGGGAGCCGGGAGCAAGCTGTTTCCTCTCCCGCGGCGGGGTGAAAAGAAAGTAAGCATCGTACCTCTGGGGCCCCACATGGCTCCGAAAAAACAACCTTCTGACAAACCAAAACCCCGCACCGCAAAAGCGGCGTAGTAAGTTCGCGGGGGGATTTAATTCGCGTTCCTATATGTTGCTACATCATGTACGCTTGAAAACCGCTCAAATCTCAATTAGATTTTTTTTATATATTTCGACCTAACAGAGGGGAGCCCCCCCCTTAATTGTTAAGCAACAAGTCTTTGCTGTACATGGTTCTCACGGTAAACGGTAAAAACCAAGGAAAAATATCATATAAATTTTTTTACATTTCATATATATATAATTATATGTTTAAGTGTTCCCAAAAAAATTCTGGTCATTTTATGTTAAGTCAGGGGAAAAAACTGTATGGAAGTTATAATCTTGTCAATGTGTGTAATATTGTAATTGAAATAATAGTAATGCAAGTTGTTATATATGTTAGAAGTGATTACTGACTGACATTGCTCGGGCCGCTAAATAATTTTTCCTCAAATTTGGCATATAAGAATTAGCTAGGGATTGAAAAGACGTCAAAGAAACTGTACACCTAACTAAAGGCTATATACATACATACAATATATACATCATACACTCTAAACTCCCCAAAGCTTAATTTCTATCGCTAAAAGTGTGTAAATTCTGAGCTAAATACACAGACAAAAAATTGTACGAAAAATTCGGCGGGACCAGAGATGGAAGGATGGGCCGCTTGAATTCCAAGTATCATCCGGATATTGTTATAAATGCTAATGAGGAAAACAATAATTTATATGATGTTCAACATCAAATAGACATGGCCTAGTAATACAAATATGTGTGTCAGTATTAGCGTCGGTAAATCCGCAATGTGTGAAAATCACTGAAAATAATTTTCAAGTGTAAAGTATTTCAAGTGTACGTGTACCGTAGACGGTAGCTAGAAAGCTCAAAAACTGTCAGCGTAAGTAGCCGTAAAAATTACTTGGAAAATTTGAGAAAACAACATTTGAAGTATGAAGGTGTTATCTGGATGAGGCTGAAAGCCCTGAATTTGTCAAGTAACGACGAAGGCTCGTCTGACTAGAGCTGCTGCTGTATGCAAAGGATAGCAATTGACAAAAGAGTAATATTTCTGTGTCAGTAAAACAATGCAATGGTCTGTAGAAATATCAGTAAAAATAGACAATACCTCGCCTGATACAATCTGTGTGGGAGTATCAGTGTGGGTAACTGTGGTATAAGTAACCTAGTAATATGTAAACAAGAAATAATCAAAATGGATAAATATCATAGGTTGTGGAAATTATCCACCAACCATCCTCTCAATAACTGGCAGAGTGGTGGCTTGTTTCCCCCACCCTTGTGAGGGAGGTATTGTCCGCTCATCATAGGGGGAGCGTAGGGATGTATATATATAATTATGATGGTAATGGGTATTAATTAAGGTAATTTAAGTAAATGATAAGTACTGGGATAGGATAATTGAACATTCCCATTAGTATTAAGCATTTGGACCTTATATAATTAGCACCTTGATTGGAGCGACTGGCTATTGGTCGTAGTCATAATATTGCTCTTATTCTGCGTGTATACGTGGCAAGGTAAGGGATAATGTGATCGCCGCCGCCCGCTCATGAACTCAGTTCACTCCAAACCCTCCCGTTATTAACTGTGTCTATTAACTGTAACTATTAACTAATCTTTCACTGTGCTTCTCTGATTATAAAGAGAAAAATGTGTACATACGTTCATTTCTATAATAATATAAGCGAAAGTGTGTCTGTCTGTCTGTGTGTGTGTGTGGTATAGGTTCCGCCCCCCGTGGCGCAAACACCTCATATGGCACATTTTTGGAATCAGGTTGACCAGGGGAAGGTCCTAAGCCCATTTATGAAATGATCCGATCACTTTTTTCTTTCTTTTTTTTAGCAGCCTATTAGCGAGAATTTTGAAAACAAAAGTGGGTTGCGAGAATTGAGGAAGCCTTGATGTAGGGTGATGGGTAATGGGTGTGTGAATGGGTGGGGTGATGGGTGAGTGAATGGGTGGGGGGTGATGGGTTGGGGGTGATGGGTGATGGGTGAGGGATAGGTGGGGGGTGATGGGTAATGGGTGAGTGAATGGGTGTGTGGTGATGGGTAATGGGTGAGTGAATGGGTGGGGGGTGATGGGTAATGGGTGAGTGAATGGGTGGGGGGTGATGGGTAATGGGTGAGTGAATGGGTGGGGGGTGATGGGTAATGGGTGAGTGAATGGGTGGGGGGAATACATACATTTCTACATCCATGATTTCAGGAAAGTTAGAAGGGGCTATCTGGAGAGTCCATGTTTGGTGGGCCGAAGGCCCACCAAACACAGGTGGTGGGCCGAAGGCCCACCAATAGCCCTCCGCAGGAGCTAGCCAAAAAGTCCGCCCGGAGGGCGGCTTTGCGGCTAATTGTACATATAAGTGTTAAATCAAAGGACATGTTTAATACGACACACTGATTATACCTCCGCGTCTGTTGGTGTGATAACCACTTGACGCCTCGATACAAAATAACGCCTCCGCCTCCGCCCTTCACCGGCGGCCTCGATCACGCTGACCACTTCGGATAACAAGACGTTGCAGTATTGATAAGCCTATAACCAATTCAACCCTACTATCCACCGATAGGTATCCTAGTTAGCTGATTAGTTGGGGTATTGTGTCGGGATGAGATAGACAATGGCTTTTGTATAGGTAAGATCTCAAATAAATATGTACTTGTAGCATACATTTCTACAAGATGGTGCCCCGAGTGAGGATTATTGATGTTCATGTATAATTCAAAGTGGTCGTTGTAAGGCGCAATTATGAGCCTATCACAACAGCTGGTTGTGAGAGCGGAGGTGTTGTGTTTCGAAGCGTCAGGAACGAGCCAACAGCCGGGTGATTATCATTCGCCAGTCAGAATATATAGCCTGTGGTTACGTAGTTAGTTGTGGTGGTTGAAATTATATACGCCTGTATACGCGTCTTGAAAGACCGAGCAGGCACTACCACCACTTGATATAATAATTAATTATCAACTAACAATTATTTTCAGTGACGTAATCTTGCATTTAATATTTTATTTGACTTATTTATTAATTAAATCATGGCGAAATTAGCAAAGCATTCATTATCGGCTAAATTTGCAATGCTCATACGGATATATAATAAGTGTGAGGACGCAATTAAGGCAATTCCTATTGATTATATTAATTTAAGGACAAGTCTACCATTGTTAAATGAGCAATAGAATAAATATGACGAGGTTTACTTCCTATACCGCAACCGCACCCTCTCTTGACGAAGTCAGAGAGGCTGTAGCAAAGTTGAGGGGTGGAAAGACAGCTGGTGTTTGTAATATCAGTGCGGAGCTCCTCAAAGCTGGGGGTGAGGCCATGATCCGCGGGTTGCATGCTGTCCTGACTGCCGTGTGGCAATCAGGTACCATTCCTCCTGACTGGAAAAGGGGGCTGGTCGTCCCTATCTGGAAAGGGAAAGGGGACCGTCAGGACTGCAACAATTACCGTGGTATTACACTGCTCAGCGTACCAGGCAAGGTGCTTGCCCATCTATTGCTGACACGGATTCGCAGTCATCTGGTGAAGTATCAGAGACCTCAGCAGTCTGGGTTCACGCCTGGTAAGTCAACAACGGACCGTATCCTAGCGCTTCGTGTCCTGGTGGAGCGCCGACGTGAGTTTCGACAGGGGATGCTTGCAGCCTATGTTGATCTCAAGAAGGCGTTTGACTCAGTGCATCGTGAGTCACTTTGGGATCTTCTGCCACTTCGAGGGATTCCTGCAAGGACTATTGGTTTGATAATTGGTCTGTATTCTGAGACTGAGAGTGCTGTGAAGTGTGGGGCAGGTGTATCCAGCTTCTTTCCTGTGAATACAAGAGTGAGCAAGGGTGCGTCCTTGCCCCATCACTTTTCAACGCTTGTATGGACTGGGTATTGGACAAGGTTGTAGATCAAAGTGATTGTGGAACATCCTTCGGCAACACCAAGATCACTGATCTTGTTTTTGCCGATGATGCAGTAATCTTTGCTGAGTCGCTGGAGGTCCTGGTGATGGCTCTCGAGGCGCTGCACGAGGAGGCAAAGCCTTTGGGCTTTGAGGTCTCCTGGCTCAAGACCAAGGTCCAGGTGTTTGGAGACTTACTAGATGAAGCAGTACAGTCTGTTCATGCGTGTGGCGAGGACATTGAGATCTTGGAAAGTTTTACATACCTTGGTAGCGCAGTCCATAATGACGGCGGGTCACGTCAAGAAGTCTTACGGGCGGATTGGCATAGCCCACGGTGTTATGGACTCGCTCAGCGGGAGTATTTGGCGTTGTCGGTATCTGTGCAGAAGGACAAAGATCCGGATCTTCAAGTCGCTTGTGATCCCTGTCTTACTCTATGGTTGTGAGACATGGACACTAAATAGTGACTTGAAGAGACGAATCAATGCCTTTGGTAATAAGTGTCTTCGCAGAATCATGGGGTATTGCTGGGATGATTACGTGTCAAATCAGCGATTGCACCTTGAGACTGAATCGAGGCCTATTACCTGCATAGTCCGTCAGCGCCAACTTCGGCTATATGGGCATGTGGCACGCTACCCTGAAACCGATCCTTCCCATCGGGTTGTATCTGTAAGAGACAATCCGACGTGGAGGAGGCCAAGGGGGCGCCCACAAGGCTCGTGGCTGGGGCAAGTTGATGTTTCTTGTCGAGAGCTGCTTGGTATAGGAAAGGAGCCTGCATGGGAGCTCGCGCGTGGTGACCCCCGGGAGTGGCGTCGTAGGGTGGGCGAGGCGACGCGCCCCCCGGCGTATGCCCCCAATGATTGATTGATTACTTCCTATATGAAGTTCAATTAAGACAAGCTGGGATTAAAGAAATGATTCACCAATGTGTGATCAATTATGAACAAGTGTCAAAGATATCTCGATAAAGTAATTGAATATGAGGGATTACTGTTTTGAGTTCATATTCCATCAACAGCTAAAGCTTCTTTAACCCATAATTTGCAAGGTATTGAGCAGGACCCCCCCGCTCCCCCCCGCCCCACAGGGAGATGACGATTGTTACACCTTGGGGTAATCAGCTATATCAGCCACCCTTAGAGTTTAAAGATCCCTCGTTAGTGGGTATTTATCCTGCGCCTGTTAAATTTACGCTAATCAAACAGCCTGTAATTAAGATTCAAACTTCTCAGCCTTACAGTAAACCACTAAGACCTACTCAAATAAAAGATACAATCCCTAAATCCAGGGCTACTTCTAGTGAAGTACGAATAATAAATTGTATCTTATGTGAGGGGGGACATCCACCCTCCACATGTAATATCTATTCAGATTGTTCCACGAGAGTTGAAAGGTTAATGAGCCTTGGTAATTGCCTAACCTGTCTCCGTGGTAAATATGCTTCAAATGCATGCCTTATAAACTTAAGAACTTGTAGAAAATGTAAACAATCTGTTCATAACATCGTTCTTTGTCCTAACAGTGATAATAACTCAGACCCTACAGCAGTTAAAATGGCAGTCACTAATAAGAGTAGTTCAGCAGCTGTTCCTACTGCAGAATTGAAGGTGAGCCACAATGGCAATTCAGTCATTGTAAAGACAATGTTTGACAGTGATGCACAAAGATCCTTCATAAGTAGGGAAATAGTTGAATTGTTACAGCTACCCATAATTATTAAAGTGAATTTAGCCATGTCAGGTTTTCTTGCCAATTAAGAGGCTCAAACCTTTGACATAGTTCAACCCCTAGTCCAATTAGGAAAATACAAATGTAGGGTAGCTGCTGTAGTAGTAAATAATATTGGTATTAGTTTAATTGTTAATGGACTAAAAGACAAAAGCTGAAATGCTGAGGGATAATGGTTGTTAAACTAGTCTGTAATACATTCGAGGACGTTGATGGTCCCTTCCAATTAATAATAGGCGCTGATTATTTTGGGCGTTACCTAAGGAAGGTCATCAAAAGACATAACGTCTCTATGTTCACCAGCGCTGGTGGTAATGTAATAATGGGACTCATCCCACATACTCACCAAGCCGAACAAGAGGAGAGTATTCCTAGTCATGCACAACCCCTATTAATTATTAGAATAGGAACCACTTTCTTGCCCACAGCAATTAGTGAGGTATTAGAGGAAAGTGATATTCCAGTTCATAATGAATATATTGCCACTAATGAAAATCCTAATAATAATGCGTCGCGAGGAAAAACTACCCTCAAATTAAACGCAGGATTATGGTTAAAAGGCCCTACCTGGCTGAAAGAGTGTAATGATATGCCTAAATAGGTTTCCACTCAGCCACACATATCTGAAGATATAATAATGGAACCTGAATTGATCCCAGATCCTGTGATAGACATTGAAAGGTTTTCCTTACTGAGCAAACTAATTAAGACTACTAATTTAGTCTTCAAATTCATTAAAAGGGATAGCTCTGATCCTTTGAAGTTTTGGGTCAGAACAATACCGATGCAGGAATTTCCTGAGGAATATCAGCTCTTGGCCTCAGCCAAGAGGATACATAGGAATAAATTGACCAAATTATTAGGTTTGTACAAAGACTACTGTATACTGGACTTGCTACTCAGTTCGGGCTATTTCCAGTGGAGGCCAGTTTTGCGATTCCTGACATTTTCGAATATCACTCCCATCTCCCTTCCTAGGGTTTATCAGTATAAATTATATACCGTTATCTTCGTAAATGTTTGTTCTATAATACTATCAAATAAAAAACAGTAAAATACACTGAAGAAATGCCATTATGAGAGAGTGAAGAAATATGCATTCACTTAAACTCTTCGCCATTTAATATTTTGCGAGAAAACATTTTACATGAAACATATAACAGAAGCGGAATGCTATTAACTTTCCATTAATATATTTCGTTTTCTGATAAATGAATTAGTACTATTCATAAATTAGCATTAACTAAATAAATAACCTCATCAATCGGGAAAATTACCCGATTGATGACGTAATTGTTTTTGTGAACGCTAATCTATGCATGGTTCTAATTCCTTTATCAGAAAACTAAATATATCAATGGAAGGCTAATAAAATTCCGCTTCTTTTGATATTTTTCATGTAAATGTTTTTGCGCAAAATTTTAAATGGCGAAGAGTTAAGTGCATGCATATTTCTTCAGAGTCTCTTAATGGCATTTCTTTAGTGTAATTCACAGTTTTTATTTGATAATATTATAGAACAAACATTTATGAAGATAACGGTGTATCATTTATACTGATAAACTATAGTTTACTGTATTCATGGAACTCTTTTTTACTTGCCGATCCGATTGATGATGTTATATTTTTAGTTAACGCTACTTTATGTATGGTTCTAATTCATTTATCAGAAAACAAAATATATCAATGGAAAGCTAATGAAAATTCGCTTATATTATTATGTTTCGTGTAAAACGTTTGCGCACAAAATATTAAATGGCGAAGAGTTTAAGTGAATATTGAGTTCATGCATATTTCTTCACTCTCTCATAATGACATTTCTTTAGTGTATTTTACTGTTTTTTATTTGATAATATTATAGAACAAACATTTACGAAGATAATGGTATATCATGTATACTGATAAACCATAGGAAGGGAGATGGGAGTGATGTTCGAAAATGTCAGGAATCGCAAAACTGGCCTCCACTGGACATGGGTGGGTTGGCGCGGGGCACGAGTAGCAAGTCCAGTATACAGATAGTCTTTGGTCTGTACCTAGATCATGAGGGTATAATTAGGTTTCGAGGACGAAATTTGAAAGCTGATCTTCCAAATACCACCTGTCATCTCATACTAATTCTCAAACGCCATCATCTTACTAAATTGTTGGTGGATGAATATTATAGGAACTCATTACATGGCGGAATGGCTACATTATTAGCCGATATCAGGTGTCAATTTTGGATACATCATGGTAGACAGGCAGTCAAATATTACCTCAAATCTCTCATTAAATATAATAGATCTGAAGGTAGACTAGTCTCCTATCTAGGTTTCCCTGAACTTCCCGCTAATAAAGAGCTCCTGAAACCATTTGAAGTCAATGTTGATGATTACACTGGGGTTATTATAATTTCCGGAAGGAACTCTCCCCCAAATCAAGTATAATTATGTCTGCATATTTACTTGTACCTCTACCAGGGCTATCAATTTCAAAATAGCCAAAGGCCAAAGTGCCGAAACCACTATACAAATGTTTCGGCCCTATTAGACTAGGAATATTATGTGAAAAGGGGCCCAGAAATCACATGAGGGGTAACGGTTTGTTACAAGCTATCACCCATACTAGGATTGAACCATGACACCTCCTGAGCAATATTAGCCTGGATGACACTTGATATTTTGATTTGGGACCTCACAGTGGGTTATTCTGTGAAAGAGGTCCATCGCGAAATATCAGATTTTCTCGAAAATACAGAAATGTCAATAAAATGACCAATACTGCAGTTACAAACTTATTTTTGGTGTCAAAATGAGCAGAATAACAAGCCATATTGCAAAAATATTGATTTATGTTATAGAATTGGGAAATGTTAAAAAGAATGGCAAAAACTGCTGTAAACATTGGGCAAACTGGAGGAAGCAGTGAAGGATGCGCATCTCCTTGAACTCCTTGAGCAGTATGACAAAACCTTATCTCCAACAGGTCTCTATTGGTGACACTACATGGAAATGGTATTGATCTTGCTGCAGTTCATACGTGCAGAACGAACCGGAGACTGGCAGATGCATAAGTCAGCATTTATGGCCATGCTGCCTTGGTTTGCTCACTACGACCACACAAACTACACACGCTGGGGAGTGATATATGGTGCTGATATAAGTCAATTAGACAGTTCACATCCAGACGTCTACCAATAATTCATGGATGGTAACTTCGTTGTGAAATCAACACGCAAGAGCTTCAACCAAATTAGCACTGATCTTGTACTGGAGCACGTCAACAAAGTCGGGAAAGTCGCTGGTGGTCTGATAGGAATAACTCGAACAGACAGTGCAAGGGATAAATGGTGCCTGACATACAACGAGCGAAGCCGAATTGTTGACGAAACCACTTCAATGTTTGGCATGGCAATCGATGACACCGAGTATGCACCATCTGCTTACAAAGATGTCGGTCCAGCAAGAATAAAGAGGGACAGAGAAGATGTTCAAATGCTACAGGAAAAATTATCACGATTCACAATATTTGTCAGTGAGAGCAACGCAGGCGACGAGTTGACCTTATCTGGTCCTATGGACATCAGAATATCCTGTAATACAAGTAAGGGATACCTGGTGATTTGACAAACATCATTTAGGCGCCGATATAATCTACGACCGGTCGCCAGTAACCTGTTTTCTTAGGAATACAAAATAATATGATGAATAATAAGGTTTGTAGTTCCTAAAGAATCACCTTGTATGGCAATTGTGTCATGATTTGCAGTTAGTACTTGCAATAGTGCTTGCTTCGACTCCGGAAAATCCATTTCCTCTAAGGAAGGACGGAGGGCATCCTGAACACACTGTGCATGATCAGTGGTAGGGTCTCCATTTGACAAAATGGGAACTACTGGCAGAGTCGCAATTAAACCTACGGGTGCTGTGTGACTACGAAATCTGCTAAGTACGTTCTTGTGTGCAACTTTTGAGTGCATGGTGACTTTTTATGTATGTACATTTTAGCAATGCCCTTTTTGTTAACACTGCACAATGCTGATTCCATGAAAAGAGACTTCACACGTACTGATTCACTCAGACAAATAGCCTCGCATTCTACATTCACACCTGCAAGTTTCAGAGACACCAAAAGTTATTCGCGACCGTTTAGCGAGACGTCGCCCACCAGACAGCCACGATGTGTCTCAGAATCTTGCGAAGGACAGATAACAGTAGGGGTAGTACAGGAATCAGATTTAGTGTTACTCATTGAAACTATTTCACTGTGAGCTGTCACCTCTAAAGGCCTCTCGGGCACGCTAGTTAATGCATGTATGTCAATCTCAGGAGCTTGCACTGTTGCAGTACTAAATGTAAGCACTGGTGAAGGATTTATGATTTCGGGTATAAATGTTCCATAATACCTAGTCCCGTGTATGTGTGGACAAACTTCAATGCATTGTTCTCGCATTGTTGATATACCTATCAGGAGGTCAGCAGGGAAAGATAATCCTTGTGATATATGGAAACAGATAGGTTTTGCAGGCACGAATTCCTCAAACTTTAAGTTAAGACATACTTTACCAATGACAGGGAATTTCTTGCAATCTAAACCTGTCAGTCTGATTGACGGAGGTTCTAAGAAGAGGACAGATTTTGTTTGTTTACGTAATGCATTCAACGTATCTATGTCCGTGATATTTGCTCATGCACCTGTGTCCATAAAAGCAGTTAATTGCTTGTCTTTGTGCAAGACAGGCACAGTGAGGACTTCGTATGAAGTAGATGTTCCTATAAATACCTCGGCTAAATCATCATCATTTTCTGTAATGTCACTTCGAAGGTACCCTGTAAATGCTTGCTTAGTAGTATGAGCTGTAATGATAGGTTTAACTTTGTCTGGCATGGGTAAAGGAAAAAATTGCTTTTCTATGTTAACTTCTGGTGCAGCCTGTCCTATTTTCTCATTGTGTGTGGTTGCATGAGGGACATGTGTTACGGAGGGGCGTTCTGTACGGCGCCCATACCTTCCCCCGTCGGCTGGAGGGAGTTGTAAGTGTTGTTGCCTTTGTTGCAAACTACGGCACTCGTTAGAGTTATGTGTCCAGGAATTGTGATATATGCAGTACAGTTTCTTGTAAAATACGTAGTGATTGTAGGCTATTGATCTACAATGTGACAGAGTATGTCCTGGGACTTTGCAAAAGTAACAAAAATACCTATTATTTGCGTATTTGTAGCTATTATGCCTTTGATATTGCCGCTTCACCTGATACGGTGTACTTTTGTAATGCCTATGTTGCATATTTCGGGAAGAAACTCTACTTCTACCGTGTGTAGAAGGGAAAAATTTGTGGGAATACTGCGGTCTAGATCTTCACTTTGTGTAAAAAGGATAGCCATGATCTTCTGCGACTTCGAGGGATTCCTGCAAGGACTATTGGTTTGATAACTGGTCTGTACTCTGGGACTGAGAGTGCTGTGAAGTGTGGGGCAGGTGTATCCAGCTTCTTTCCTGTGAATACATGTGGAGTGAGGCAAGGGTGCGTCCTTGCCCCATCACTTTTCAACGCTTGTATGGACTGGGTATTGGACAAGGTTGTAGATCAAAGTGATTGTGGAGCATCCGTCGGCAACACCAAGATCACTGATTTTGTTTTTGCCGATGATGCAGTAATCTTTGCTGAGTCGCTGGAGGTCCTGGTGATGGTTCTCGAGGCGCTGCACGAGGAGGCAAAGCCTTTGGGACTTGAGATCTCCTGGCTCAAGACCAAGGTCCAGGTGTTTGGAGACTTACTAGATGAAGCAGTACAGTCTGTTCATGCGTGTGGCGAGGACATTGAGATCTTGGAAAGTTTTACATACCTTGGTAGCGCAGTCCATAATGACGGCGGGTCACGTCAAGAAGTCTTACGGCGGATTGGCATAGCCCACGGTGTTATGGACTCGCTCAGCGGGAGTATTTGGCGTTGTCGGTACCTGTGCAGGAGGACAAAGATCCGGATCTTCAAATCGCTTGTGATCCCTGTCTTACTCTATGGTTGTGAGACATGGACACTGAATAGTGACTTGGAGACGAATCAATGCCTTTGGTAATAAGTTTCTTCGCAGAATCATGGGGTATCGCTGGGATGATTACGTGTCAAATTAGCGATTGCACCGTGAGACTGAATCGAGGCCTATTACCTGCATAGTCCGTCAGCGCCAACTTCGGCTATATGGGCATGTGGCACGCTACCCTGAAACCGATCCTTCTCATCGGGTTGTATCTGTAAGAGACAATCCGGCGTGGAGGAGGCCAAGGGGGCCCCCACAAGGCTCGTGGCTGGGGCAAGTTGATGTTTCTTGTCAAGAGCTGCTTGGTATGGGAAAGGAGCCTGCATGGGAACTCGCGCGTGGTGACCCCTGGGAGTGGCGTCGTAGGGTGGGCGAGGCGACGCGCCCCCCGGCGTATGCCCCCAATGATTGATTGATGTATTTGCTGAACACCACGATTTAAGCGCCATGACGGTGTCTGAACAGATGTATTGAACGTAGCCATTGTAGATGTAAATGGAAATGTAGGTTAAAACAGCACTATAATTTTTCTTAACATTGAAATTGACCGTAAATGTGTTGTGTATCTGAACATCACTGTGTTAGACACGTAATGTATACCTTCTCACCACTGTGTTAGACACTAAAGGAAGAACTGTTCACCGAAAACTGTAAAATATTACATAGCTGTTAGCTACTAGTATTAGGGAATGATAAGGTGAGGTCCGGTGACTGAAGGATGAACACACCAGGTGGTTGGGTGACTGGATGAAGGATGTTCAGTGGCCGGATACACAATCTGTTAAGGAGGTCATATAAGAAAACAATTATAACATATAAATATACAAATAAGAAATATGAACGATATACTCAGGCAGTTGTGGTGGTGCGCCGCGCGCTCAGGTCCGTAGTTGATGAACGGGTGGTGTGGTATGGTAGTGTCGAGTCAGCTTTCCGGTGCGGTCGGCCGTCTGGGGGGTTGTGTCAGGATGTGAACAGTCAGCTCAGGGCGTGTTGATGGGTGGGGGGTGGATCTGTTGAAGTGTGTTGCGTCTTGGAGCTGTTGTGTGTTGCGTCGTGGAGCTGTTGATGTGTGTTGCGTCCTGGAGCTGTTGATATGTGTTGCGTCTTGGAGCTGTTGTGTGTTGAGTCTTGGAGCTGTTGATATGTGTTGCGTCTTGGAGCTGTTACGTTGTGCCATGACGAGATGCAGGGTTGTAGACTTTATCAGGCAGCGTGGTGCTGGTGGTAGAGTGTAGTCGACTTTGTGTCGAAGTTTTTGATGACGCAGGGAACAGCTGGGAGTGTGTCCGTCTCTCACTCCCTTGTAGAATGAATGTCGGTCAGACAGTGTTGCTTGTGAACTGTAGTATACTTGGACTTG
>JACEEZ010007247.1:105000-107500 GCA_016584305.1 Chionoecetes opilio
TAAAACACAAAAGTATAATTTTAAGAACGATTTTCTTCTATATGTATATTGTATAGAAGCCTGAGTCTGTAAAACATGCTATTTAACCAAATAACCAAGAGGTTATATTGAGGAGGCGAGGTAAATGTTACTCTATGATATTATATAGTCAATAACGTATGTTTAGAAGTTATCTATACCTAGGCAGTCATATTTTCCTGTTATTATTGTGTATCAATCAGATAGAAAGCCTGGAAGTGCAATGAGTCGACGCGTGAAGTGGCAATGTTTTGATCAATCTCCCCCACAATCTCCCCGCCCACCACTCCCCGCCGCGGCGTGTCGCCTCCACAATTATAACCTACATTGTCGCAGCAACAAGCCGATTTCGGCTTTCTTTATTCTTCGTTTTTCCAAGGCATTGCTTATTGTATTTTGACAAGCGTTTGCCAGACGCAGCAGTACTGTCTTAGAAAACAGTGTGAACATCACCCAAATTTTACATGCCACAATATACATGTAAAAAATATATTAAGCTTTGCTACTCGAGGCGAGTAATTTGCATTAAATTGCTATTATAGAACGTTCATCGTAATGAATGTCATCCATAATTATAGAACAACAGAAGAACTTTTTTTTGGTATTCAGATGCGGTGCATCAATGTTTATCGCGAAATTAATTTATGAAAAATATTAGTCGCGGAGCCAAAACACAGTAGACCAACCTTTGAGTTAAAACTGCCAGCGACCACTGGCATTTCTCGAGTTTCAGTTCTCTCTAATTGGTAGATAGCTTTTGCTTCTCGTTGATGTTTGTCTCCGTGAGCGGGCGACGCTTATTGGTTGTTGACTCCTCGCTTTGTTTCTCTGTGAGTAGGCTGTTATTAGCCTTTGTTCTTTTCATGCTTGGTAGAGCTTGTAGGTCGTTTGCCTGTACGTTAAGCTTGGGATTGATGTCCTTGATGTATAGTGCTTCTAGAATTGGAAGTTGCCGCACATCTGCACACATGTCGACCAATTCTGTATTTTCTTCTAAAAATGTTCTTGTGATGATGATGCCATGTTTTTCTAATAGGTGACTTTTTGGGGCTCCGGAAGTTAGGTGGCAGGTAAGGCGTCGAGACAGCTTGGTTGTCGTCATTCATGCCGATGTAGGATGAGGGGAGGACTTCACAGTTTTCACTTTTGCAAGTGATCCTATATACGACATGGGACTTTTGTTTTGTCTCCTTCGTCTGGTTTGGGCTGTTACGGAGAAGGAGGTTGCTGGTGTTCTTGTTTTTGTAATACATTTGTAGTTTTATTCTCCTCTCTGGGTCTGCAGGTTTCACGTTACGGTGGACGATTTGTGATATTATTCTTTCTTCTTCCTGGTGAGCGGTGGAGAAGAAAGCCCGGTAGAAGATAGTTATGTCATGACTCTTTTTTGTGGCGTTAGGGTTGTACCAGTTCTCCATGATTTTCTTAGTCTGACGGTGATGTCTCTCTCGCTGAAGCCGTTGTTGATGAGGACTTGAGTGGATCGCTCGATTTCTTTGTGCATAAGTTGCCATGTACTGCAGTGTGTGAGAGCTCTTCTGATGTAAGTACCGATTGTGGAGTCTTTATATCTCTGCGGGCATTCGCTTTCTCCGTTGAGGCAGTGTTCGGTGTTCGTTGGCTTCACGTAGACGTTTGTGATGAATGATTCTTCTTTCTGCGTTACAAGGACGTCTAAGAACGGCATTGATTTGTCTGAGCTGCTTTCTATGGTAAAGGTGAGGCCTGAAGTATGTTGTAGGCAGAGCTTCAGCTGTTCTGCTTCGTAGTGACTTTTCGTTTTGATAAAGATGTCATCAATGTAGCGGCAATATATGTCGGGCTTGCTTATTTTCTTGAATACTCCTTCTTCTACGCAGCCCATGAAGAAGTTTGCCAGCAATACTCCTAAGGGAGAGCCCATAGCGACGCCGTCTATTTGTTGATATTTGTTCCCTCGGGGAGAGGTAAAAGGTGCTTCTTTAGTGCAGCAATCGAGAAGTCCACGTAGTACAGGTTCCGGGACGTCAAGCGGGGGGATGGAGTCATTGTTATACACCTGGTCGATGATGTAGTTGATTGTACGGTTAACGGGTACGTTGGTGAAGAGGCAACGTACAATCAACTACATGATCGACCAGGTGTATAACAATGACTCCATCCCCCCGCTTGACGTCCCGGAACCTGTACTACGTGGACTCCTCGATTGCTGCACTAAAGAAGCACCTTTTACCGAAGTATGCGACGTATGGAGGTGCATTCGCAGTTGCCACTCGGTGAAAATGTATAATTATTAAATCATAATGTTTACTGATAATAGAACATTACTTTATCTTATAACGACATAATTGATATTAATGGAAATGTTATTTACCAAATAAGCAGTACATGAGAACAGCATGGCTGTAATAAGCAATACTGTGAAAGGCTACTTGGCAGCGTGTCGGAGTAGGGTGGGAAGGTGGGGAAGAAGATAAGGAGGTTTAGGCTGCCCGCCTACCTG
>JACEEZ010007247.1:115000-160000 GCA_016584305.1 Chionoecetes opilio
AAAAGTTGAGGGCTGAGTGTTTTGTGTTTATTGTTCATTGGTGTGTAGCTCACACTCAGGTGAAGCGATGTCGAGCGGAAGTCGATGATCTCTGAGGGCTTGAATAGGAGAGTGAAAGGCTGTGTGACTCATTTCACTGGGTGATCTTTACTACTTCTACTGTTTGTTCTCTCTTTCCGTGAGCCTCAACCCTGCCCACCCTTGTTAACACGGATACGAGGTTTTTTTATAATGATGATGATGAGGTGTAGCCTGGTATAGTTAGTTTATTGTTTGTTAATGTGTAGCCTAGTTCATTAAATAGTTTTTTTATTATAGTGTGTTGCCTGGCATAGTGAATTTATTGTTTGTTAGTTTGTGTATATATATATATATATATATATTTATATATATATATATATATATATATTATATATATATATATATATATATATATATATATATATATATATATATATATATATATATATATATATATATATATATGTATATATATTTTATATATTGTACTTGACAAATAAATTATGTTTGTTTTTATTTGAAATTCAATCCTTTCTATAAAGAACTGAATCCTTTCTATTATGAACTGAAAACCTACGAAAATTCGCGTCGATATCCTTCCTGGTTACCGAGTGAACAGTGAAGTTGAAAACAGGCACTCCGAATCTGGGGCAATTGTGCAACAGGCCGATATTCCGTGCGCAGTCCAGAGATACAGTGGTCTATGGCTGAAGGTATAGAGAGAAGGATAGAAACCGAATAAGGGCAGTTTGGAAAATAGAGATCTGTGCCAGACTCTAGCAAAAGCTTTTTATTTGTAAAGGCAACAGCAAAAGTTTAACCGAAATCCTAAAGGAGGATGACCAAGATTCAGTTAAGGAAGCTAGAAGATCGCCAGTAGATCACCCTTTACGGAAACCGTACTGACGATCAGATAGAAGATTGTGAGCAGATAGATGCTTAAGAATTTCCTAATTATGTATAGATTCAAAAGCTTCAGAGAGGCAGGAAGTCAAAGCTATAGGACGGTAATTTGAAGGATAATAACGGTCACCCTTCTTAGGAACAGGTTGAATGTGAGCAAACTACCAGCAAGAAGGAAAAGTGGAAGTAGATAGACAAGGACGGAAAAAGTTTGACCAGGCAGGGCGCATGCACTAAAGTACAGTTTTTGAGAACAATAGGAAGGACTCCGTGTGGATCGTAAGCCTTACGAGAATCTAGGCCAGAAAAGGCAAAGAAAACATAATTACGAAAGATCTTAATAACAGGCATAATATAGTCATAGGATGGAGGAGAAGGAGGAACAAGCCCTTCATCAACCAGCGTGGAAATTTTAGCAAAGATTTGAGCAAAAATTTCAGTTTTAGTAATAGATGATATAGTTGCGGAGCCATCTGGGTGAGGCATAGGAGGGAAAGATGATGAAATAAAATTGTTAGACATGTTTTGGCTAGATGCTAGAATTCACGATAGGAGTTTGATTCATAAAGGTTTTTTTTAAATTTCTATTGATGTAGGAATTTATGGTAAGTTGAAGAAAATATTTGGCTTGCTTACGGGCAGAAATATAGATATATGTAATAATATGAAATATATAATGTATAAGTGTATCCCCCTAAAACATGAGATGAATACTCCGTAAACTGGCGGATAAGGCCCCTATATAAAGCAATCAATTGGGAAAGAGAAAAAATTGACGCAGACGCAACAGGACACAAAATTCTTAGAAGCTGATTCTGCAAGATATGCGATGTGTAATCTTGAGTTGAGATCTTTAGTATTGAATAAACAAAGAATGTTTGTTGTAGAAAAAGAAGACAGTTGAGAGTCATTGAAGAAGGAACTCCAGAAGCGCCTCCGCTGAGGATAGGGTCCCAGAGCGGCACAAATGTGGTAACACAAGTTACAAAAATAAGATTGTGATCGAAGGAACCCAACGGAGTAAATAATTTAACAGAGTAAGCTGAATGATTAGCGGTTAGGAAAAGGTCAAGAATGCTGGACGTGCCCAGAAGGCTGTCAGGAATACGGGTAGGAAGCTGCAACAGCTAGTTTCTCAATATAATTAAGGATAGTAAAGTTGTAGGCTTTGTCACCACGTAGGTCATAGAAAGAGATGTATAAAAAATTATATATATATATATATATATATATATATATATATATATATATATATATATATATATATATATATATATATATATATAATATATATATATATATATAATATAACACTGGGGAAAAACAATTTTCGTTGAGCTAGAAAATTTCAAATGATTCCCAACCGGGGTTCCGCGGAACCCTGGGTTCCGCCGACCATCACCAGGGGTTCCCCGAGAAACCGTAAAATAATTATGTGCTATTACAAAATGACAGTGATCTTAATTCATAATTCATAATTCTACTCAACAAAAACGTCACAAACACTTTCCAGACACCAACATACTCGTACGTGTCAGTCAGTACAATGTATATAGTAATGAGAGCAAATAATATGCATAGAATTAAGAAAAAAATAGTGTTATTGCCGGTGCAGGATACGCCCTTCATTCCTACTTCGCAAGGTTGGCGACACAGGGGTTGGGTAGGAGGGTGACGCAACCCCATACGAGTATCATACGTGTCACGAGCCCCAGCCCAGCCGTTCACACATCTTCCTTCAATCAGTTTTGAGCAGGGCAACCGAGTGAAACGTTGTGTTAATTAATCTCACCAGTTAATATTACTTTGATACGGATTTTAAAGACTGAAGCTTGTTCAAATATTTGAAAAGAAAGCATGTCAGTGGAGAGGAGGACAGTGACAAAGAATCACAAATACCACAGCCAAGTACGAGTAAAGGAAAAGTGAGTGATGTTAAAAAAATCGCCTTTACAGTGATAGTTATCTGGCCATTGGCTTTACATGGACTGGAGAAGAAAACTGTCCACTTCCTTTGTGCATTGTTTGTGGGATGTGGGAAAAAGCTCGCTAACACAGCTATGGCCCCAGCCAAGTTAAAGCGACACTTCACTACTAATCACAGCCACTTGTCAAATAAAACCGTGGATTATTTTCGAAGACTCTTGGATTCACAGCAGAAACAGAAAAGTTTTTGAAAAGAAGGTAACCATCAGTGATAAGGCCCAAGAAGCAAGATATTTAGTGGCTGAGCTAGTTGCCAAGAAAATGAAAAGTCACACTATTGCAGAAAGCCTAATAATGCCTGCAGGCAAAATAATTGTGAGAACAATGCTAGGTGAAGAAGCTGAAAGTGAATTAAGCAAGGTTCCTGTTTCTGATAATACAATTAGTAGGCGTGTGACCTACCTGTCCAACAATATTTCTGGTATTTTGTCTGAAATACTGCAAAATAACAACTTTGCTCTCCAAGTAGATGAGACAACTGATATAACTGGTAAAACTCAGCTGCTGGCATATGTACGATTTGAAAATGAAGGTGAAATAATGGAAAATTATTTTTGCTGTAAAGAACTGCCAGAAACTACCAAAGGCCACGACATTTTCAATATCTTGTCTTCTTACCTGGAATCTTGTGGTTTGTCATGGAACCGATGCGTTGGAATCTGCACTGATGGTGCTCCCTCAATGATTGGCTCGGTACAAGGCTTTGTATCACGCGTGAAAGAAAAAAACCCTGAAGTCATAACAACTCACTGCTTTCTCCACCGAGAAGTTCTGGTTTCAAAAACTATTGGGGATTATTTAAAACAAGTCCTTGATATAACTGTGAATATGGTTAACTTTATAAAGCAGCGCCCTCTGAAGTCTCGCATATTTGCAAGGTTGTGTGAAAACATGCAAAAAGATCACGTGACGCTTCTCCAGCACACAGAGGCTCGATGGCTTTCGAGGGGTAAAGTTTTGACAAGGGTATTCGAACTGCGACAGGAACTGCTGCTTTTCTTCAAAGAGAATAATAAATCCAGTTTCTGTGAATGTCTTGAATCTACAAACTGGTAAATGAAACTAGCATATTTAGCAGATTTTTATCAGCATTTGAATAACTTGAACACCAGCATGCAGGGTGCGAAGGAAAACATTCTGATTTCCACAGACAAACTTCTTGCATTTAAGAATAAACTCGCTGTTTGGAAAAAGCACCTTTCAAGAGGAAACGTCGAAATGTGTCCACTCCTACTTCAAGTTCAAACTCAGACTGAATATGAAAATATCATTCCATTAATTACAAGTCATTTGGGATCACTGTCAGAAAAACTTCATAAGTACTTCCCCTCCTTGTCATCAGATACGTATGACTGGGTGAGAAACCCCTTCACTGAGTTCTCACCAAGTACAGAAAACCTACTTAGTCTGCAAGAAGAGGAAGAACTGAGTGAACTACAGTGCGATCGAACCTTGAAAATGAAATTTAATGAAGTATCACTTGACAAGTTTTGGATTTCAGCAAAGCAAGAGTACCCTGTCATCTCAGTAAAAGCATTGGATGTTTTACTCCAGTTTTCAACTTCTTACCTCTGTGAACAAGCTTTCTCATGCCTGACCGTCATTAAAAGCAAATCAAGAAATCGTCTTCTGTCTGTCGAGGAAGAACTGCGTGTGTGTCTGTCAAAAATTCGGCCAAGAATTTCACAGATACGCAAAGAGAAACAAGCCCAAGTGTCACACTGAAGGTAAGTCATAACATTATTGACTTATTAGTGTAAACTCTCATGACATGTGATGTAATTGTAGATTTCATATGAATTATATTGCTCAAGAACTTTTCTTAAAAAAAAAAAAAAAAATATATATATTATATATATATATATATATATATTATATAATATATATATATATAATATATATATATATATATATATATATATATATATAATATATAATATATATTAGTATACTATATAATAGGGGTTCCGTGGAATATGAAAAATTATTACAGGGGTTCCTCCAAGGTGTAAAGGTTGGGAATCACTGCTGCTGCTAATCTTACACTTGTTTTCGACTAACTTTCGGCCTCTGAATCCATTAATTACCCCAGTTTTTCGTATTGAGTTACATGATTTGCTGATACCCTTGATTTGTCTCCAAAACCATAGAAATACCGTTCCTCCTTCAAATCTTGATCGAATTGTTCATCCTGCTCATCACTGACTTCACCAAGGTTTTCCGGGAAGTTAGCAAGATGGCCATGTAGAAAATGCACCTCGATGCTCATGTTGCAACCGAGCGGGTTGTAGCTCTCCAATAGTTTCTGGACAATTTCGGTGTAATTCTTTGCTTGTGTATGTCCACGAAAGTTATTGACAAGGTCTCTGAATGATAACCAAACATTATTTTCAAGTTCTGACATAATCCCGATGAAATGTTCATCTTTGATGAGCTGCCGAATTTGTGGACCATCAAACATGCCGGTCTTGATATTTTCAATTGACAGGCCAGGAAATGCCAAAATAAGGTACTTGAAACAGTCGCCTTCAGTTGGCAATACTTTAAAAAATTGTTTCATGAGACCCAGTTTAATGTGCAGAGGTGGGAACATAATTTTCTTTCTGTCAACAAGTGGCTCATGTAGAATGCTGGGATAACCAGGTTTGATGTCAGATCTTGGAGGGCAATTCTTCCCCACCCAATGCTTCTTTCGAGCTCTGTTGTCCCACATGCACAGAAAGCAGGGCTACTTGGTGTAACCGTGTTGCTTACCAAGAAGGAAGCATACCATTTTAAGATCAACACATATGATCCAATTGTTATTTGTGATATTGCAAAAAGTCAATGACTCGCATTATGTCTCCATATTTTTCACGAAGACAAACTGAATGCCCAATTAGGACTGCACTATATAAGTTGCCACTGTGGAGAAGGACACACTTTTAAGCTCCGCTTTGAGCTATCGATGAACTGTCGCCATTCAGTTGAGTTAAACATCGGAATTCCCAATTCATCCAGTAAACCCTGTATGTTATGGCAATACAAAGTTACTGTCACTTCGAAAATACTACACCAATGCACTTTCTCTGGATTGAAACAGGATGCCTTCGCTCCTTTTTCAGGCAAGTTTTATTATTCAGTCTTGATGCAAGGAATTCTGAAGCCTTTTTTGATAGTCCCAAATATCGTGCCAAATCATTCATATCATGCTGATCGAGTCCATCACGAAATGAGTCAGTTTAAATTGTAAAATCTGCATAATTGCTGCCACTGAGTTCTTCATCATAATACAGATCTTCATGAGAGGGTAGTTGAACGAAAACCTGCACTGATATTTCAGCTGAATGAGGCACTAGACGTATAGCTGATGGTAGTTTCATGATGGTGATGTTATAACCCGTTTCAGCTCTTTTTTTGCAAGAGAAATTTTGAATTAGAATTATATTTGTTTTTGTAAGAAAATGCAATCTTACATTACTTGAGGATACTCGATTTTACATTTCTTTTTCTTTTTATATGCTTAAGTTTTCACTAAACAAAAGTAACAGTCTGTGCAATGATTTTTTGGCTTCCGCCAAACCATAGGTATAAGAAATGCCAATTTATCACGTGTTCCCTTGATCGACATCCGTAGGGGAGGCGGTAGCGGAGTGGTTAGCGTCTCCGACTGGCGTTCTCGGTGACCCGAGTTCGATTCCCGAAGAAAACAAAAACCTTTCTGCACCGTCGAGTGGCCTAAGAACACCCACATGCCCTGCCCATCAACTCTACCTTCGATTGCGAGTGCATCGGAGGACACAGGGGGGCGGCATGAGCCTCTACAGGCGTCACTATAAAAATCCTGCCTGCGCCATCACGGGCGAGGACCAACCATCACAGCCCTCAAGTGAACCTCCAGAGCCTACCATCCGAGCACTGGGTCACCACTGCCTACAGGCGCTATAGGCATAAAAAAAAAAAAAAAAAAAAAAATAACTCGACACTGCTTGCACACCTTGTGAGGAGCTCAAAACCTGTCTTGATCACCAAGTTTTACTTTAAAATATGCAAAATAGGCTTGCTTGACAAATGAGCTGATGTTTGCCCTCTGCCTGAGAATGGTGAAACGGCCACAGATATAGTCAAAACGACTTAGGGCTTATAGTGAGTGGGGTGCCGTGCATGGGAAAATTTCCATTTTCAGTTCAAATTGATGCAAAAGTTTGCTTCTTGGTACTAGTTGGAAGGTAAGGATATATAGAGCTATTTTGGTCCGAGTGTCAAGCTGGCAGACCCATTGGGGGTATCTGGAGGCCCCCTACCCACAAACCGCCACTTCCGCACCATTTTTGCGCCTAAATATAAGGGGGTACGGTTCGATTAGTGGCTCTCAAGATACTTTTTAGTGCAGATATCAGCGACTATTGTATATCATGTGAAAGGTAACTGAATTTCCTAGCCAATGCTTCTATTATCATGTGCTCTCACCCGAAATTATGAAATAACCTCAGGATACTTATAATATCTGACCCAACTACCATCTTCATGATAAAATAAGCGCATATTCTGAGCAAGGAGACGGAGGTCAGAGGGTCATACACCAGTGATACAGACACGGCAAGCATACCCAGAGTTGTGTAAGTGTATTCTACGTGTGCTGGTGACAGTGTTATTTGTTTGCAGTGAGCATGGCTCTGCTGTAGAGCTAAATTATACTTGCAAGGAGTGTGTTGTGAGTAAATTAGTGCGTTGCGGTAGCTATGCGACAATCTTGACCCTGCGCTATCGCAAGGCAGAGGTACGAGTTAACCGTCATCCATCGAGCCGCGCAAACAATGTTGTGCCGTCTGTACTCTGCCGCAAGATGGTTTGTGACGCATCTTGATTACTATGGCGCCAACTACGCCCTCAACCATTCCTACAGGAGTAGCGGAGGCCCGGCTGGTTGCTGCTGTAGACCATGTGATGGGGTTCCTCTTCAGAATGAGGAGGAAGATCAAGGGAGGGAGGTGACTGTGCGCACCACACTGTTGGTCAGGCAGAGGGGGGAGGGGGTTAGAGGTGTCTCCTATACTAGTGGATGGAAGGGCTGCCTTTCCCCTTTCTACATACACACCCACGCTATCGGGAGCTGCCTTTCCCTACGGCTCCTCTCACTGTAACATAACGAGAGGAGGATACTCACCGGACACTAACGTTTGTCACGTCACCTAGCGCCCACCTTACCCCTCCATGGTTAGGTGGGTAATACCTTCAACCAGGTTAATAAAGATATTATCAAAGAGTCACTGTGATGAGGCCTGTGGTGACTAGCCTAGACAAACTCCAAATTGAGAGGCAAGCCTACATGAGAGTCATACTTCTTACCCTATCTGTATTTTACGACAGCCTCCGGGCATTGAAGGCTAAGCTATTCAAATATGCCCAGCCAGTTTTAGAGTACCTCCTGGAGAACCCTGTTAGTGATAAAAGACTCAAGGGTTTCAAAGCCAGGTTCCTCTTCCGCTTTGATAACATGGGGTTTCTGATGGCCATAGCAATCCGCCCCCTCTTCAAGCTGTTTATGGTCCGCCTTCTCAACCCTGAGAAGGTACATAGATGTCGTGAAATCGAGGTTGCTGTTCGAGATCATGGAGCAGTCTGTTTTGGATACTTAAGAAGGCATCAGTCCAGATTATGATGTTAATGATGATTTTTTAATGGTGAGACCATTAATGAGAATGGAGAAAATGGTGTTTTTGTCGTAATTTACTGCATTTTTAATACAGGTCTAACAGCTCAGCACTCCGAGTCATTATATTAGCAATCTATAATTCTATAATCTAATTGATAGATAACAAAGGGTTAAAATTAATGTTTCTAAATTTGAATGGGGTCAGGTAACAAGTGGGGTTTCACAATCACAGGTGAGGGGTGATGGTCTGTTTTGGGACCATTACTATTTTTCATTTACATCAACGACTTAGATAATGGGTATAACAGTGATATCAGCAAGTTTTCTGATGATAAGGTAGGTAGCTAAGCTAAGGTAGGTAGGATTTTTAGATCAAAGTCTGATGTAAACATATTGCAGGGAGACATAGAAAAGTCAAATGAGTGGGTAGGCAGGTAGCAGAAGGAATTAAATATTGATAGGTGTATCGTAATTAATGTCTGTAGAATAATGTTAGTAATAAGTACACCATACGCAATGCATAGCTGAAAAAATCAGAAGGTGAGACAGATCTGGGAGTGCGGGTAAGCTCAGACTTCTGTCCTAGGAAACAATGTATTGAGGCTAGAAATCGAGCTAACAGGGTGTTAGGATTAATTACCAGGATTGTTAAAAATAGAAGGGCTGAGGATATTTTAAAGCTTTATTTGACTCTAGTCAGACCTCACACAGACTATGCGGTTCAGTTTTGGTCTCCGTATAACAGGATGGATATAGCTTTGTTAGAATCAGGGCAGCGAAGGATGAAATGATAAAGGGGTTGCGTAACTTTAGTTATGAGAAAAGATTGAAGCTATTGAATTTACACTCACTCGAGAGGCGTAGAGTAATGGACGACCTGATATAAGTATTTAAGTGGTTAAGGGGACACAATAAAGGAGATGTAGGATAAGTTATTATGGCTAGTAACCAGGGTAGAACAAGAACTAACGAATTGAAATTGGAAAAGCGTTGATTTAAAAATAAAATAGGGAAAAACTGGTTCACAAATAGGGTGGTAAATGATTGGAATGGACTCAGTCGATAGGTAGATATTGCGGTGTCAATAGGGAGCTTTGAAAGGTGCTAGACAATTTCATGGATGGGGATGAGAGGTAGA
Source organism: Chionoecetes opilio (assembly GCA_016584305.1). Classification (NCBI taxonomy): domain Eukaryota; kingdom Metazoa; phylum Arthropoda; class Malacostraca; order Decapoda; family Majidae; genus Chionoecetes; species Chionoecetes opilio. The sequence goes on from JACEEZ010007247.1 coordinate 124,684, forward strand.
TGTAGGTAGTATTAAGTAACAGGAACTGCCACGGTCTCTTGTAGCTTCCTTATTTTATCATGTTCTTATGTTCTTATGTTAAGAACAAGCTGCTCTAGCAGGCCATGTTTCCCGTCCTTTCCAGTGCTGCCTGGATAATGTGTTTGCTAAGTACGTACAACACGGCCATACCCTGCTATGCAGCCGTGGATAAACTGTTCTCCCAAGGGTCTTCATGAAGGCCAAAAGCGCGAGTCTGACGTCCGATAATTTTAAGAGAATGGTCTTCATGCAGGGAATATATACTTGCACAAGATAGATATGTTACCAGAGGACTCTGAATGAGGAGTGTGATGTTAAGGGGAGAGTCCGCCGTGAATTTTAAATTGCATCTACGGTCATGAATGATTTATATGTTGTGTATATTAGTTATCTAACTATATTAGTTAGTTATTTTGTTATCACATGAAAATTTCAAGCTGATCAGATGCAAGGAAAAATTAAAAATAATTAAGGAACCTATTTTTGTCGGTTTTTGATGAAATTTTGAATTGCATCTTCTCAGCCATTTTTTTACCGATTTCCTTGTGAAATGAGCATATGATAATTCATTGTCATTCTAACAATTTGTTCTGAGAATATTTTGAAAATAGTCTTCGATTTATTTTTTATTGTAAAAAAAAAAAAAAAAAAAAAAAAAACAGGATAATTTTCTTATATATCAAAACTAAGACTTTAAAACAAAAAACAAAACAGAACAAATTTTTCTACGATATTTGATTTTGTGTGTCCTAAAGTTTCGTGAAAATCGTGCCAAAAATAAAAGCGGAGATGAATTTTATGTTCATTTTATACTAGTTTTGAGAAAAACGAGTTTGAAGTTTTGCTAAAGTTTCTGCGCTCCAGTTAAGGTAGTATACTGTCAATGCTACTTTCATATGAATTTTATGGGATCAGTAATCACATATCAATGCATGCTTAAAAGGATCTGCACCTTGTCTCCCCTTATAAAGGTATTAATTAATCGTTCAAAGGCGAGGGTGTCAGGGCGCGCCACGCCCCTCATTGTTGCAAGGTTCGATCAAAATTCACCAGGTGCATAGCTTTCGGTTGGAATTCCTTTGTCTGTCTTCTTCTTCTTGTTTAGTGTCTTCTTCGGTGTAATTCTTCTCTTTTCTCTCTTTTCTAGTCCTTTTTGGATGTATACATTTGTTCCAAAAAATTCTGTGAACAGGTTGCACTTTTCATATCCAAAATTGTGTTCCAGAATTGTTACCTGGGTAACAAACTTCACCCTGAAGATTTCTGTTTTTGTTTTTTTATAAAGGCTTAATTTTGATATATGGGAAAATTATCCAAAAAAATTCACATTTTTTTCTTCTTTTTTTACAAGTTTTGAAATTTTAAATGCCCCTCGCTATGGGCATTTAAAAAAATGTCTAACTGAAAAAAAATCCACCATTCGAAAGCCAAAGGATAGGGTGTTGCCATAGACCATATAACTCAAATTCGTATATTAAAAATTTATTTTCATATTTTCACGGCGGACTCTCCCCTTAATAGCCTGATATCATACCAATGAAATATAATTTGGAGTATAGTGTATTTATACTAATTTATGACCCCTTAGTTTGTTGATCAATTGAGTCGCAATGAGGGGGAGGTGAAATGTGAGCTATAATATATGTCGGGTACTGAGGGATAGGTTTGAACAAAATACTGATATATATCAATTGATACAAGTGATTTAAGCCGCGGTCACATGAGCAACTTTTCCGTCAATATTCAGGCTGCAATTATTCAGCAAAGGCAACACCTTGCCGTGTTTTGGTCACACGGACTTTCAGAGGTAGCAATAATTTGAATGGCAATCTTGGCTTCTCAAGATGTATCTGAAGAAGCGTCTTTGGAAAAATAGGGAGAAATAGGGAGAAACTGGTTCACAAATAGGGTGGTGAATGATTGAAATGGATTCTTGTGTATGGAAGTGCGTCAGACATAAAACATTCAACATTCAACATCAAAGTGATCAATAATAAGTTGGTATCTCCTAAAAATTTAGTTATTGATAGACCGTCAACAAGGAAAATGTATACCAGCCATAACTCATTTAAATTTTTCTTGGTTTTTTGTATCCTTCAAATCGCTTAAAAACACGTACAAGAGTGTACAGGGCTTCACAATTCGTCTTGTAATCGGTTCTTGCCACTTTGTAGCTATGTATTTCAGCATTATGTATTTCTGTATATTGAATTAGAGCGTGCATTAAAAATTAATGTCAAATAATATGCATTGGTGGAAGGATATTGCAGCAATATGTCTTGCCGAAAGACCGACACGTTGGTCATCATTAGAACTCGCAATTATATCCGAGTTTGGGCCACGTTTGCGTTGCCGGCTGTAATATTGCCAGAAACATTGTCCGTGTGACCGCACCTTTAGTAAGAATTTAATAAATTTATTACTACAGAATACTTTACCTTTATTTTTGCACTTTATGCAGGGAAAATGTCACTTAATTGGTTCGCGGATGTGCGGACTTGCGATTGCGGAAAGTAAGGATTAGGGTTTATGGATTTGCGTTTGCCGAAGTAGATTTTCGCTTGCAGTGCCCACCTCGGCATCTAACCAGTATATACACTATTTTATTCATCCCTGTCAGGGAAAACTCAGGAACATTCTTCCTTTTTCTTTTTCATGAATGTCTCTGATTTAAGATTACTCAGTATATGCGTATTAAGATACCTTAGGTATTAAGCTACTAGTATAAAATTTTCTTACAAAATATTTGTCAGGAAGAACAGCCGTTGAACATTATCTCTCTCTCTCTCTCTCTCTCTCTCTCTCTCTCTCTCTCTCTCTCTCTCTCTCTCTCTCTCTCTCTCTCTCTCTCTCTCTCTCTCTCTCTCTCTCTCTCTCTCTCTCTCTCTCTCTCTCTCTCTCGTTATGAATCGGCTAATTCATTTCCTATGAAAACAAAACTTATCAGAATTTAGATCAGAAAAAGAGCCTTAAGGCTTACCTTAGAAGAACTGGCATTTCTATGGCGCACAGGACACAAAGCTTGTAGCTTGTGCGGCAGGACTGGTCCGTCCACCCACCCTGTTGTATGCAGAAAGGAGAATATTATCATGGTTGAATGCGTGCTTGCAAGGAAACACGCACATACAAACAAAATATTAGTAACAGACATACTAAAAGGTTATTTATCAATCAGAAATGAATTATTTCGGAATGTGGTAAATACATAAGGTTGAAGTGGTTTAATTCACATACACATAATATTTTATTCGGCAAATATAGATAAACGAGAATGGTTAACTTGGGAAAAAATAAATTTTGATGGGATGCGTGACCAGTAAACCCAAAGTTACGAAATATGCAGGAACCTAAATGTTCTTGAAATTGCCTATCTCTTGTTTGTATTATTAAAAACATATATAATTACATAAAATCTGTTGTTACAGTTCATACTGCAGACTGAATGCACACATTACATTCATCGAAATTATCCATAATGAGATTGAGTCACGAAACTTGTTTTTTCTATATATCACGAATGACTGGCTAAAGGCAAACAAAAAGGTAATAAAAATGCTACTCTATGCCAGATTGTATAATGATGGAGAGAGCTATCCTCCACAAATAGGGTGTGTCAATTTAGCATTTTAGGTGTCTTAATACTCCTTTCGTAAAATAAGAAAATCAAGTCGTAGGAAAGTGGACAAAAATGGAAAAGTGTTCCAGCATCTCAGTCAGATAGATGGCGTGAAGATGGTTAACTCTTGCATAAGCAGGTTGGGCAGAATAGAGGTATGAATAAGAAGACAGATTTGTCCAGTGAGATAGCAGGAAGCATGTAGTTAGCAGGTAAAAAGAAAATAGTATGCATGAAAATAAAGATAGATGATAGAAAGAGAAGCAGTATTGCGGTGGTGATTAAAAAATGTAAGCGTAAGTTGGAAGAGGGTAGTTGATGGGACTTAAATATTTTAGTTCCATCCAATTTTGGAGTGCGGTATGAGTTGATCCTCCAAAGACATGAGGCATACATGGGCATATAAAACCGTGGCCTCCGAAAGATACTTGCCTGGGACTCGAGCTGATGCCGTCACATAGTATGCAGATTATCAGGTTTTCAATGCATTGAAAATGTTGAACTTATAGCCGATATTAGCAAGCTATCATATAATATTTAGGAAAACTGAATATACCGTCGTGTTCATGGTACATTGATGTATTTCATGAGCATCATTCAATTGCAGTAAAACTTCACCAATATTTATATAATTCAAGTAACATAAAATAGGGAATAAACATTTTGTCTAATTATTTTTGCTTCAACTCGCTGTAATTCCCTTAGTTTGCTCGCATTGAATTTTCAATCTCTGTTTCGAAATTGGCACACTCTTCCAAACATTTTAGCATGTAACATGCACCGATAAGGTAAAAAAATAGGTAAATATGACCAAAAAAAGTAAAACTACTGTAAACTGGCGCCATGACGGGCAAACGTAGGTCCTGACAGGAGACAGGAGGCATCAGGTGCTATAGACCACTACACTAAGTATTAATTAAGATCTTGTTGTAAATGCCCATGAATCTCGATCAGAGAGGTAATTCGCGTACAAGAGGTTTCTAGCGACCAATAATTAATTGATATCATACCAGTCCAGACAAGCTGAATCTGAGTGTTGCTATGCTGAATATCAGGTTTTCGCTATAAACTAAATGTGTTGATATACTCACGGCCTTGTTAGGGACAAGCTCGTGAACAGGGCTCTGTCACGACGGACTAGAACCCTCCTGAGGAGAGACAAGGAGAGGTATGTCAGGAGTCTCGCTGAGGATGTCGAGGGTCATTTGAATGCTAATGACCTCCGACCCGCCTACCGAGCCCTGAAGAAGCTCCGTTCCAAGTCTCCTTCTCGGGCGAGTGTTATTCGAACAGCAGATGGGCGCCTCGTGTCGGACATGGATGGGCAGATGGCTCGTTGGGCTGAGTACTTTGGGCAGTTGTTCACGGTGGACCCTCCAACTGAGCAGCTTCACACCACTGGGTTACAGGCAGTGGATGCCGATCCTCCCATTGACGAAACCGCACCCTCTCTTGACGAAGTCAGAGAGGCTGTAGCAAAGTTGAAGGGTGGAAAGGCAGCTGGTGTTTGTAATATCAGTGCGGACCTCCTCAAAGCTGGGGATGAGGCCATGATCCGCGGGTTGCATGCTGTCCTGACTGCCGTGTGGCAATCAGGTACCATTCCTCCTGACTGGAAAAGGGGGCTGGTCGTCCCTATCTGGAAAGGGAAAGGGGACCGTCAGGACTGCAACAATTACCGCGGTATTACACTGCTCAGCGTACCAGGCAAGGTGCTTGCCCATCTATTGCTGACACGAATTCGCAGTCATCTGGTGAAGCATCAGAGACCTCAGCAGTCTGGGTTCACGCCTGGTAAGTCAACAACGGACCGTATCCTAGCGCTTCGTGTCCTGGTGGAACGCCGACGTGAGTTTCGACAGGGGATGCTTGCAGCCTATGTTGATCTCAAGAAGGCGTTTGACTCAGTGCATCGTGAGTCACTCTGGGATCTTCTGCGACTTCGAGGGATTCCTGCAAGGACTATTGGTTTGATAACTGGTCTGTATTCTGGGACTGAGAGTGCTGTGAAGTGTGGGGCAGGTGTATCCAGCTTCTTTATTGTGAATACAGGAGTGAGGCAAGGGTGCGTCCTTGCCCCATCACTTTTCAACGCTTGTATGGACTGGGTATTGGACAAGGTTGTAGATCAAAGTGATTGTGGAGCATCCGTCGGCAACACCAAGATCACTGATCTTGTTTTTGCCGATGATGTAGTAATCTTTGCTGAGTCGCTGGAGGTCCTGGTGATGGCTCTCGAGGCGCTGCACGAGGAGGCAAAGCCTTTGGGACTTGAGGTCTCCTGGCTCAAGACCAAGGTCCAGGTGTTTGAAGACTTACTAGATGAAGCAGTACAGTCTGTTCATGCGTGTGGCGAGGACATTGAGATCTTGGAAAGTTTTACATACCTTGGTAGCGCAGTCCATAATGACGGCGGGTCACGTCAAGAAGTCTTACGGCGGATTGGCATAGCCCACGGTGTTATGGACTCGCTCAGCGGGAGTATTTGGCGTAGTCGGTACCTGTGCAGGAGGACAAAGATCCGGATCTTCAAGTCGCTTGTGATCCCTGTCTTACTCTATGGTTGTGAGACATGGACACTAAATAGTGACTTGAAGAGACGAATCAATGCCTTTGGTAATAAGTGTCTTCGCAGAATCATGGGGTATCGCTGGGATGATTACGTGTCAAATCAGCGATTGCACCGTGAGACTGAATCGAGGCCTATTACCTGCATAGTCCGTCAGCGCCAACTTCGGCTATATGGGCATGTGGAACGCTACCCTGAAACCGATCCTTCCCATCGGGTTGTGTCTGTAAGAGACAATCCGGCGTGGAGGAGGCCAAGGGGGCGCCCACAAGGCTCGTGGCTGGGGCAAGTTGATGTTTCCTGTCGAGAGTTGCTTGGTATGGGAAAGGAGCCTGCATGGGAACTCGCGCGTGGTGACCCCCGGGAGTGGCGTCGTAGGGTGGGCGAGGCGACGCGCCCCCCGGCGTATGCCCCCAATGATTGATTGATTGATTGATTGTTAGGGAGGTATTATTATTCAAAATATAGTGTACATATGTAGGCTATGTTTATTCATGCCTATAATGTGATTTCTGAGGAAGCGTTCAATAGGACTTGAATGTAGATATTATCTGCATGCATGCCTATAGACGACAAACTATTATAATGATAATTTCGAGTTCTGTTTCTTTAAAAATACATGATGAAATCTTCGGACATGCAAACATTTGTACAATATATTTTGAATACTTCCTAACAAGGCCTTGAGTATATCAAAACATTTAGTTTTGTTATTGAAATCTGTAATTCAACATAGCAACACTCAGATTGAACTTGATTTGGCTGGAATAATATTAATTATATTATTGGTCGCAAGAAACCTCCTGTCCGCAAATTACGCATCTGATCGAGATTCATGGGTATTTACAATGGGATTTTAATACTTAGTGCAGTGGTATATTAAAGGAACAATCTGGCTACATAAGGGATCCTATGACTTGCCGACTTGTAATCAGTGAAGGCTCAACGAGGGAGATACAATTATCTCGATTTACACTTTTCTGGCCTACGAAAGGTTACAGTTAGGGCTGTTAAACGAAGAGGCGGGTGTAGGGGTAGTCTGGCTACCGCTCTGAGAGTTAATGCAAGGTACGTGATTTATCACACCAGCAGTGAAGGTAGTATTATTAAGAGTTTCTAGCCTTGAAGTAGGTACCATGTTAATAATAATATGTGAATATGGAATACTGAGCTGTGTATCCACATCTTTCCTCAGTACTGTTTATTGTAGAATAGATTGGATATGTATAACAAACATGATTTAAGGTGTAATACTCATTTAAAAGTGAATATAGGGTGAAATTGATCTTATCGAAAAATATATAAGTGTGTGAGATAGTATTAGTCCAGCCTAAACATAACTATTTAAACTTTATTGCTCGTCTGAAAATGGAACATTAAGCTGGATATGCATTTTCTGGCTGCAACAATGCTCATATGTTACCAAGAAGTAAACACACGCACAAACAGAGGAAGGCCTTCTGTAGTTATTTATTATTATTTTTGGATATAACATCCAGTGTCCTAACATACTATAACAGTGTCCTCCTCGGGACACACTCATTGTCCTCGGTGACTTACATGCTACTTCTGGCACTGTGAGATATGGCTATGAGTTAACCCGTGGACTGCGGGAGCTGTGATTTTTTTAGTGCCCACAGTGCGGCAATGTGAGTGAAACAGTGACCATTACAGAATTGGATGAAAATCACATCAACGTCAAGGTAGTAAAAATCTGCATCCGGCAATATATATATTTTTAACCCAAACGTATGGGGTGGGGTTGTGGTGTGGTTGTGGTTGGGAGTTGAAAAATCTGGCGCGAATGGTACCAAAACGCTTGCGAGAGACAGCTGAGGTGGGGTCAGGGATGCCACTCATTGGGATTTTACCCAAGATTTTAAGGGGATTATTCAAGTATTTTTCCAGTACTTTATCTCAAGGTAAGCATGTGTACCGTATGACTGACCCAAGACTGACCCCCAAAAAATCTTAAAATAGACAAAAAATATCCCAAGGTCGTTAAGAAAACATTGAAACTGAATCCTAAATACGGTACATATGCTTACCTTGAGATAAACCACTGGAGAAATATATGAATAATCCCTCCAAAAATCCCAAGATAGACAAAAAATATCCCAAGGCCATGGCCTATATCCCAAGATCTTGTTTAAAAAAACAAAGGAGTGGTATCCCTGCGTACAGCGTAGTTAGGCAGATGGTGATGTGTGGTATCGAGGGCTGACATAGCGGCCTACATTTGACACAGTTTGTAGACTTCTACGAATGTTGGCGCGGGTTTTGTATGCAATTGAAAATTGCGCTTCCGGAAGGCATGCCGCAGTCGCTCAGCAGTTCTAGCCTTCTGGAAAGCTTGCCGCAGCCCACGGGTTAAGTGTTGGTCCCCATGGCTTAAGTACCAGGAACACTAACAGTTCTCTCCATCTGAATTTCGCGAGGTCGAGAAGCACTGGACATGATATATTAATGCCGGAGGTGTAGCTAGGGAGATCGACCACATCCTCGTTGGTACTCATTGGAGGAACCTCCAGAACTGCAGGGTTTACCGGGGTGCTGAGTTATTTGCAACTGATCACATACTTGTTGTTATTACACTTAAGTTTCATGTCAAGTCCAGAAAAATCTCAAGAGAAACCGTACTGTGTTTTATCTTGAGAAGCTGATGAACCTGACATGTGCCACTGAGTATGCAGTGGCAGTCTTAAATCGGTTAAATGTGCTCGGTGCCTTCGAGGACCCTGTATAACTGTGCACGTGGGATACCTTAAAAAGTCAAACTCTCTAGGCTGCCAAGGAGTGTATTGGGTAGCTACCGAGGTCAAGGCGTGGTATTGTCTTGACGGAGATGCTGGAGAATATCGAGGAGAGTCGCGCTGCCAGACATGCTGGGAACCAGGACCAGTACAGAGTCATGTCACACACGACTGGAACTCTCCAGGGGAAAGACAAGGAAAGGTATGTCAGGAGTCTCGCTGACGAAGTCAATGATCGGTAATGACCTCCGAACCAACTACCTAGTCCCAAGTCTCCATCTCGGGCGAGTGCTAGCCGAGCAGCAGATGGGTCCCTCGTGTCGGATATAGAAGGGCAGATGCCTCGTTGGGCAAAGTACTGTGGGCAAAGTACTTGCTCATGGTAGACCTTCTAATTGGGCAGCTTAAGACTACTGGATTACAGGCAATGGATGCCGATCCTCCCATTGACGAAACCGCACCCTTTCTTGTTGAAGTCAGAGAAGCTATAGCAAAGTTGAGGAGTGGAAAGTCAACTGGTGTTTATAATATCAATGCAAAGCTCCTCCAAGCTGGGGATGAGGCCCTGATCCGCAGGTTTCATACTGTCTTGACTTACGTGTCGCAATCAGTTACCATGCCTCCTTACTGGAAAAGGGGGCTGGTCGTCCCTATCTGGAATGGCAAAGGGGACCGTCAAGACCGCAATAATTACCGCGGTATTACACTCTTCAGCGTGCCAGGCAAGGTGCTTGCCAATCTATTAGTAACACGGATCTGCAGTCATCTGCTGAAGCATTTCAGCAATCTGGGTTCACGCCTGGTAAATCAACAACGGAACGTATCCTAGCGCTTCGTGTCCTGGTGGAACGCCAACGTGAGTTTTGACAGGGGCTGCTTGCAGCCCATGTTGACTTCAGGAAGGCGTTTGACTCATTGATTGACATCATTAGTCATTCTGGGATCTTCTGCGACTTCGCGGGCTTCCTGCAAGGACTATTGGTCTGATGACTGATATGTAATCTGGAACTGAGAGTACTTTGAAGTGTGTAGGAGGTGTATCCAGCTTCTTTCCTGTGAATACAGGAGTGAGGCAATGGTGCGTCCTTGCCCCATCACTTTTCAACACTTGTATGGACTGGGTATTGGCAAAGTTGTTGATCAGAGTGATTGTGGAGCATCTCACGGCAATACCAAGATCACCGATCTTGTTTTTGCCGATCAAGCAGACATTTTTGTTGAGTCGCTGGAGGTCCTGGTGATGGCTCTCGAGGCGCTGCATGAGGATGCAAAGCTATTTAGACTTGATGGCTCTTGGCTCAAGACCAGGGTCCAGGTGTTTGGAGGTTTACAAAATAAAACAGTACAATTTGTTCATGCGTGCAGCGAGGACACTGAGATCTGGGAGAGTAATACATACCTCAATAGCGCAGTCCAGAATGTCGGCGGGTCACGTCAATACGTTTTACGGCAGATTGGCATAACTCATGGTGTTATGGACTCGCTTAGCACGAGTATTCGGCGTTTTCGGTACGTGTGCCTAAGGACAAAGATCCGGATCTGTAAGTCGCTTGTGATCCCCGTCTTTTTTTTTCTCTTTTTTTTCACATTGTGCCTATAACGCCTGTAGGCAGTGGTGACCCAGGGCTCAAATGGTAGGCTTTGGAGGTTCACTTGAGGGCTGTGATGGTTGGTCCTCGCCCGTGGTGGCGCAGGCAGGATTTTTTATAGTGACGCCTGAGATTAGAGGCTCATGTCGCCCCCCTGTGTCCTCCGATGCACTCGCAATCGAAGGTAGAGTTGATGGGCAGGGCATGTGGGTGTTCTTAGGCCACTCGATGGTGCAGAAAGGTTTTGGTTTTCTTCGGGGATCGAACTCGGGTCACCGAGAACGCCAGTCGGAGACACTAACCACTCCGCTACCGCCTCCCAAAGCTGCTAAGACAAAAAAGACTAAAGATTCCCCTAAGTCCCCGTCTTACTCTATGGATGTGAGACATGGACACTAAATAGCGACTTGCAGAGACGAATCGATGCCTTTGGTAATAAGTGTCTTCGCAGAATCATGGGGTATCGCTGGGATAATTATGTGTCAAATCAGCGATTGCACCGTGAGACTGAATCGAGGCCTATTTTTTTTTTTTTTTTTTCTTTTTTACATTAATACATATAGGAGCCTATAGCGCCTGTAGGCTGAAGGAGAGTCTTGATGTTGGTCGATCTCGCCCGTTAGTGGCGCAGGCTGGATTTTTATAGTGACACCTGTGGTCTTAGGTGAAGATCGCGTTTTCTATGTTTGGATCTTCAGTCAGGATCACGCAGCCCCTAGAGTTTTCTCCGTCACACTCGCAATCGAAGAACCAGGTAATTGCTGCATGCGGGTTTCTTTCAGTCACTCGACGATGGATTTGACAGTTGCTTTTTGGTAGGACTTGAACTCGGGACCTTCTTCTCCCCTACCAGGCTCTTGAAAGAGTTGCCCCCGGCAGGATTCAAACTCGGAACATTGAGTTCAGCACTCCAAGACGCTAACCACTCGGCCACCGCCTCCCCACTCGGCCACCGCCTCCCCTGGATAGTCCGTCAGGGACTATCCTGGATTACCTGGATAGTCCGTCAGCGCAAACTTCGGCTATATGGGCATGTGGCACGCTACCCTGAAACCGATCCTTCTCATCGCGTCGTATCTGTAAGAGACAATCCGGCGTGGATGAGGCCAGGGGGCGCCCAAAAGGCTCGTGGCTGGGGCAAGTTAATGTTTCTTGTCGAGAGCTCCTTGGTATGGGAAAGGAGCCTGCATGGGGACTCGCGCTTAGTGACCCACGGGAGTGGTGTCGTAGAGTGGGCCATGCGACGCGCCCCCCGGCGCATGCCTCTAATGATTGATTGATTGATTGTTACGTATACAGCATAAATATTTAATATTTAATAAAAGTCACGCACTAGTATATCTGTCCAAAAAAGGAGCAAGGTACCCATTAATTTTGTGCATGGACGGCTAAGTAATCCTCCCAGTACTACTGCACTCAATGCGTGCGCTGATTGGTTCTAATTTCCCCTAGTCCCGAACAGCATTAGATTACTGCAATATGTGGCCCGGCCAGGGGCTGGTGGCTACCGCCTATACTAAGAACTAAGGAAGCAAAATTAAATGTAGATATGGAGATTGGAGAAGGGACATTCGTGTGTATATCAGGCCCTGTAAAGGAAAACTAGGGAAAAAATTTAGATAAATAAATGCTAATATATATATATATATATATATATATATATATATATATATATATATAATATATATATATATATATATATATATATATATATATAATATATATAATATATATATATATATATATATATATATATATATATATATTATGTTAGGCAAACGAGGTTGGAAGCAGTTGAACATTCTCCTTTATTGAGCTTTTTATGCACTAATTACATTTGCAGTACAATTTTCTTGTGTTCTTGTGATAAGTTGTTCAGAAGTTGTTCAATGGAAAGCGACGTTTCGGAACTATCTTGTTCCATCTTCAGGCTTGATTTTAATTGTGACGGCATGGGAGGCAGATTAACCGTGTACTGTATTAAGGGATTAAGGGCAAGATCAGTCCAGTGTATCACAGATGCAGCTTTTGGAGAAGAGTACTTTTTTTTTTTTATCACAAATGGTATCAAAACTCCTGCTAATATTCCTGCTAATGATTTCAAATCCAACGAAATAATATTCATTTTTTGTACAGTCTGTAAGTCTACACTAATAATTCCCTCTCAAATTTTGGTGTGCATCATTTGATAGATGAAGCATCTACAATCATAAAGAACAATGTGATATTGTATCAGTAAGAACCACCGCTTGCCATCATTTGTATCAGTGAGAACATGCCACACGAGGCAGAGGCAATGAGAGGCGACGAGGCACACAACCATGGAGAGCACAGCCGACATTCCGGGTGCGGAGCCTCAATAAAACTATCACCTGCAGCCGCTATTTGTATCGGTGACTTATAGTCAGTAGGGAGGCCAATTGGAGAGGCACACAATGTAACAATTGGTCGTTTACTGGTGGTAACAAGTCAACAGAAACTGTTAGCGAGTAAGTATAAGTTAGCAGCGATCTGGCTGGCAGACTGACTATATCTCGGTCCAGCACCCAACCCATCGGTGACGCCGGGACCATAACGAAAAACATACAGTTGCAAATAAGTTATAAAACTCCTATGGAAGTACAGATACAAATAAAAAAAAATAGCAGGCTACATTAATCTTACCTGGAATGGGGGACCCTTTAATACAGCGCAGATTTCCTCCTTATCACCATCTGGTTGTCCTGGGGCCCAGTTGAAGAAAGTTACCTGAATAATATATGTTATAGCTTTACCTCAGAATAGATGTAGGGAGTTCAATATTATTTTCAGGGTCATATTTTAATTAAAAATCAGGTAAAAATAGGAAATAAAGAATCATGCGCACACACGCACACCACACACACACACACACACACACACACACACACACACACACACACACACACACACACACATACACACACATATACACACATGCACACACACACAACAAAAATGTATACGAGTCCCTCCTCAGTCCACACATTTCGCTTCGAATGAAGATACTGCCAAGTGTCATCATTCATGTTTTTGATGAGGCCCAGCCACGTGAGTGGCTCTCCTTCCCGGGAACACATTTCCTTGCTCTTCTCCGCCAGGGTATACACCACCTGTAGAGACAGTTTGCATACCATCATATTCAGGTTTCTTCGAATTGTGTAATAATACATTATCACACGCTGAAGCACTCAGTAAGTACCAATCTCTGTCTGACTATATATTATCTCAATCAGTGCTACCATCTTAAAGATTAAGATACAACACATGAAGTATATATCAATAACTATATACATATCATTCAACTGACCATGACGCATTATAACACGTATTATTCTCACTGCTAATCACACTTAGATAGTGGGATTAGCAGTGATATCAGCAAGTTTGCTGATGATACTAAGCTAGGTACGGTAATTAGATCACAATCTGATGTAAACATATTGCAGGGTGACTTAGATAAATTAAATGAGTAGGTAGTCAGGTGGGAAATGGAATTTAATAACAATAAGTGTAGCGTAATAAATGTTGGTAGAAAAAATACTGGTAATAAATACACCATACGCAATGTATCGTTGAAAAGATCAAAAGAGGGAAAAGATCTGGAGTGAGGGTGACCTCAGATCTCCGTCCTAGGAAACAATGTATTGAGGCTAGAAATAGAGCTAATAGGGTGTTAGGATTCATTACCAGGAGTGTTAAAAGCATAAGTGCGGAGGTTATTCTAAAGCTTTATTTGGCTCTAGTCAGACCTCACCAAGACTATGCGGTTCAGGTTTGGTCTCCGTATTACATAATGGAAAATTACACTCATTCGAGAGGCGTAGAGTAAGGGGTGATCTAATAGAAGTTTTTAAGTGGATAAGGGGATACTGTACAATACAGGAGATGCAGGAAAAGTTCTTACGGATATTAAGCGGGGTAGAACTAGAAGTAACGGATTCAAGCTGGAAAAGCGTAGATTTAAGAAAAAAATAGGGAGAAACTGGTTCACAAATAGGGTGGTCAATGATTGGAATGGACTCTGTAGACAGGTATACAGTGCTGAGTCATTAAGGAGCTTTAAATCGAGGCTGATATTTTCATGGATGGGGATGAAAGGTGGATGTAGGTAGTGTTAAGTATCAGGTAGTACCACGTGTAGGTCTCACGGCCTCTTGTAGCTTCCATATTTTCTTATGCTCTTGTGTTCTTATGTTCTTATAATTTATACTGTTTGTGACTACCTTGATGTCTGGAGGCTGTAACTGTCTGATCTCATTCTAATGTTTTTTCATAAGCCATCGTTCATTTTAGGGCGTATGTTTGTCATATCATTTTATCGTTTGTTATACTCCCTTACAATTTATGGTGTGACATGCCTCACAGTATTCCATGGTATTTTACTTATATATGTGATTAATTATCTGACATTGCTAACAAAATAACTATTTGGAGCTGCTGTTCTCAGTCTTCGAAAATATATCTATAGCAGCTTATTGGTTTTTTTCTAAGTGTAGTGAGTCATCCTGCCTCAGAGTCCGCTGTAGGATTCAGTGCCTGACTTCTGATTCTCTCTCTCTCTCTCTCTCTCTTCTCTCTCTCTCTCTCTCTCTCTCTCTCTCTCTCTTCTCTCTCTCTCTCTCTCTCTCTCTCTCTCTCTCTCTCTCTCTCTCTCTCTCTCTCTCTCTCTCTCTCTCTCTTCTCTCTCTCTCTATATATATATATATATATATATATATATATATATATATTCTGAATGGGGCAGAGTAAATTATATTTTGTTCAGGGCTTAACATAACTATTTTATTAAATCTCTCTACTCGACACAGCCTGCAAAATAATTCCTCTTCTTCAGTGACACTCAAATGCATCCCTTTTCCATATTTAACATTCTTAGGCCATCCTTTAGTAAAAATAATCAACCGTAAATTTCACATCTCACATCTTGCTAAGATTAATTTAATGAAATATATTAGATATATTAATTATATTAATTACATTAATTATATTATATATTAATTGCTTTATGAATATCTATGAAGTATCTCTATGAAGTGTCTTATGACGTCTGTGTAAATGTTTTCTGACTTCCAGGTGTTTTATTTTGTTTAGATGCGTTCTCCGCCCATGTATGAAGTGTTCATATCATGTTTGGGAGATCCACCATACTCTCCTTAACAGGGTTTGGTCAAAAGCTATTCCCCTTGTTAACTCCCTTTCTCTAAATAACTTTCCCCAACCCTCCAATCACCAACGCAATGTTACTTTTTTTTCTGTCCTTGGTCAGCCCTTTGATAAAAAAAAGTGAAATAAGCAGTCAAGACTCCATAATTATTGTCTAACATAAAAACTGAGTACATCTATAATCATATCAATTGCGGCTAATACAGTGCTCTCCAAATAAATATGCATACATCTAAAGTTCCACTGGTTCTCAAGCTGGGGGCCATGTCCCCCAAGGGGGGCCCAAATAACAAGAATTTAAGGGGGCCATGGAAAGAATTTAAGGGGGCCATGGTGGGCTGTTGCAATTATACATTTCTAAATAATGTAGGAATCTAAATTTAAAAAAAAAAACTTGATCACTGTCCTGGAAAAGAAAAATTTCTTCTTTTAAATAAGAATGATTAATCATTAAATTGACAATAAAATTTTGTTACATAATTTGTTACAAATGTGTGTGTACGTGTGTATGAAATGTATGTGTGCGAAATTGAAATTGTTTTGTGCAGTGTAGGTGTGATAGAAAACGCGGAGGAGAACGAACGCGTATGAGAGGGGTGAGAGACAGGGCGGTGAGTGAGGGTGAGTCCCCGGGAGACAGATGGAGAGAGGCGATCGAATTATCTCAGTGTGGCCTGGGTATCATCACGTAAACATGTGGGTATAATTGATTCTGAACCATATCTGTGTTACTTATTTTGTTCGACAATTATAAATGCGGTCCCTGTTTTCGTGTGTGAAATTTTTCTTATTTTTTGGTATCATTGTTTTTCATGCTCATTCCCTACTTAGGTATTCCTGCTTTTTTTTTTAGTGCTAATATTGATGTGACTCGCTATTCTTCTTCTTATTTCAATTGGGCAGTGCTTGTCAAAGGGGCGTGTTCTTGCTGTAGAAAGTACATTTCAGCTTGCTAGCTTGAGTGTGAATAT
This sequence comes from Chionoecetes opilio, assembly GCA_016584305.1. Classification (NCBI taxonomy): domain Eukaryota; kingdom Metazoa; phylum Arthropoda; class Malacostraca; order Decapoda; family Majidae; genus Chionoecetes; species Chionoecetes opilio. The sequence continues at coordinate 141,387 of JACEEZ010007247.1, forward strand.
TTATCATCTTTACTCTCTCTGTTTGTATGTTTGTGTATGACTGTGTGTGTGCTTAATTTTGTGAGTCCATGGATGTGTTATGTATGTGGATATTTGTGTGTTTGTCATTTTATCACTTGTCCTATTTATCTGTCCTTCATTATCATTCTTTTGTTTTATCTTTTAAATGTTTGTTCTGATGTTCTGTCTTCTTTATTTTCCGTAGATTTGCGATGGCTATAGTTGTTACTAGTGTTAGTAAAAGCGGAAGTACAGTGAAGAGTACATTAAACTACGGTTTTTACATCAATCCTCGCTGAGGGCATCGAGAAACCTCAGTGTGTACTGTGCTTCAAAGTGCTGGGGAACGATTCTATGAGGTCTAGTAATTTTGAAGCTCATTTGCTGACCACCCCATCCACAGTTTTGCTGAGAAAGACCCGATTTCTTCGGGCGCCACGAAAGTAGTTTGGAAAACAGAAACTGGATGCGACTGGTGCTTTCAACAACAGACCACAAGTGTAGTTGAGGCATCATACGAGGTTGCCCTCAAAATAGCGAAGCAAAAGAAGCCCCACACAATTGCTGAAACCTTAATCAAGCCATGTACTTTAAAGACGGTCAAGCGTGTTCTTGGAGATGCAAGGAACGTAAAATTCAAAAAATTTCCTTGTCAACGACACAGTGAAGCGGAGAATTAATGAAATGTCAGATGACATAAAGGAAAAGTGATACAGGAGATCAAATCGTCCCCCAACTGGTATGTTGCAATACAGCTGGATGAGTCAACGGATGTGATTTTCTTGTGCACAGCTACTCGTGTTTGTTAGGTATGTTTTCTTGTGTGATATCAAGGAAGAATATCTGTTATGTACACAGCTTGAGACCACCACAACAGCTAAAGATGTGATGGAAAAGCTATCTTCTTTCTTCAAAGCTAACAGGATCCCTGGGAAAATTGTTGTGGAGTCTGTACAGACGGGGCTCCAGCGATGCTGGGATCAAAATCAGGGTTCCAAAAGCGTGTCAAGGAAGTAGTTTCCGAATCCCAAGGGGGTTCATTGTATGATCCATCGTTTTGAAACGGGCGTCGAAACCCTCCCTGACGAACTTTGCAAGACCCTGGAGGCAGTGGTCAAATGCGTCAACTTTGTAAAAAGTGGAGCTCTAAACTCTCGCCTTTTCCAAAAACCTTTGTAGACATGGATTCGGAGCATGAAGCTCTCCTCTTTTTTCCCAAAAGTGCGCTGGTTTTCCAAGGAATATGTTTGTGAATCGAGTGTTTAAAACTTCGGGGGAGCTTAAATTGTTCCTGGAAATGCAAGGGAAAGATGATCTGTTAGTCACTTCAATGAGGTTTTGGGGGAGCCACGTCTTGCATATTTGCAGATATATTTGAGGCAGCTAAATAGTTGATCTGAAGCTACAGGGCAGGAAAGAAATGTTTTTTCACCTGATGGATTGTCTTGTGGATTTCTTCCCAAGCTCCAGAATTGACAAAGGAAAGTCCGGTGCCGGGAATGTTGCCATATTGAAAAACCTTTCAGCTGTCCTTGACGAGAATAAAGAAGAAAGTCTGCTTGACCCATTACTTAAAACTGAAATCACTCAGCATCTGAGATCCTTGGAAAGTGAACTTAATAGGTATTCCAGAACTCGAGGAGGAAAAAGGGGAAGTTGGTAATGAATCCATTCCTGGCACTCTTGATATTACTAACATTCCCAGTGATGTTCAGGACGAGTTCCTTGATCCAAACATGATTCTGTTGCCAAATATCTCTATGAAGAAAATCTCTGAATGTATTCTGGTGTTCAATGAAACAGTCTATCCAAAGTCAGTGAGATTGCACTTCGACTACTCTTGGGCCTTTTTCAACTACCTATTTATGTGAGTCTGGTTTCTCCACCCTTCTACAAATCAAGAATAAGAGCCGGAACCGATTGGATGGACCCCGACATGAGATGTGCATTGTCAGTGACACAACCCCAGATTCGTCAACTGACTGAAAAAAATAATATCAGCCTTCCCACTGATGTGTGATAAATATGCAGAGATTAATTGAACTTTTTACCAACCAGCAGATTCAAATTTGCTAGTGTCCGCTAGTCTTTTGGGAGGCAAATGATGTAAGTTAAGCATATCACAGAAATCTTATCAAATATAAGATAAATTTTGACTGTAAACTTTGTAAATAAAGCAAGGGTGTTCTCTTCATCAACATTTAAAAAAAAAAAAAAAAAAAAAATTACCTTTTTTGGCGGGGTGGGATTTGGGAGAAAAAATTAAGGGGGGCCAAAACGAATGTTGAGAATTCATGAAGGGGGAATGGAGTGAAAAGGTTGAGAACCACTGAATTCTAAACAAACAAACAAAAATCGTATAAAACGTTCTCCATATATTACCAATCATTTCCATAAATGTATTCATGCTGAACTAGCAAAAAGATATATGGCATTTAATATTCAGAAAATATACTAAAAATATTTTCGTACTAAAACTTTTCAACGAACCACATACCTGTTTGTTCCTCCGAGTTTTTAGGTGCTGCCATTTCACCTCCAAAAGCTCTACAAAGCCCGACTGCCGTTTTGAATTGCAGTTGACTGGGAAACATGAAATAAGGTTTAGGCGTCACTTTAACAAAGTTTCAAGTAATTCCATCTCTATCTGATGAAGAGAAAAACATGTATTGACATTTTCTTGATAAATCATAAATTCTTGATTAAATTCATTGATTCTTGATTACATTCATAAATCAAAGGTCTACCCCAAAATATAAATAAAGATTATAGAATCATATCAATGATAATGATAATAGTTAACATACGGTTGTGAAGTCTGGCGTGATAATATCATACGGGAGGTAGAACAATATGGAGCTAGCAAATGAAATTTCTGAAACATTTTTGGGATGTACCAGATATACTAGCAGCGATATTGTATATGGGGAACTAGGGGTGTACCACTTGAAATAACTATTAAGTGTAGGGTGATGAATTCACTGGGGAACAATTTGAAGAAGAAAAAAATTGTTTAGTTAGTTTTTTAGCTTATTTAGACTAAAATTGGCATGCTGATTCCAAATCTGTAGTCAGTTTTTTTTCTAGCACGTCAAGTTTTTTTCCACAGCTTACCCTCCAGATAAGCCAATTCCACTTGTGTCCGTCAGCTATAAGACCAAGCCTCATTCAGCTGAAATTCCAGTGCCGTTTTCGAACAACAACCCTCTAGAAGATCTGAGTGATGTTGAAGAACGCAGTGACAGCAATGATGCAGATTTTGACATTCACGAGGATTCGTTTTGTAGGGGATTTGATCAGCACGAGTTGAATGATTTTGCACGTGATTTGGGCCTATCCAAAAAGCTTCAGAAATACTAGCATCAAGACTGAACGAGAAAAACATACTTGAACAAGGAGTGAAGGTATCATACTTTCGAACCAGAGAAAGTAAAATTTCTGCAGTACTTTCGAAGTGCCAGCGGTTTTGTGTTTTGCCATAACATTCCTGGTTTACTGAAGGAATTAGGGCTTTCAATCTACAATCCCCAAAAGAATGGCGATTGTTTATTGATAGCTCAAAGCGGAGCTTGAAGTGTGTCCTTCTACACAATGGCAATTTTTGGCGCAGTCCCTATTGGGCATTCGGTCTGTCTTCGTGAAGAATATGGGGATGTAAAGAGAGTCATTGAGTTATTGCAATATGACAAAACACAATTGGATATCTGTGTTGACCTTAAAATGGTGTCCTTCCTTCTTGGTCAACAACGTGGATACACAAAGTATCCCTGCTTTCTCTGTATGTGGGATAGCAAGCTCCCAGAGAAGCATTGGGTTCAGACGAATTGGCCTCCGAGATTGATCTTAAACCTGGAGATCCTAACATTGTACATGAGCCACTTGTTGACAGGAAGAAAATAATATTCCACCTCTGCACTAAAACTAGGTCCCATGAAACAATTTGTAAAGCATTGTCAACTGATGGCGACTGTTTGAAGTACATCATCTTGGCATTTTCCCGGACTGTCCCAATTGAAAAAATCAAGGCCGGTGTGTTTGATGGTCCACAAATTCGACAGCTCATCAAAAATGAACATTTCAACGGTACTATGTCAGACCTTGAAAAGAATGCTTGGCTATCATTCAAAGACGTCGTCAAGAACTTTCTTGGAAATACACGTGCAAAATAATTACACAGAAATTGTTCAGAAAATTGGAGAGCACAAAGCGCTTGGTTTCAACATGAGTATTAAAGTACATTTTTTGCATAGCCATCTGCAACTTTCCGGAAAATCTTGGTGCTAGCGACGAGCAAGGTGAACGATTTCACCAAGATTTGAAGCTTTTGGAAGAACGTTACCAGGGGAGATGGGATGTGCATATGTGGCTGACTATTGTTGGGCATCAAACGCGATAGTCCTCAAGTTGAACACTCCAGACAAAGCTACAAACGTAAATTTTTACCTTAACCTGCACACAATTATAGCCTTATCCTTTCTAAAAACATGATAATGTAAATAAACATTATATTCATGCCTATTTTTTTAATTTTTCATTGTATGTTAACATTTGCAACTTTTTATAAAATAAGCACTGTTACTGTTATGTACAGTATTTTCATATTTTTTAAGAAAACGAAAATCCTTTCAGTTCAAAAACTTGACGTGATAGAGAAAAACTGAGATCAGTTTTGGATTCAGCACCCAAAATTACTTTAATAACAAGTGTCAGACCTAACTCAACAAAAATTTGTTCCCCAGTGTTATTGGTCTAAATTGATTATGGGAAAACAAACAAAATAAAATTATGTAATGTACAACTGTTTATTGCAGCTGACCAAGAGGTGTTTATATATCGCCATGGCTAGAATGTATAAAGAATATATGTATTAAGTGTGGTTTGTCAGTAGTGTGGATGACGCAAACTATTAACAACCCAAAATGGTTTAGGAAAGCGGTGGAACATAAATTTAAATATATATGGATAACAACTTGGTATATAAATGTAACAAGCAGAGGCATTTTCAGTAGCTATAAGATGTATACAGAAGTTTATGGGATTGAAGAGTATTTAGCCAAACTAAATAAAACTAATCGTATACCTCTAACTACATTCCGCACAGGAAATAATCAGCTGCCAATTATTACTGGAAGACACAGTCAAATAAGCAGGGAAGAGCGTTATTGTACTCGATGTAATGACGGACAACTAGGAGACGAATATCATGTTATGTTGCTATGTCAAAATGAGGATATTATGCAGTTAAGAGGCAGATACATACCAGAGTATTTCAGGTTACACCCAAATCACTCAAAATGTACAATGTTGATGCAGAGCAAAAATGTAGAATTATTAACAAATTTTGCACAATTTGTAAATGCTTTGATTAGACTGTTTAGATGATTATTTTGTTATGAATGTGTACATATATTACACAGGAGCTGTGCTCCATACTTCTTATAAAGTCTGAGCAAATAAATATATTATATTATATTATATTATATTCACACACACACACACACCACACACGCACACACGCACGCACGCACGCACGCACGCACGCACGCGCACACCCACCCACCCACCCACCCACCCACCACACCACACACACAACACACACACACACACACACACACACACACACACACACACACACACAACTATATCCGTGTTATACAGTTGTAAAGTAGTGCATTTATTGATATGCACGGGTTTTAGCCTTACTAACGGCTAGAAAATATCTACTTGTAAACGCCAGTAGTTTCTGTTTCCCTTGAGTAAGGAGATTGGGTATGTGTTATATGAAACCCAAACTTTATCCATAGAGCGGTACCTATGATGGCTAAGCTGTTTTCGGTAGGGTATCAACTGACAGTTGCATCACATCAAACACATACTTATACACACACACAAAAACTAACTCACTAACCAAGGAACAGTCAAGGCCAATTTCAAACTCTGCTACGTCCCACTCGAGCACGTCGCCGCTTCCCCGAATAAGACAGCTGGATATGGCCGCCATCTCTTCACCGCGCAGTTGCCGTGACCACACGTTTAAGTCAGCAACAGCGCCGCTGTGGAGAGGAAAGATTTATGAGGGGGAAGGCAAAGTAATGCAGATGAATAGAGGCGCATATTATATGGAAAACAGGTCAATGCAGAAAAAAAGTACATATATAATTCGTTGCATTGAACTTACTATTTGTATGTTCATATATCTAATTATGTATATCATGATATGCATATCTTTATCATATATATATATATATAAACTTTCGTATCAAAGACTCCTTTAAATGTGTCTCGTAGATTACAGTTCAGCTATAGGATACTTACAGATTACATGTCTCTTAAGAAATTATTAATAAATAACAAATTGTATTCTTATAGGACCGCAATATTATAGACTGTTGCAATTATTGCAACAGTCTATAATATTCTATTGCTACTGATTTGAAGAATCTTCTTGGCCAGGGTATACCATCTTCTTTGACAGCACGAGGTAATTTTGCACTAATTATAGGTCGAGGGCCACAAATCAAATGGCCTGGTTATTCTTCTTCCTGAGTAAATATACTCACATACGCACCCTGAGTTGCCGGGAATGAGTAAGGTCCTCGAACACACATTTCAGTCACTGTATACGTTGGAAAGTTAATGTGTGGTTTCGTGAGGATGGAGAGAGACGCCAGGGTAATTGAGGTAGTATAATTGTGTAAATCTACACATATATTATATACAGTTCGTGACGAAATTGCAGGAGTCCCTGAACCAATCTCCGTCCATCCTACCCTGACACAGGTTATCACCACCCTGCCGTCTTACTCAAGAGCCGGCGATGACGCCGCCGCTCCCTTATGTGACATGCATGTATCAAATATTAGTTTATTACTCATGTGCATCTGCCCCAATACTAAACATATAGTAAGGAACAAGTAGTGGTTTTTATTTTTGAATACAATAATGTTAATACAACTACCCTACATAAATATGTATTACGTTACCATTATTTATAAGAGATGGAATTAAACTTATTGACCTATCAACAACGCTACCGGCTTCTCAACAATCGCTGACCCAGCAGTAATGCAACTGGATAAAGCCGGTAATACAATGTGCCACTGCCATACCTATCATACTCATACCTATGCCATAACATCGCTCGGTCACACGCCTGGCGCGCCCACGTGGCATAAGAAAAAGTACCTAACTATGTTACAAAAATGTGTAATACCTGTTAGACCTGTGAAGATTAAGCTTTTCCACGTGATGCGCCACGTGATAGCTCACTTGACACAACAACAAAGTGGCATATTTAAATGAGGATTTAGTACACTGGGATAGAAATTAATGGGGTTTAGGTAATCAGGCAATGCGTTCTCCAGAGCCTCGGGAAACTGCGACTAGTCTGAGAACTTGAGTTCAGAGAAGATGACTCTGAAGAGATATGAGCGGGAACAATCGAGTGGAGACGTTTCTTGTAAAAGCTTCATGGAAGCATAACAAACACCAACAATTGCATAGTGACCAGAAACCGGTTGATAGGAAGTTCCGTAAGGGCAAACAACGGCCACATGATGATCGCTCTTAAAGAAAAATATTGATACCCATGAAACACTTGATGCCAAATTGTTCTTAGAATCAAGTGTTTATACGGACTAAATGCGTCAGCTGGACTACCTTTAAATATGTTAAACTCACATATGCCACTTGAATTAGGTAAAAAGCAGATAGTGAAGTTGTAAAATGAACCCCTAGTCGGGCAGATGCATAGAGACAATTCGTCAGCCACTAAAACTAGAGATGATAATAAGTCCAGTGTTATAAATGTCTGATTAACAGAAAAATGAACATGTTTTAACACGTTTAGCCTCAAAAATCGCTGATGACTTAAAGGGAACATGCACTACAATAACATCCATGGTAAGCGTTGCTTACAAAACCAGATAGTAGTACTGAATAGCATCCTGTCTGAACAGGATGTTATAACAGGATATAAAACCCGGGTTGCAAATTGAATTAATTTTGACCAATGCTTAGTATATGTAAGAAATCCTCCACAGGAATAAGACTCGCGGTTACTCTCCCACTAGTTGCATCTACCATGTTTGGATTAGCGCTTTTTTATTGGAAACGATCATATTGACTGATGATTAACCCGTGGGCTGCGGCAAGCCTTCCGGAAGGCTCTGCTGAGCGACTGCGGCATGCCTTCCGGAAGCGCGATTTTCAATTGCATACAAAAACCGCGCAACTTTCGTAGAAGTCTACAAATTGTTTCACATGTAGGCCGCGATGTCAGCCCTTGATACCACACATCACCATCTGCCGAACTACGCTGTACGCAGGGATACCACTCCTTGTTTTTTTCTCCAAAGATAGGATATAGGCCATTACCTTGGGATATTTTTTGTATATCTTGGGATTTTTGGAGGGATTATTCAAGTATTTCTCCAGTGGTTTATCTCAAGGTAAGCATATGTACCGTATCTAGGATTCAGTTTCAATGTTTTCTTAACGACCTTGGGATATTTTTGTATATCTTAGGATTTTTTGAGGGTCAGTCTTGGGTCAGTCCTAAATACGGTACACATGCTTACCTTGAGATAAACTACTGGAAAAATGCTTGAATAGTCCCCTCAAAATCTTGGGAAAAATCCAAAGGAGTAGCATCCCTAACCTCATCTCAGCAGTCTCTCGCAAGCGGTTTTGTGCCATTCGCGCCAGATATTTCAACTCCCGACCACAACCACACCACAACCCCATACGTTTGGGTTAAAAATAGATATATTGCCGGATGCGAATTTTTACTGCCTTGACGTTGATGTGATTTTCATCCAATTCTGTAATGGCCACTGTTTCACTCACATTGCCGCACTGTGGGCACTAAAAAAATCATAGCTCCCGCAGTCCCCGGGTTAAAGAACAAGTAAAGTTTGGTACAGGAAAATTAGATCAGTTGAGAGCATGCATAATCACATTGTTCAGCATTCTATTAAGCTGATTGGCCTGTTATAAGGTAACGGCAAAAGGTATTCAAAAGGTGTCGGAGATCAATATCAAGAATTTCCAACCTTTTACTGTTAATGTTAATAAACCATTAAGTTAGCAGTCAGAATTGTAACCAGTCGATTATAGTTATTCTGCAAGTCTTGGAAATGTTCAACCATAGCTGTCCCAAATAAGAACTGAAACACCCTACCGAAAGCATTGACAAAGTCTCGCCTGGTTTGGGCATGCACAGGAATAAAGTTTATACGCATGGTTTGAATGTAGAAAGGTTAGCTTCATGAAGGTCAGTCGATCCTTCCGAAGGTCTATAATGAAAGTAACATGCAATACATGCATATCACATTGCATGATGTGTAAGAAAAGTAGCTAGACTCGGGGTCGTAGATTGTAGCCGTGCTTGGCGTTAGTGGTAATTGGGTTAGTGGAAGTGGGTGAAGGTAGGTAAGCACATTCAGCAAAAGTCGGGTTACTTCGGGCTTTGGTCTTCTTTAACCTGTCATTATGAATCATAACATATTGCCATGCTTCTCACCAACAATCAAGTGGTGGCCAAAGAATTTCGACGCCATCTTGGAATTCCTATTCGGAGTTTGAACCATTACTGTATCATTACTTTATGTATGTAGGCGATGTAGGAAAAGTTCTTACGGGTAGTAAGCAGGGTAGAACAAGAAGTAACGGATTCAACCTGGAAAAACGTTGATTTAATAAGGAAATTGGGAGAAACTGGTTCACAAATATGGTGGTGAATGATTGGAATGGACTAAGTCGTCTCAATGCGGAGTCTATTGCGGTCTTTAAAAGGAGTCTGGTATAAATTCATCGATTGGGAAGAGAGGTGGATATAGGTAGAGTTAAATAACAGGAACTACCTCGTGTAGGTCACACGGCCTCTTGTAGCTTCCTTATTTTCTTATGTTCTTATGTATCGCCAATTCTTATAGAAATAGGAACCGCACGCATACGTTGTTGTCCCATCATCTCCCCAGCAAACACAAAGACATTGGGCCTACGGCGGCCCAACGTATGTCTTACCGGCGGCCCGTGGGAGTTGTACGATGGAGGGCCGCTGGGAATTTGCTCACAGGCTGACCGTCGGGCCACGTAGGACATATGACCATTTGCCGCTGTTAAATCAACTGATTGAGGAATATTTATGGTTATACTTTTTAAGCATATTGCAAATATAGTAATGTTTTAAGGGCTGTTGCACAGTCCAATAGTTCTTAGTACTTAGTTCTCATTATGTTATTGACTGGCTAAGGGAGACACTTTAGGCCTTATTGTGGATTATTAACCCTTTGTATTGGCTATCGTACGTCTCGCAGTTTAGTGCATTGATATGACTGCAAAATAATATCAAATAATATTATATTATAATTAATGATATTATCCATGTTAACTCCAGTATCTACATATATACGTAACTAGCAGAAAGGGTGCCCTCCGGGCACCTTTCTCCTAGCTCCTGCGGAGGGCTGTGGGCCTGCGGCCCACCCACGCCCACCGGGGTAGGACACGCCCCTCAAAACATTTTCTATCCCCCCAAATCGATCACGGCCAACACTTTTAACTACAGTGTCAAGTCTATATCTCGCACGGTTTAGCAGCCACAGCCGTTTTTAGGTTGTTTTTGCTGGCCACGCCCACCAGGGGCGGCCACGCCCATCGAAACATAGCCTATGTTCTCCGCTGGGTCATGAGGATTCCAAATATGTGCGGCATGTGGGGTTTTGGCCATCTGTAGCCGAGTCTATAACGAACATACAGACACACAGACAGACAGACAAATTTTGAAATATATATATATATAGATTAGGTGTCCCATTGGATATTGATATATGTTGATAATATGTTTGAAATTATTGAAATAAGGGCAAATATGACCATGTTTGTTATCCCGTAATCTTTGCTCGATTATAAGCAACTGGTATTTCTATATGATACTGTATACACACTATAAACTCTAACTGATTACGTTTTCCATATAAACTCCTTCCTATGTGTCTCATATTTATTTTATGTCTCTCTGGGTGTTCCTGATTAAGCTGGAAATATTTGAAATAAACTGATATATGATTATTTCTATAACTATTATGAAAACTTATATAACAATTTTCAATAGCTTGAACAGACCTAATAATAGTGATGATACCGATATTGAAATACTATGTATATTACTGAGTTAATATATATAATATGAAATTAATATTTCCCACTTTCAAATACGCACCAGCGGGCCATCGGAAGATGCCGCTGCTTGTCACTACTGATATAATACTACATCAAGATAATCATATAACTGTTGGATCAAAATGTTTACACATAAAAATATTCAATTCTTCAAACTATGTTCATTGATTTTCAATATAGTAAATTTTTCCGTCTGAAAATACACCAGCTGGCCTTCGGAGGGCTGTTGGAGGAAATTTTGCCGCTCTACGTTGGCCCACCGGTGATGGTTAGCTGGGTCGGCATGAGAAGCTTGTAGTCTTTCCCTGACCCTTTTGTGCACATAAGCAAAGACATGCATGCAAACGTTGATCAAGATAGCTTTCTATGTTATACTCAGGTTTACTTGGCCTGGCCAATAGTAGGTCATATGGCACCCGTTTATCCGCAACATAAAGTATGTAGTGAGGAGACTTGCCCGAGGACTCGCAAACTAAATTATTAATACAAGCCGTCACGTCTGGTAACCAATCTTCCCAATTGTCGTGCAAAATGTTTACGATAGGTCGCAACGCGTCAATGATTTTCCTGTTAACGCACTCCGCCAGTCCATTCGAGATTGGATGGTATGCGACCACGAAAGTCTGTTAATATTGTCCAAAGACTACTCAATACTGCACTTGCTACTCGTGCCCCGTGCCAACCCGCCCATGACCAGTGGAGGCCAGTTTTGCGATTCCTGCCATTTTCGAACATCACCCCCATTTCCCTTCTTGTGGTTTATCAGTATAAAAGATATACTGTTATCTTGGTAAATGTTTGTTCTATAATATTATCAAATAAAAAACAGTAAAATACACTAAAGAAATTCCATTATGAGATAGTGAAGAAATATGCATGAACTTATATTCACTTAAACTCATCGCCATTTAATATTTTGCGTGAAGACTTTTTACATGCAACATATCAATAGAAGCGGAATTTTATTAGCCTTCCATTGATATACTTCGTTTTCTGATAAATGAATTAGAGCCATGCATAAATTAGCGTTAACTAAATAAATAACATCATCAATCGGGTAATTTTTCCAATTGATGAAGTTATTTATTTAGTTAACGCTAATTTATGTATGGTTCTAATTCATTTATCAGAAAATGAAATATAGCAACGGAAAGCTAATACAATTCTGCTTCTATTGATATGTTTCATGTAAAATGTTTTCTCGCAAAATATTAAATAGCGAAGAGTTTAAGTGAATATTAACATATTTTAACATATTAAGTTCATGCATATTTCTTCAGAGTCTCATAATGACATTTTTTTTGTGTGTATTTTACAGTTTTTTATTTGATAATATTATAGAGCAAACATTTACGAAGATAATGGTATATAATTTATACTGATAAACCACAGGAAGGGAAATAGGGGTGATGTTCGAAAATGACAGGAATCGCAAAACTGGCCTCCACTGGAAATAGCCCAAAATGAGTAGCAAGTCCAGTATACAGTAGTCTTTGTATTGTCCATTGTATAAATCTCCGCAAGCAATGCATTACGGAACTCTGCGCCATTATCACTGTGTAATACTCTTGATGTGGAATAGGGGCAGAAAAGGTGAGTAATTTATGTATGGGCTACAGTATTAGCCGTGTTATTCTTCACCGGTGCAAGGGCAACTAAACCTTGAAAAGTGATCTACACTCACCAAAAGATCTTTTTATTTTTGTTTTACATATATGCCAATAACGCCTGTAGGCAGTGACCCAGGGCTCGGATGGCATAGGCCCTGGAGGTTCACTTGAGGGCTGTGATGGTTGGCCCTCGCCCGTGGTGGCGCAGGCAGGATTGTTATAGTAACACTTGTGATTAGAGGCTCATGCCGCACCCCTGTGTCCTCCGATGCACTCGCAATCAAAGGTATAGTTAATGGGCAGCATGTGGGTTAGGCCACTAATGTGCAGCATTAGGCCACTCGATGGTGCAGGAAAGTTTTAAGTGGATTTATGGTTCTCACTCAAGATCGAACTCGTGTCACCAAGAACGCCACTCGGAGATGCTAACCACTCTGCTACCGCCTTCCCAAAGATATTGCGAGCGGTGATGACTCTTGGGTAACTATATAAGATCTATAGCAACTACGTCCCATGGTTGCTCAGGTGGTGGGTATTCTAAAAAAGGAGCGGGTCCTGGAGTCGTCCCTTTGTGTTGTGCACAAGACACACACCTGGCAACATATTATTCAATATCCTCACGTATCGTGGTCAGAAAATACACGGGCTGCTAGGGTACGGTCACGTTCCGGATGTCCAGCCATGGGCACATCGTGCACAAGTTTAAGTACCATCGGAACAAAAACGTCAGGAATAACATATTGTTCCACTGGGTTCCTTTTCTGTGGCCAATGTCGTCGGCATATAACCTTGTCAGTCGACATGAAAGATTGTGAGAAATGCACTGGTAATGATGGTACAGAGGTCTCATCGCCTAACTATAAGGCATAGATGACCTTCCCCCAAATTTCATGTTTGCGTTGTTCGATGCCCAATTCATAGAGTGAAAAACTCTTCACGTGATTTCCCCCTGTAATCGTACCAAACCATCGAAACGTTTCGCGATATGGATATCCGCTACCACATGTGCACGCCCGGGCAAATATTTGAAGGTTGGTTTAAACTCTTGGATCGTCAGATACCATCGTGCAGGCCTACCGGATAAATTCCTACCCTTAAATAGCTCAGTAACGGCTGCATGGTCGGTATAGACAGTTATTGCATAGCCAAAAAAGCGTCTTTGAAATTTTTAAGAGCTCAAATTACTCAGAGGATCTCTTGATGTGTAACGGAATCATTTACCTCTGCCGGGATAAGAACTCTGCTCGGATACACGATTACACGGTTCTTCCCTCTTTCATCTTTCTGAATCAGTACTGCCCCAAGTCCCCTGGATGTTTCCATAGCAGTACAGGTGAAAAGCGACCCAAAGGGATTTTATCAGGTATATAAAACCAAGACAAGGGAGTTAGTGGGGCCGTTAAGGTTAGGGCAGGGTGAGGTCTTAAATACGGATGAGGATATGTGTAAAAGTCTAAATGATTATTTCTTAAGTGTTTTTACTGAGGAGGATACACAGACAATACGTGAAAGTGAACAGATGTTCAGAGGAAGCGATGAGGAGAAACTCAAAGATATTGAGATCACAAGGGAAATGGTGGAAGAGGGTATAGATAAAATGAAGAATTTTAAATCACCAGGACCAGATGAAGTGTATCCCAGAGTATTAAAATAATGTAAAGAGGTTGTTAGTGAGTCGTTAGTGCACATTTTTAGGAAATCGGTTAAGATAGGCGATGTGCCGTTATCGTGGAGGAAAGGAAATGTAATCCTTAAGAAGGGAGACAGAGGACTAAAGTCAAATTATCGACCCGAAAGTCTAACGTCAGTGGTAGGTAAATTATTGGAATATATTATTGCAAAAGCATTAGAGAGCACTTAGATAAAAATTGTTTGATCAATGATTCACAACATGGATTCACCAAGGGTAGGTCATGTCTCACCAATTTATTGAGTTTTTATAGGAATGTTTATGAGACGGCAGATAATGTTAAGGATTATGATATAATATACTTGGACTTTAGTAGGGCATTTGACAAAGTACCACACGAGCGACTCTTAAATAAGGTTAAGGCTCATGGAATAGATGGGAAGGTTCTTCGTAGGATCAGAGCTTGGCTAAGTAATAGGCAACAAAGGGTTACAATTAATGGTTCTAAATCTGAATGGGGACAGGTGACAAGTGGAGTTCCACAAGGGTCTGTGTTGGGTCCATTACTATTTTTGATTTACATCAACGACTTGGATAGTGGGATTAACAGTGATATCAGCAAGTTTGCTGATGATAGTAAGGTAGGTAGGATTATTGGATCACAGTCTGATGTAAACATATTGCAGGGAGACTTAGATAAACTTAATGAGTGGGCAGTCAGATGGCAGATGGAATTTAATACTGATAAGTGCAGCTTTATGAATGTTGGTAAAAAGAACCCTGGTAATAGATACACCATACGCAATGTATCGCTGAAAAGATCAGAAGGTGAAAAAGATCTTGGAGTGAGGGTGAGCCCAGACCTCCGACCTAGGAAACAATGTATTGAAGCTAGAAATAGAGCTAATAGAGTGTTAGGATTCATTACCAGAAGTGTTAAAAGTAGAAGTGCGGAAGTTATTCAAAAGCTTTATCTGGCTCTAGTCAGACCTCACCTAGACTATGCGGTTCAGTTTTGGTCTCCATATTACAGGATGGATATAGCCTTGTTAGAATCAGTGCAGAGAAGGATGACAAAAATGATACAAGGGATGCGTAACTTTAGTTATGAGAAGAGATTGAAGTTATTAAAAGTTACACTCACTCGAGAGACGCAGAGTAAGGGGCGATCTGGTAGAAGTTTTTAAGTGGATACAGGGATTTAATAAAGGAGAGGTAGGAAATTTTCTTACGGCTTTTAACCAGGGCAGAACAAGAAGTAATGGATGCAAGCTGGAAGAGCGTAGATTTAGAAAAGAAATAGGGAAACTCTGGTTCACAAATAGGGTGGTGAATGATTGGAATGGACTCAGTAGACAGGTAGTTAGTGCGAAGTCATTGGGGAGCTTTACAGAGGGGCTGGACACGTTCATGAATGGGGATGGAAGATGGATGGAGGTAGTGTTAGGTGACAGGAACTACCACGTGTAGGCCTCGCGGCCTCTTGTAGCTTCCTTATTTTCTTATATTCGTATGTTCTAAGAGTCTGTACAAAGCTCATATGGAGCTGAAAAATCTGGGAATGCCAAGACAGGAGCTTGGAGTGCATGTTTTAACTCTTCGAAACTACGCTCATGAGGGGAATCCCAGTGAAATGAGACATCGTTTCTTATAAGCCGTGTTAGGGGAGATGCAATTTTTGCGAAATATTTGATAAAGGAGGGGTTAAGTCCGCTAATCCCAAAAAGGATCTAACATTCTTAACACTCTGGGGTTGAGGATAGTTTTTGGCGGCCAATACCTTGTTATCAATGGTGTAGAGTCCCTCCCAGTCAAATGTATGGCCCAAGAAGCTAATCTTAGCTTTCAAAATTCACACATGGTAGATTGGCTTTGAGACCACCTGAAAACAGTCGATGCAAAACTGCCTCTAACGTTTTAAAGTTAGACTCATGATCTTTGCTACCAATTATAATGTCATCCAGGTATGCAGACACAGAGTTACCTATCATACCGGTAAAAATTGCATTTATTATTCCCTGAAAAGTAAGCGGTGCGGATCTCAAGCCAAACGGCATCCGAAGCTATTCGTAGTGATCTCCCGGCGTACTGAACGCCGTATCTGGAGGATACTACCATGGTACATGCCAGTACCCCGACAAAAGGTCCAAGCTACTGAAAAACGTATTACACTGACCTAACGACATGAGCAGATCTTTTTAGGAAACACAACGGACACCTGTCATCTTTTGAGACGTGATTCACCCGCCGAAAGTCTATAACTGGGCGAAATGTTCCGTCCTTTTACGGGACGAGGAGCATAGGACTGCTCCATGGTGAGCATACGTTTTGAATAACCCCTTGCTCCAAAATTTCCTCTACATGTGTTTCTACTACAGCCCGTTGGCTGTGAGGTAGCCTGTAAGCAGGAATGTAGACCAGTTTTGTCCCTGGACTGAGTTTAATGTGATGCTCCGACTTATCGGTAGCACCAAGAGCATCGCCGGGGAATGCAATGACATCTCGGTACTGACCCAAGAGTTCCAAGAGCGAGTGTTTTAACTCCTGGTAGTCCACGACGTTGACAAGCGAACTTAGGTTTGAATCCAGACCCTGCTCGATGTCAACGGCGGACTTCTGCACCGTAGCGACACAAGCAGTAGACAACTCCAATGGTTCAGGTACCACCTTTCGGTCATACACCAACCCTTCCCCAAGGAATACTCCATGTTTAACTCGCACTGGTCCACCCGTGGTGTTTACAACCAATGCTGATGTGACATGTCCTGCGCTGACAGTGATGTTGTCTCTACGGCCAATTGTTTTACTTTACCGGGGCCAGGGAAACATACGTCACTGTCTATAGGTGCATCAGGAACCGCCACTGGAACACGCATCGCCATCCGAGCGATAATTTCATGATCACAGACAATCGTGGCTTTCACGAGTTTCCAGCCCGCAGTGGGATTCACGCGAGAGTTAGAGACATGAATTGAGGGATCTACACTGCAAGTCGATGTCCATCGCTTATCGCTTCTCTTCCCTGTGAGTGATTTGACATATAGGGGAGTCAGAGACATAGGAGAATCCATCACCTTTAACTGCTTCCCTTTAAAGGTTATTAAATTTGTGTTGGGATCTATCCCATTGCGATTAGACTTCATCGTAGCTAAACCCAACAGACTGTCTACAGGGAGCTGAAAGTTGGTTGCTACATATAACTCCATACGAACCGGAGGAACCCCTTTGCTCAGGTTAATAGTTAAGATCACTGTTCCATTTATTTGCAAAGATGAACCTGTGACCCCCTTCACATTCAAATCACTCTGGCGTAACGGCCACCGGCAACAACGTGCGCTCCTCATGAGAGCCTACGACTCTTCAGAGAGAATGTTGACAGTAGCTCCAGTGTTCACAGCCAGGAAAACATTTTGATGACTTATCTTCGTGGGTATTGCCATTATATTTGTTTGTTAGCAGGCAACCACAATATTGTGGTAAATCGACTTATCCGCCGCTCCTGCACGAGGAAAATCTCCCTCGCGGTTGTGTTGAGTTAACCTGGATGGTGCGTCGAGGCTCGTATGTCTTCCCCCGACGACTTACCTCTCCCAGCAGCCCACCGTCGCTCATAGTTTTCGCGAAGGTCTCGTACCTGGAAGCATCGATCGGTACTGTGATTACCCGTACCATGAATCGCGCAGTAGTAGGAAACCCTATCTATCCTGGGCTTTTGCTGCTGGCTCTTCCCCCGGAAAGAAAAAGCAGGTTTACTCCTGGCAGAGGGACTCCCCCCGGAGCCGTGGGTGGTGCTTGTGGTTTGGTTATCACCCACTGGCAATGCCTTCCGCAAATTTGTGCGCCTGTGGAGGCCTTTCTTTTCAGATCTCGTCCTACCTTGTTGCAGTAGGAACAAATTATATCCCTTTTCGCAGCTGCCACTGTATACGAAGGCTGAAAGGTGTCATTCTCCGGTGTCGGATCACGAGTATGTACTCCAGCTACTGCGGCTATGAAAGCAGCCGTAGAGTGTTCCGTCTCCATAAGCTTGCTGTCTAAGGCTGTTATGAAATCCACTAACTCGTACTTAGGATGGAAGGGCAAAGAAAAAGCTGCACGCCGCACCTTCCCCTGGGACATGTAGCATATTATATAACAAAAGTTCAAGAAATTTGGACATATTATCCATACTATTTCTTGTCCATTACACC
>JACEEZ010007247.1:165000-195000 GCA_016584305.1 Chionoecetes opilio
TTTTTTTCTCACAATTCTCGCTAATAGGCTGCTAAAAAAAAGAGAAAAAAAAGTGATCGAATTATCTCATAAGTGGGCTTAAAATGTGCCCCTGGTCGAGCTGGTTCCAAAAATGTGCCATATGATGGGATTGGGGCACGGGGGGCGGCACCTATCGCGGACACACACACACACACACACACACACACACACACTTTCGCTTATATTATTATAGATATACATATATTATATAAATATATATATATATATATATATATATATATACTATATATATATATATATATATATATATATATATATATATATATATATATATATATATATATACTATATATATATATATATATATATATATATATATATATATATATATATATATATATATATATATATATATATATATATATATATACAGATAGATGATTCTTCTTGTTGCGTTACGATGACGTCCAGAAACGGCATTGATTTGTCTGAGCTGCTTTTTATGGTGAAGGTGAGGCCTCAAGTATCTTGTAGGCAGAGTTTCAGCTGTTCTGCTTCGTAGTGACTCTTCGTTTTGATGAAAATGTCATCGATGTAGCGGCAATATATGTCGGGCTTGTTTATTTTCTTAAATACTTCTTCTTCTATGCAGCCCATGAAGAAGTTTGCCAGCAATACCCCTAAAGGCGAGCCCATAGCGACACCGTATATCTGACGGTATTTGTTCCCTCGGGGAGAGGTGAAAGGTGCTTCTTTAGTACAGCATTCAAGGAGTCCGCGCAGCACAGGTTCCGTGACGTCAAGTGGGGGGGGTGGAGTTATTGTGATACACCCGGTCTATGATATAGTTGATTGTTCGATTAACGGGTACGTTTGTGAAGAAGGACTTGACATCAAGCGAAGAGATTGCACCTCTGGCCTTGTGGGTCTTGAGTATGTCGAGAAACTCTGCTGCTGATTGAAGGCTGTAGGCATTGAGTGTGTAAGGAGTCAGAATGGCACACGGTTTCTTCGCGAGGTGGTACGTCGGCGTCGGTATTTGTGATATTATAGGGCGAAGTTTATTGCCCGCCTTGTGTGTCTTGGTGTTACCGTAGCAGTAACCCATGCCGTATTCACCACAGAGCTTTCCAAATTTGATGGCGGTGCTGCCAGAATTATTCTTAGTTATATATTTGTTGACTTTTATCTTGAGTGATTCCGTAACATTTTTATTGATTTTTGTGAACTTTTTAGTGTCGCTGAGGATGTCGTCGATCTTGTTGAGGTATTCTGAGGCATCTATGAGGACGTACGTAGCAACTTTATCCACTCCTAATACTGATGTCTGGGACCGATTTCAGCTGTTTCGCGGCGTCGATGTGTTTACGTTCGACAATACTGCTTCTGTGATTTCCTCTTGTTTTGGAAGCTTCTGCAATAACTTCTTGCTTGAAGGCAGGATCGATGGTGCCGTCACCATAATGTCACCATCAACATTAAGTAGCGCCTCACGCTTCACCTAAATCATGCTCACCTCTACATTTGAGGAGAAAACATCTCTCACCGCTGCTGAAGAAGGGTTCATGACCCGAAATCGCGATACAACAAAATGACCACTAAAATTGATCACTAAAGAGAATATGACACTCTTAAGACAGAGAAAATATCTTGAAAAAGATAATAAACGCTGAACTAGCTATCACTTTTAACAAGATCTGTCTCAGAGAAAATCTCCTGCCCGTATATACTTTAAATATATATATATATATTATATATATATATATATATATATATATATATATATATATATAATATATATATATATATATATATATATATATATATATATATATTAGGGTGCCCCTTATATGATGGAAATTTTGATGTTTCGGAATTTTATCCGGGACGGGCAGTCAAAGTGTTCCATTTGCCCTAAGAACAACGTATGCAGAGATCTGTCTAGAAATATTAATATTTATGGGTCGCGCAATGAGGTTGAAGTTTATCATTTTCTGTAAGAATTGGCCATTTTCTAGGTGCCGATATAGGTCATTTTCAAAATTATATGTCACTAACAGATTTGAATGTTACATTATTTGAGGTAATAAACGTAGTTGTAAGCACATTTCATTTCACAGCGTTGATTCTAGGTCCCCCTCTTCTTCAGTACTAGCCCCTCTACGGTCGGCGCCCATCTCCCACTCATTGTTGCCTAGTTCACAGTCACTGTGGACTTTCGGGCGTCGGGGTATTTCCTCCGGTGTTCCTCCACGACTTGGAGGAGGAACTGCCTCTGCTCTTCGTTCTTGGTGAGGGCCAGGTTGACCTGCATCAGGGCGGCGCCTCGCTCAGCGAAGTCGTTCTTAGTGCGCAGTTCCTTGACGCAGGCGGCGGCGGCGGTGTATCCCGGATTGTCGGGGCACGCCATTGGGTCGACTGCCAGAAGACCCGCATCCAACCCAAGGATCTCGAAGAAGGACGGCGTGACTTACGTCACGAAACTTGCAACAGTTTTCTTTGCCAGATCAGTGGATGTAAGCTCGACCGTTGCTCGTCGAGGAGGGTCGTCGAAGCCCTCTTCTTCCTGCAGAGCCCTCACCATCTCCCGTTCCGTCTCAATGGCCAGGTGATCGTCGAAGAACGCAAGAGAACTCTCCTCTCGCTCAAGTACCAAAGATGGCACCCGAAGACCGTTGCCGTCGCCATGGCCACTGCTTTGTCGGGGTATCAATCATTGGGGGCATACGCCGGGGGGCGCGTCGCCTCGCCAACCCTACGACGCCACTCCCGGGGGTCAACACGCGCGAGTCTCCATGCAGGCTCCTTTCGCATATCAAGCAGCTCTCGACAAGATACATCAACTTGCCCCAGCCACGAGTCTTGTGGGCGCCCCCTTGGCCTCCTCCACGCCAGATTGTCTCTTACAGATACAACCCGATGGGAAGGATCGGTTTCAGGGTAGCGTGCCACATGCCCATATAACCGAAGTTGGCGTTGACGGACTATGCAGGTAATAGGCCTCTATTCAGTCTCACGGTGCAATCGCTGATTTGACACGTAATCATCCCAGTGATACCCCATGATTCTGCGAAGACACTTAATACCAAAGGCATTGATTCGTCTCTTCAAGTCACTATTTAGTGTCCATGTCTCACAACCATGAAGTAAGACAGGGATCACAAGTGACTTCAAGATCCGGATCTTTGTCTTCCTGCATAGGTACCGACAACGCCAAATACTCTCGCTGAGCGAGTCCATAGCACCGTGGGCTATGCCAATCCGCCGTAAGGCTTCTTGACGTGACCCGCCGTCATTATGGACTGCGTTACCAAGGTATGTAAAACTTTCCAAGAACTCAATGTCCTGGCCGCACGCATGAATAGACTGTACTGCTTCATCTAGTAGGTCTCCAAACACCTGGACCTTGGTCTTAAGCCAGGAAACCTCAAGTCCCAAAGGCTTTGCCTCCCCGTGCAGCGCCTCGAGAGCCATCACCAGGACCTCCAGCGACTCAGCAAAGATTACTGCATCATTGGCAAAAACAAGACCAGTGATCTTGGTGTTGCCGACGGATGCTCCACAATCACTTTGATCTACAACTTTGTCCAATACCTAATCCATACAAGCGTTGAAAAGTGATGGGGCAAGGACGCACCCTTGCCTCACTCCTGTATTAACAGGGAAGAGGCTGGATACAGCTGCCCCACACTTCACAGCACTCTCAGTCCCAGAATACAGACCAGTTATCAAACCAATAGTCCTTGCAGGAATCCCGCGAAGTCGCAGCAGATCCCAAAGTGACTCACGATGCACTGAGTCAAACGCCTTCTTGAGATCAACATAGGCTGCAAGCATCCCCTGTCGAAACTCACGTCGGCGTTCCACCAGGACGCGAAGCGCTAGGATACGGTCCGTTGTTGGGCTTACCAGGCGTGAACCCAGACTGCTGAGGTCTCTGATGCTTCAGCAGATGACTGCGGATCCGTGTCAGCAATAGATGGGCAAGCACCTTGCCTGGCACGCTGAGCAGTGTAATACCGCGGTAATTGTTGCAGTCCTGACGGTCCCCTTTCCCTTTCCAGATAGGGACGACCAGCCCCCTTTTCCAGTCAGGAGGAATGGTACCTGATTGCCACAAGGCAGTCAGGACAGCATGCAACCAGCGGATCATGGCCTCACCCCCAGCTTTGAGGAGCTCCGCACTGATATTACAAACACCAGCTGCCTTTCTACCCCTCAACTTAGCTACAGCCTCTCTGACTTCGTCAAGAGAAGGTACGGTTTCGTCAATGGGAGGATCGGCATCCACTACCCGTAATCCAGTGGTGTGAAGCTGCTCATTTGGAGGGTCTACCGTGAGTGGTGGGTAGGACACCAACATCTTGAGCAGTTGGAGGTCTCGTGCCGGGCCCGCAGTCGGGGATGTCGCACGGAACCAAGACGACACGTACGTCGAGACAGTGAAAGCGACGAGGCGTCAAATTCCAGATTTCTCTCCAGCAGTGAAGCGGAACTGATCTGGATAGCGGAACAGGTAGATCTTGATGGCGTAAATGATTTTCGCCATCCAGCGGGCACGGTGGAGGGCACCAGGACGCAATATCCTGATTCCACGCAATAGCTGTCCGCCCAGGACAATCAGCTCCAGCTCCAACAGGTATGCCTGCCCGGCTGACATGTTTTAACTTATTGACGAAATCCAGTCCGAAACGTGACATAGAGAGGGGGTGACCAGAGAGATACTTTCACCACACAACCAGTACAAACATGTTTGAGAGGGCTTCCTTGATTCAAAGCTGTGACATACAAGCCAAAATGGCATGCATGTATTATTATAATAAACCAAGAACCGTAGTAAAATTTCTGTGAAATATGTCAAATTTTAAACTCATTGCGCCACCCCTAAATATAAATATTTTTCAAAAATATTTTGCACACGTCGTTTTTAGAGTAAATGGATCAATATGACTGCCCGTCCCGGTTGAAATTCGAAAATTGCCAAATGAGGGACACAATAATAATATATATATATATGTATATATATATATATATATATATATATATATATATATATATATATATATATATATATATATATATATATATATATATATATATATAATATATATATATATATATAGTAGAGTCACTTTCTTGGAGTCCGTGACCATTTTCTTCCTACCTTTTTTTCTCGATGGATTTGATAACCTGGACCATTTTAAAGAAATATTAACTCCTATGCCCCTCTGGGAAATGACGGCTAACTTTTCTAGAGCCCAATATTGAAAATGGCCGCCGCCATCATCTTGAAAAACATAAAATGTTATATCTCTGGCATCAGATGAGCTAGAAAGACGAATGAGGTGTCATTTTTTACTAATTCTGACATTATAAAGCCACTGGAATGGTTATCGTACAGTTTAGGGATCATTTTGACCTCTAAATCCAGGATGGCCACTGTCCGCCATCCTGAAAAACATGAAATGTAATATCTTCGGCACAAGACAAGCTAGATGGATATGTGAGGTATTGTTTTCCACTTATTTTAGCATATCACTACTTCATTTGAAACTGCATACTAACTGTACATACTAATCTGCCACTTCACTGTCACTACATGATTCACTGTATGAGCCACTATCAGAATCACTGTCCTCACTCTCGCTGCTATCATCACTGATGTTCTCTGTCTGCGGATTTGCAGGTAGCAGGTAGTGGTATGGATGGGGGAAGTGGCGGCTTGGTTGAACGGACAGGCAGACATAAGCCATTTACAAGATGCCACCCATGACCAATCGGTGATGGGTGATTTTGGAGCTGGTAATGCTTTTGCAAATATGCAAGATAGTTTGCACGCTCCAAGTGTGGATGGAGACTGTCCAAGTCAGGCACAAGTCGGATAGCGCTTTTTTTCTTCTGAGCTCTCCACTTCGCTGCCCTCGCATCTCCAATGGTCTTGCTTTTGGTATCACCATAGACATATCGAATGACAAACCGCTCCAAATCACTGATGACCTGTTGTGTGACTGGGAGCTGTGTACCACATGCTGCTAGCAGGTCATGTGCCTCTTTAGACTTCTCTAGACGATCTGCGATGAGTTTCTTGCTTGTTCCATAGAAGCCAGAGTTGTGGTCACACCCAGTGAGAACATGAAGTGGTGTTATGGATGCAGCCATTGCCTCACTGCCCAAACATCGGGCATCAATAAGCTGACGCTTGCGTTTCACACACAGGATCCCTGGTGTCCTCTGAGCAACATATGCCGCTTGCACATAGTTGCCTGTGTCCTCTGTATCTAGAATGACAGGTGCTGTGTAGCCGTCTGACCGGAGCACACTGTATATTGTGAACATGGCCGTATCTACCTCTGCATGGGAGCATGCGAACTCTGGCACAAGCTTGCCTGTAGTGAGGTTCTTTGCAGTGCTGCCCACTACACAGTAGATGATGTCGGTGCTAGTTGTCGCTGCTGTTCTCTGAAATTCCGTTTGAAGAAATGCTTGAAGCCGGATTTTGTTCTCGGGTTTACCCAGGAGAGCATGGAAAACTTTACTAGAAGGAAATTCATCTTCTGTCTTCATGAAGACATTGCTGATAGGCAGTTTTTTTTGGCGCAGTATTCTCTCACTGTCCTTGATCGTGTAATTCTGATCATATGAATCATTGACGCAAATGATGCGGTCAGCATTCTTGTGTCTTGTTAGAACAAAGTGCACCAACTTCTCTGCATAGTCTCCCCAGGTATACTTGGTTCTGTCTCCCTTCTCTCTATTTTCAATGGTAGGAGTTGATAGGCGCCAGATGAGGCCAATATCAATAATAGACGTGTATACATCAGGCTCTTGAATGACAGTCATAGTTAGTTTTTTTAGTCATCAATTGCAGACTTATTTGGGTTTTTCAACCATGTGATCAGCTTCAGCAGGAGCTCATTAGGGTCTTCTTCTTTCTCCAACTCGTGTATGTATGGGGGCCAGGGAATAGTATTTGTCCTGATGACTTGCTCTTTGAGTCGTTCCGCAACATTCATCACCAACTGATCATTGCTAACACTCAATGAAGATATTGCTGCCTCAATGTATGTACCTGCTGCTGTTGTATCATATACCAGTTCCCTCATATTCTTTTGAATACGTTCATGAAATCTGATATCTCCCCCAAATTCATTGATGAGAATTTCCTTTAAGTAGCTGGACTTTACTGTTGAGTTATGTCCGTGATTTGAGATAATGCGCTTATAGTCCTGCAGGAGACTTTGCAGTGTCCGAATTTCATGGTCTTTGAAGATGACTTGACGAATGTGATGAAAGAAGAGAGCCTGGGCCTCTTGGAGGGATACACGCTGCAGATGTTGAGTATTTTCATCTGAAAGGGGCTTGTGGTCGCTGACATATTTGCGTCAGCACGAGTGATGGTAGCGGATTTCCAACCCAAATGTTGTTTGGCTATCTGGGATGGATGCAATCAGAGTGTCAAGTCTCAATCTCATGACGTCATTTTCCAGACGGACAGTATGTAACTTGAATTTAGTCCAGGCATCTACTGTTGATAGAAGTAAAATCTGCTTGTCGCGCAGTCTTTCATGCACCACACACATAGAGTCTTATCATGAAGGACACCCATGCTGGAGCGGAGCCTTTTAGGTGCACTGGCCTCTGGCGGAGGGTCTTGTTGATCTGATGCTTCATTTCTTTCAAGATGTTCCTCGGATTTCTGTTTGCGTTTTTCAGCTTGACAGAGCTTACGCTTGCTGGATAATGATGCGTAGCAAGTGCTATGTATGTGGTGACCTTTAGGTCCCTTCTCCCAATCCACATTTTCATGTATATGTTGAAACTTATCAAGTTCTCTCCATTTTAAAGACTTTTCCCGGATGGATTCCCACTTCTCAGGTGTAATGTTTTCCAAACTGTCATCTGCTGTACATGACTTTCCACATAGTAAAATGCACTTGTATTCATCTCAAGCCTTGTCTTGTAACTCTTCACTGTCTGTTCTATTGTTCATTCTTTAGTCACTTTACAAGTCGGCGATTTTCATCAGACGGGCATGCGATGCATCTGAAACGGAAGAAAATTAATATTACATTTTTTTTTTGCCATTTCATTGTTTCTGGGCATGCGATGCAGCTGGAAAAGTATGAAAAGAAATATTAGATATAAAATACAGCATGTTTTCCCCATTTCGCCGTATCATACTTGAAAATGTATGTCAGGATGTCCCTAAAACTCTAAAATAATACTTCCAATGAGTTTATCATGCTAAAATAATTGGAAAACAACGCCTCACATATCCATCTAGCTTATCTTGTGCCGAAGATATTACATTTCATGTTTTTCAGGATGGCGGACAATGGCCATCCTGGATTTAGTGGTCAAAATGATCCCTAAATGGTACGATAACCATTCCAGTGGCTTTGTAATGTCAGAATTAGTAAAAAATGACACCTCATTCGTCTTTCTAACTCATCTGATGCCAGAGTTATAACATTTTGTTTTTCAAGATGTCGGCGGCGGCCATTTTCAATATTGGGCTCTAGAAAAGTTAGCCGTCATTTCTAAGAGTGGCATAGGAGCTAATTTTTCTTTAAAATGGTCAAAGTTATCAAATCCATCGTTAAAAAAAGGTAGGACGAAAATGGTCACGGACTCCAAGAAAATGACTCTACTAATATATATATATATATATATATATATATATATTATATATATATATATATATAATATATTATATATATATATATATATATATATATATATATATAACGTGAGGTGGTGAACTTTATTGGTGGTTTTCAGGGCAACATAAACACTCTTCTTCACATGTGTTGGGTTTAATGAGCAACGTTTCGCCAAACTATTGGCATAATCAGGCTAAACACATTATTACAATTTATAAAATCTAATATAATAATTCTAAAAAACGAGTTATATATATATGAATCAAATTATATTTTCTTAAAAATTACACAAAAGACGAACTGGAAGTTAAAGTAATTAGATAAGAGAGAACGAAACATGGTAGTACATGCTGTCGGGGTTGGTAGAAGATTGAATAAACTGACTTAGTTAAGGAATTACAAAGACTACTCTGAGACAAAATCAGAACAGTTTCAGAAGTATCATTTCATTATTTGTAATTGGTAAGAGGTGCCTTGGTTATTAAGGTCGGGAGACAAGTGTTTGATATCAGAGATTCTAATCATTTTGTGTCACGGGAATATCTTGCTTTAGTTAATATCCTGATATCATTAATATAAAAGGGGTGATCAAAATCATGTGAGTGTAAACGTATTGCAGAATGACGAGGAAATGGAATGGGTCGACCAGTACGTGCCGAGACGCCCTTATGTTCAGCGAACCAAAGGGTCAAGTTTCTCGCAGTCTCGCTTATGTATCGTGCTTTACAGCTCGAACACGCAAATACATATATGATAAGAGTCTTAGGTAGTGGATCTTTATTCTTAAAATGTGATCTTATTGTCAATGGATTAGTGAAGACGAAAATAAATCTTGAGTTGGGAAGATGCAATTTTAGTAAATTATTAGTTTTTTGCGGATGACAAAACTTAGTTGACCATAAAACGGTAGTTTGATGTAATGTAGGTCTGGTTCGGATTTTGATTGGTTCGACTTAGAGTTGAGTTTGCCATTAAAAAAACTAGAGGTAACTTCTTCAATCATGTTAAGGGGATATCCATTATTATGGAAGAAGCTAGTAAGGAATGAAATTTCTTTGTCAAAATTAAGCCAATTAGAGGAGAAACTATAGCATCTATGCAGTAAAGTAATTATGGCATTAATTTTAAAGAAATGGCGAATGAAGGATAAATAAATATAATGAGTACCCAGACCTGCGAAGATGGGTTTGCGGTAAACTGTGGTAGTGAAGCCATACTCTTTACGTGTATCTAATATATCTAAAATAGGGAGACATGGTTGATTTTCAACTTCATATGTAAAATTGATGTTTGGGTGTTTTGAAATGATATAATTTAAGAAAAGAGGAATGTGTTTAGTTCTTTGTCAAAATTAAACCAATTAGAGGAGAAACTATAGCATCTATGCAGTAAAGTAATTATGGCATTAATTTTAAAAAGATTTTAAAGAGATAATTATATATATATAATTTAAAGGAAATTTTAAAGAGAATTTAGCATTCAGCAAAAAAAAGTGTCATCAGCATTACGTTTATAGTAAACAGGTTTAAAGGAGGCAGGACAGTTGTCTGTCCAACCTGTCTGCCTTACCACAAACTCCTTCATTCATAGAAAATGTCATTTTTTTTTCTCAATCAAACTCCTCTCGTGACTTTTGGCATCTAGCTAATACCATTTCTAACATTTTAACTTCATCATCTTTCCCTCCTATGCTCTACCCATATTGCTCCACAACTGTCTCGTCTACTTCTAAAGCTAAACTCTTTGCTCAAAACTATTCTTAAAATTCCACTCTGGTTGATGAAGGGCTTGTTCCTCCTTCTCCTCCACCCTCTGACTATATTTTGCCTATTATTAGGATCCTTCGTAATAATGTTTTCTTTGCCCTTTCTGGCCTAGATCCTCGGAAGGCTTACGGTCCTGACGGAGTCCCTCCTATTGTTATCAAAAATTGTGCTTCTCTGCTTGCACCCTGCCTGGTCAAACTTTTCCATCTTTGTCTATCTACTTCCACCTTTCCTTTTTGCTGGAAGTTTGCTCACATTCAACCTGTTCCTAAGAAGGGTGACCGTTCTAATCCTTCAAACTACTGTCCTATAGATTTGACTTCCGACCTCTCTAAAGCTTTTGAATCTATACTTAATAAGAAGATTATTTAGCCTCTATTAGCTCACAATCTTCTATCTGATCGTCAGTACGGTTTCCGTAAAGGGCGATCTACTGGCGATCTTCTAGCTCTCCTAACTGAATCATGGTCATCTTCCTTTCGGGGTTTCGGTGAAACTTTTGCTGTTGCCCTTGACATATCAAAAGCCTTTGATAGAGTTTGGCACAAATCTTTAATATATAAACTACCCTCATTCGGTTTCTATCCATCTCTCTGCGCCTTCATCTTAAGTTTTCTTTCAACCGTTATATTGCAACCACTGTAGACGGTCATTGTTCCTCTCCTAATTCTATCAATAGTGGTGTTCCTCAGGGTTCTGTATTATCACCCACTCTCTTTCTATTATTCATTGATGATCTTCTAAGTCTAACTCAATGCCCTATCCACTCCTACGCTGACAATTCTACCCTGCATATTTCAAATTCGTTCATTAGACGTGCAACTCAACATAAATTAATTGATTCACTTAGAGAAGCCACAGAGGGCCTAACTTCTGATCTTTCTAAAATTTCTGATTGGGCCAAAGCAAACCTTGTTTTCGTCAATGCCTCAAAAACCCAATTTCTTCACCTGTCAACTCGACATAAAATTCCAGACAACTATCCCCACTTTTTCAATGACACTCAACCGTCTCCATCTTCTACAATGAACATACTAAGAGTATACTAAAAATCTGAACTGGAAATCTCACATCTCATCTCTTGCTAAAACAGCGTCTATGAAGTTAGGTGTCCTGTGGTGTCTGCGTCCTTTTTATTTTTCCTTCTCTGTTGCCTGCTCTGTACAGGGGCCTTATCCGCCCATGTATGGAGTTTGCTTCTCATGTTTGGGGGGGGGGGGGGGGGATCCACTCATACTCCTAAACAAGTTTGAGTCAAAATATTTTCGTCTTATCAACTCCCCTCTTCTGACTGACTGTCTTCAATCTTTAAATCATCGCAGCAATGTTGCTTCTCTTGCTATTTTCTACGGTTAAGTTTTTGCTCACTGCTCTTCTGAACTTGTTAAGTGCATGCCTCCCCCCCCTCCCGCGGCCTCGCTGTACACGACTTTCTACTCATTCTCATCCCTATTTTGTCCATCTCCCTAATGCAAGAATCAACCAGTGTCTTACTCATTCATCCCGTTGACTGGTAAACTCTGGAACTCTCTTTCTGTTACTAATTTTCCTCTTTTCTACAACTGAAATTTCTTCAAGAGATGAGCAACAAGACACCTCCAGAACTAAACTGGCCCACCTCCCCTGTTTATATAGTCTTATTGTCTCCGTTGATAACTGACAACTAAGCCGGCTTTTTGTAACTTTTTTTTAATGCCCTTGCTCAGTCCTTTTTGATGTAAAAAGATTAAAAAACATGATGTCTGAGGCCACTTGTATATCGGCCTTTTCTAAAGTAGTTTTGTTTACACAGTTAGCACTGTGCAACATTTTTGGAAACGCTTTCAAAGTACTGCTACACTTCCCTTGAAGACAGTGTGCGACTATATGCGTAAGTATTTTTCATGTTTCTATTGTAACCCTGCCGGCAGTGGATGTCCGCGGACGTAGTGCGGATGTCTATTCAGCGTCCATTTAGCATCCACAAGTGTCCACACTGTCCGTCTGTAGTACCATGATCGTCCGTGACGAGTAAAAAAAAATATAGATTACGTTGTTATTGGATTAGGCCTTATACGATAAACTACGCATGATTTTGATAATTAAAATGTTACAGAAGAAATTTACGGTACTCTTTCTAGCCGGACGTGCATCAGACGTTATTCCGTTTAGTACCCTCATGGCGTTCGTAATTTGTCTGCTTGTGCTTGAGAAGGTATCTAATATGAAAGGCTTCCACCAATATTGCCCAATACTGTTTGAGATAATGCAACTTCACTACTAGTTAGATCTCCAGGTAAAAGTATATTGATTTAAGAGACTGTAATACAAAAATAGGTGTCTAAGAAGTTGCAGGTGATTATGAGAAAAATTGTCTAGCTGTGAAAGGGTTAAGAGTCAAATAACTGACTATGTACTTGTATCACTAGAAGAGTTAGTAGTTACTTAAAATAATATTTTACAGTAAGTCAGACACAAAGACACGACCTGTCCGAGACCTGTACCAGACACGTACAGGAGTATCGCGTCGGTGGGCACACACCACGTCTGCCATCTAGACCCTGGCCGGCGGCGAGTTAGTCATCAGAAGGCAGTCCACGTTGACGCGCGTGTTCGCCCTCCTTTCCCCGAATTCCCTCTACCCCGCCTCTCCCTGTGAGGTCTTTGGCACAAGGCGGCTTGATTTGCCGGCCTAAAGGACATATAAACGTAAGCCCATCACGCAACATGCGCATGACCATTATAAATAAGGAATAGTGTTTGTTTCGACAAATTTTGCAATCTTGTAATATATAACATTATACTTAATCCACTCAACATTAAAAAATATAAATGGATTGGCAAATAAATTTGATTAGAAGGGAAGATATAAGCTCGGTGATAATATCTACACTCCCTCCCATCTCTCTCTCTCTCTCTCTCTCTCTCTCGCTCTCGCTCTCTCTCTCTCTCTCTCTCTCTCTCTCTCTCTCTCTCTCTCTCTCTCTCTCTCTCTCTCTCTCTCTCTCTCTCTCTCTCTCTCTCAGGCAGAGAGTAACAAATCTGCAGGTGAATCTACTCAAGAAGGGCAGACCTTCAGGACACTACTTTGTGATACCCTCACAGTCAATCAAACAATCATTGGGGGCATATGTCGGTGGGCGCGTCGCCTCGCCCACCCTACGACGTCACTCCCGTGGCGTCGTAGGGTGGCACACGCGAGTCCTCATGCAGACTCCCTTCCAATACCAAGCAACTCTCGACAGGAAACCTCAACTTGCCCCAAAAAGTTCATCAAAACCAAGTACGTCACGAACCAGACAAGTGATGTCATATCCATTTTTGGAAACCCAAGTGAATTTTGTGAGAAATACTTTCACTTGAAATATTATGTTAAAAACTAATTCAAGTGAATTTCATGAAAAATAAATTCACTTGGGATTCCAAAACTGGGACACGACATCAATTGTCTGGTACATGACGTACTTGGTTTTGATTAACTGCTGCTCTGCTGTGTGAGAGACAGAAGCACACCCACTACTCACGAGTCACACAGATACTGATTCCCTCACGCCCAACCGTCGAGATAAATATGTTTTTCTCCAGTGAGGTGGCGCCAAAATAATAAAACATCCAGCCTTATATCTTTTGTTACCTGCTTTGGTCTTAAATACTGTTTCCCATGTTACTACTCCCTTGTGGAAAAATATAAAATAGCGTTGATAGATGAAACTCGTATCTATATAAATGTATACATAATTTACAATAATTTTGGGCTGTTGAGACACCTGAAAATATTTTCTGATTTAAGACTCATTTTGCAGCTACTGCACACTTCCCAAAATCAGTTTTTATCAAAAACATTAATAATGCTCCATCCTAGTGTACATAATATTATGTAAATGTTAACTTTCAGTTTGGAGTAGGAACAATTATGTTCTTTTTTTCTCGGTGCGTTTCTGCATTCCTATTTTGAAATAAGTAAGCACGAAAATTAAGTGTACTCATAGACCACTGTAAACCTGGACTGCGCACGGAATATCGGCCTGTTGCGCAAGGGCTTGAAGTCGGTGGGCCGCTTGGATTCATATATATATATATATATATATATATATATATATATATATATATATATATTATATATATATATATATATATATATATATCTATATATATATATATATATACGGAGCATATAGACTGGTTTATCAGTATATATGATATACTGTAATCTTCGTAAATGTTTGTTCTATAATATTATCAAATAAAAAACAGTAAAACACGCTAAAGAAATGCCATTACACGACTCTGAAGAAATATGCATGAACTTAATATTCACTTCAACTCTTCGCCATTCAAAACTTTGCGAGTCAACTTTTATCATGAAGGGTATCAATAGAAGCGAAATTTTATTAGCTTTCCATTGATATATTTCGTTTTCTGATAAATGAATTAGAATCATGCATAAATTAGCGTTAAATAAATAAATAAAATCATCAATCGGGTAATTTTCCCGATTGATGAGGTTATTTATTTAGTTAACGCTAATTTATACATGGTGCTAATTCATTTATCAGAAAACGAAATATATAAGTAAATAAATAACATCATCAATCGGGAAAATTACCCGATTGATGATTTTATTTATTTATTTAACGCTAATGTATGCATGGTTCTAATTAATTGATCAGAAAACTAAATATAGCAATGGAAAGCTAATAAAATTGAGCTTCTATTGATACCCTTCATGATAAAAGTTGACTTGCAAAGTTTTGAATGGCGAAGAGTTGGAGTGAATATTAAGTTCATGCATATTTCTTCAGAGTCTCGTAATGTCATTTCTTTAGCGTGTTTTACTGTTTTTTATTTGATAATATTATAGAACAAACACTTACGAAGATTACAGTATATCATATATACCTGGTATATATTGATAACTGGTCTGTATTCTGGGACTGAGAGTGCTATGAAGTGTGGGGCAGGTGTATCCAGCTTCTTTCCTGTGAATACAGGAGTGAGGCAAGGGTGCGTCCTTGCCCCATCACTTTTCAACGCTTGTATGGACTGGGTATTGGACAGGGTTGTAGATCAAAGTGATTGTGGAGCATCCGTCGGCAACACCAAGATCACTGATCTTGTTTTTGCCGATGATGCAGTAATCTTTGCTGAGTCGCTGGAGGTCCTGGTGATGGCTCTCGAGGCGCTGCACGAGGAGGCAAAGCCTTTGGGACTTGAGGTCTCCTGGCTCAAGACCAAGGTCCAGGTGTTTGGAGACTTACTAGATGAAGCAGTACAGTCTGTTCATGCGTGTGTTCATACATTGAGATCTTGGAAAGTTTTACATAAATTGGTAGCGCAGTCCATAATGACGGCGGGTCACGTCAAGAAGTCTTACGGCGGATTGGCATAGCCCACGGTGTTATGGACTCGCTCAGCGGGAGTATTTGGCGTTGTCGGTACCTGTGCAGGAGGACAAAGATCCGGATCTTCAAGTCGCTTGTGATCCCTGTCTTACTCTATGGTTGTGAGACATGGACACTAAATAGTGACTTGAAGAGACGAATCAATGCCTTTGGTAATAAGTGTCTTCGCAGAATCATGGGGTATCGCTATGGATGATTACGTGTCAAATCAGCGATTGCACCGTGAGACTGAATCGAGGCCTATTACCTGCATAGTTCGTCAGCGCCAACTTCGCAACCTATATGGGCATGTGGCACGCTTCCCTGAAACCGATCCTTCCCATCGGGTTGTATCTGTAAGAGACAATCCGGCGTGGAGGAGGCCAAGGGGGCGCCCACAAGGCTCGTGGCTGGGGCAAGTTGATGTTTCTTGTCGAGAGTTGCTTGGTATGGGAAAGGAGCCTGCATGGGAACTCGCGCGTGGTGACCCCCGGGAGTGGCGTCGTAGGGTGGGCGAGGCGACGCGCCCCCCGGCGTATGCCCCCAATGATTGATTGATATATACTGATAAACCAGTCTATATGATAGTCCATAGACCACTATATCTCTTTGTCGGGCAGGCCGCTATGCAGCTTGCAATTTCAAAACATTGTCGTGTGAACAGTTCAGAGATATAGTGGTCTATGGTGTACTATATATCATTTATCTCTTTTCTCAAAAACTGGTGGTAATAGCTTAATTTTTTTTTTTTTTTTTTTTTACATTTGAGCTTATAGCGCCTGTAGGCAGTGGTGATCCAGGAATCGGATGGTAGGCTCTGGAGGTTCACTAGAGGGCTGTGATGGTTGGCCCTCGCCCGTGGTTGCGCAGGCAGGATTTTTATAGTACCGCCTGTGTTTAAAGGGGCTCTGCCGCCCCCCGGGTTTCCCCCCAGCACCGAAAAATCAAAGGTAATTAATGGACATGGCTGTGGGTGTTCTTAGGCCCACTCGAGGGTGAAAAAGGTTTTTGGGTTTTTCGTCGGGGATCGAACTCGGGCAATCGAGAACGCCAGTCTGAGACACTAACCACTCTGCTACCGCCTCCCCCAAAATGACTAGGCGGCATC
This sequence comes from Chionoecetes opilio, assembly GCA_016584305.1. NCBI lineage: Eukaryota > Metazoa > Arthropoda > Malacostraca > Decapoda > Majidae > Chionoecetes > Chionoecetes opilio. The sequence continues at coordinate 181,880 of JACEEZ010007247.1, forward strand.
CAAACGGCCAGCGCCTGCGGAAGTAGCGAGCTCGGGGTCCCGAGTTGAGTCCCGCCAGGAGCTGTCCGTTTTTATGTGATCGTCGGGTTGTCGAGGACCACTGCGCTTCCCATCGACCCCATTGTCACGCAAAGGGATCGGACATATGGGCTTAAGCGTGGGTGTAAAATAGACAAAAAAAAAATCCTGCTTCCCCATTCGGCAGGCTCAAATTTTATCCCCCCCAAAGAAAACAAAATAGTTCAGGCTCTCTAGACCCAAACCTAAAAAAAATATTTAATGTAACTACATTGTAACATTAAATTTATTTTTTTCTGAAAGTGTTAGCATCAATGCTAATAACAGTTGCAAACAACAGTTGTTGTTAAGTACATAAAGGAACACAAAGAAGGAGCAAACAGCAGCAGTCCTTACGAGGCTGGTCATGATAAACTACACTACCTAAATTGACGTGAGAGACGTAGGATAGTATGGAATACATTACAATATACCATTACACTGTTTGGTTGCATAATATAAAAATTTAATATATACAATTTGTATAGAAATGGTGAGATTGGACAAGGCAGACGCTGGGCGATCCCGGTAGACGGTGGAAATTACGGACGAGAAATGGACAATGCGGACATAAAAACGTTTCGTTCGTCCTGTCCACATTTGCGAAATCATGTCTGAACAGGAGGACGTCGTTGACGTCCAAGGACTGTCCGTCGGACTTCCATTTGGCGGTTGGGAAGAGTTAATGAGTATTTGCCATTATAAGCTTCTCAATCTTTATTACGAGATGACGTCTGAGGCCACGTGTAGATCAGCCTTTCCTAGAGTAGATTTTTGCAGTTATCACCGAGGAACTTCTTTAGAAACGCTTTCAAAGTACTGCCATATATCATTTGAGAACTATTTTGCTAGCCTCACTGCCAGAACGACCGTCAATGTCAACAGTTTGAACCAAAAGCTGATGATAACCTTGTTTCACAGCATATGACACATAGCACCATGCAGCTTTCAGCTTCTTCATTGATTCATGGAGTGAGTGAGCTGATATTCCCTTGGGCAGGAGCAGAGAGAACCTGCTCACAATATATGACCACAAGCATCTTACCACTATCACCATCAAATGACTCAAATACTGCCTTAGACAGGAAATTTTATAAAGTCATGCAAAATAATTTTGTTCATGTCATTTTTGTATATTATTTTACATCCAATTAAACATAATATTTGCCCTATGTACCATTTTACAGATAGCTAGTCAAACAGTTAAGGCTACTCGTGTTTGATGCTAAATTTATGTCGGCCAATCTTAAAAAATACCCACCGTGGCTGTCACGGGCATAATTTAAAATGCCCCAGGATCTTTAAAAAAAAAAAAATAATAATTTAATCTACACGTGTGCAAAGTTTCATGCATTTATCGTAAACTGCACAATTCCTCTGCATATTTGAATTATATCGCTTGACTGCATAAATCTAAGAGAAAAATAAGAAGTAACTGATTGGCCAAAATCTTATCAAATTACACCAAATGTTCGTCCGGATGTCTGTCTGTGAATCAATGGATCCACCATACTGGCCCGATTCCAACCAAACTTTTAGGAATGGTTTTTGTTCTCCCGTCGGATAGTTTGCTACTACAGCCAAATTCCCAACATCCGACCTCCAAACATCCGACTTGTCCAAACAACCGACTTTTTTCACCACCACATTGTGTCTTGTTTTGGCCATTTATTTTACTTCGTTTTTTTTTGTTTTTAGAAAACATTGATGTGTGGCTTTATTTATGCATGATATTCGCGTATGCCACTGGATCGGCCTTGAAGAGCTGCATCTTTTATGTTCTATACCATTTTGTCCTTACGTTTATGGTTACTGTGATATCCGAACATCCGACTATTCCAATTATCCGACCTACCTTCGGTCCCCCCAAGGTCGGATAATTAATACTTAGCTGTATAAGGGACTGTGTTTTTTTCTTCAAATTTATTAACAATGTAAATCTAAAGAAAGTCTGTGAACTTCCAACACGTTATCATTTGTGCATGAAATGTCCATATATCTTTCAGATACACTGGGGAACAATTTTTTGTTGAGTTAGGTCTGACACTTGTTATTAAGTAATATTTGGGTGCTGAATCCAAAACTGATCTCAGTTTTTCTCTATCACGTCAAGTTTTTGAACTGTAGGATTTTCGTTTTCTTAAAATATATGAAAAATACTGTACATAACAGTATCAGTGCTTATTTTATAAAAAGTTGCAAATGTTAACATACAATGAAAAATTAAAGAAATAGGCATGAATAGAATGTTTATTTAACATTATCATGTTTTTAGAAAGGATAAGGCTATAATTGTGTGCAGGTTAAGGTAAAAATTTACGTTTGTAGCTTTGTCTGGAGTGTTCAACTTGAGGACTATCGCGTTTGATGCTCCAACAATAGTCAGCCATCATATGCACATCCCATCTACCCTGGTAACGTTCTTCCATAACCTTCAAATCTTGGTGAAATCGTTCACCTTGCTCGTCGCTAGCAGCACCAAGATTTTCCGGAAAGTTGGCAAGATGGCTATGCAAAAAATGTACTTTAATACTCATGTTGCAACCAAGCGCTTTGTAGCTCTCCAATAGTTTCTGAACAATTTCTGTGTAATTACTTGCACGTGTATTTCCAAGAAAGTTCTTGACGACGTCTTTGAATGATAGCCAAGCATTCTTTTCAAGGTCTGACATAGTACCGTTGAAATGTTCATCTTTGATGAGCTGTCGAATTTGTGGACCATCAAACACACCGGCCTTGATTTTTTCATTGACAGTCCAGGAAATGCCAAGATGATGTACTTCAAACAGTCGCCATCAGTTGACAATGCTTTTACAAAGTGTTTCATGAGACCTAGTTTTATGTGCAGAGGTGGGAATATTATTTTCTTCCTGTCAACAAGTGGCTCATGTACAATGTTAGGATCTCCAGGTTTAAGAACAGATCACGGAGGCCAATTCGTCTGAACCCAATGCTTCTCTCGAGCTCTGCTATCCCACATACAGAGAAAGCAGGGATACTTTGTGTATCCACGTTGTTGACCAAGAAGGAAGGACACCATTTTAAGGTCAACACAGATGATCCAATTGCTCTTTGTCATATTGCAATAACTCAATGACTCTCTTTACATCTCCATATTCTTTACGAAGACAGACCGAATGCCCAATAGGGACTGCGCCAAACAAATTGCCATTGTGTAGAAGGACACACTTCAAGCTCCGCTTTGAGCTATCAATAAACAATCGCCATTCATTTGGATTGTAGATTGAAAGCCCTAATTCCTTCAGTAAACCAGGAATGTTATGGCAAAACACAAAACCGCTGGCACTTCGAAAGTACTGCAGAAATGTACTTTCTCTGGTTCGAAAGTATGATACCTTCACTCCTTGTTCAAGTATGTTTTTCTCGTTCAGTCTTGATGCTAGTATTTCTGAAGCTTTTTTGGATAGGCCCAAATCACGTGCTAAATCATTCAACAACTCGTGCTGATCAAATCCCCTACGAACTGAATCCTCGTGAATGTCAAAATCTGCATCATTGCTGTCACTGCGTTCTTCAACATCACTCAGATCTTCTAGAGGAGGTAGTTGTTCGAAAACTGGCACTGGAATTTCAGCTGAATGAGGCTGAATGAGGCTCACAAGTGGAATTTTGCTTATCTGGAGGGTAAGCTGTGGAGAAAAAACTTGACATGCTAGAAAAAAACTGACTACAGATTTGGAAGCAGCATGCCAATTTTAGTCTAAATAAGCTCAAAAATCTAACTCAACAATTTTTTTTTCTTCAAATTGTTCCCCAGTGTTATAATCATATATTTACTGATAAAATATCGATAACCAGTGAAAAGATGATAACAAAGAAGTATCAACGATAGTGAGAGAAAAAAAATGAGAGAGAGAGAGAGAGAGAGAGAGAGAGAGAGAGAGAGAGAGAGAGAGAGAGAGAGAGAGAGAGAGAGAGAGAGAGAGAGAGAGAGAGAAGAGGAGACGAAGAGAAGAGAAAAAAGAGAGAGAAAAGAAAAAAAGAGTAAGAGAGAGAAAAGAGAGAGAGAGAGAGAGAGAGAGAGAGAGAGAGAGAGAGAGAGAGAGAGAGAGAGAGAGAGAGAGAGAGAGAGAGAGAGAGAGAGAGAGAGAGAGTGTGCGAATAACTGTGCGACGTACAGGTAAAGGTCATCAGGTCTTTCTCAAAGAATCATATGTAAAACACGTACATATAACGTTTGCTACCTGCAATAGCAAACAGTCAAATGTTTTGACAAATGTATTAAATCATAAATCAGAGGGACCATAGAACCGACATTATACAATTGATGTACACTGTACAATATTAGAACAAAGCTTGCAGTAGCACAACACAAATTTTACCTCGTGCCTCCCTCTATATGTGATGTACATATCTAATGTAAATATATGTGGAAACAATATATTCTGAAGTGTCTTGCGAGTCACTCAAATAATTATGTCCACCTCCAAGGTACGGATGAGGACCGCAACAAGACCCAAATAACACAGTGAGAGTTGATTTGGTGAGACTCTCTCAAGATGATACCACACCAGTTCTTACAATAAGCGCACAATGGCAAGAAAAGAGGAAAATGCATACACCAAGATGAAGTGGCTAACTATTACAGTTGAGTCTCGCTGTTGTAAAACATAACGCTATATTGATCAAATAGGGAACTTAGTTTTAAAATACTTACAATTAATGACGAAACGGGAAATATTTTTTGCATCCATCAAAAATGTTTGTGATTCTATTGATTCTATCGATGCCTGATTAGACTCAAATAGTATTTTTTTACACATAAACGAAACTTATGTTTTTGGTAAGGTTATCCATTAGTGCAGTGATTCCCAACCTTTACACCTTGGAGGAACCCCTGTAATAATTTTTCATATTCCAAGGAACCCCTATTATATAGTATACTAATATATATATATTATAATATATATATATATATATATATATATATATATATATATATCTATATATAATATATATATATATATATATATATATATATATATATATATATATATATATATATATATATATATATATATATATATATATATATATATATATATATATATATATATATATATTTTTTTTTTTTTTTTTTTTTTTTTAGAAAAGTTCTTGAGCAATATAATTCATATGAAATCTACAATTACATCACATGTCATGAGAGTTCACACTAATATATCAATAATGTTATGATTTACCTTCAGTGTGACACTTGGGCTTGTTTCTCTTTGCGTATCTGTGAAATTCTTGGCCGAATTTTTTGACAGACACACACGCAGTTCTTCCTCGACAGACAGAAGACATTCTTGATTTGCTTTTAATGACGGTCAGCATGAGAAAGCTTGTTCACAGAGGTAAGAAGTTGAAAACTGGAGTAAAACATCCAATGCTTTTACTGAGATGACAGGGTACTCTTGCTTTGCTGAAATCCAAAACTTGTCAAGTGATGACTTGTCAAGATACTTCATTAAATTTCATTTTCAAGGTTCGATCGCACTGTAGTTCACTCAGTTCTTCCTCTTCTTGCAGACTAAGTAGGTTTTCTGTACTTGGTGAGAACTCAGTGAAGGGGTTTCTCACCCAGTCATACGTATCTGATGACAAGGAGGGGAAGTACTTATGAAGTTTTTCTGACAGTGATCCCAAATGACTTGTAATTAATGGAATGACATTTTCATATTCAGTCTGAGTTTGAACTTGAAGTAGGAGTGGACACATTTCGACGTTGCCTCTTGAAAGGGGCTTTTTCCAAACAGCGAGTTTATTCTTAAATGCAAGAAGTTTGTCTGTGGACGTCAGAATGTTTTCCTTCGCACCCTGCATGCTGGTGTTCAAGTTATTCAAATGCTGATAAATATCTGCTAAATATGCTAGTTTCATTTGCCAGTTTGTAGATTCAAGAAATTCACAGAAACTGGATTTATTATTCTCTTTGAAGAAAAGCAGCAGTTCCTGTCGCAGCTCGAATACCCTTGTCAAAACTTTACCTCTCGAAAGCCATCGAGCCTCTGTGTGCTGGAGAAGCGTCACGTGATCTTTCTGCATGTTTTCACACAACCTTGCAAATATGCGAGACTTCAGAGGGCGCTGCTTTATAAAGTTAACCATGTTCACAGTTATATCAAGGACTTGTTTTAAATAATCCCCAATAGTTTTTGAAATCAGAACTTCTCGGTGGAGAAAGCAGTGAGTTGTTATGACTTCAGGGTTTTTTTCTTTCACGCGTGATACAAAGCCTTGTACCGAGCCAATCATTGAGGGAGCACCATCAGTGCAGATTCCAACGCATCGGTTCCATGACAAACACAAGATTCCAGGTAAGAAGACAGATATTGAAAATGTCGTGGCCTTTGGTAGTTTCTGGCAGTTCTTACAGCAAAAATATTTTCCATTATTTCACCTTCATTTTCAAATCGTACATATGCCAGCAGCTGAGCTTTACCAGTTATATCAGTTGTCTCATCTACTTGGAGAGCAAAGTTGTTATTTTGCAGTATTTCAGACAAAATACCAGAAATATTGTTGGACAGGTCATCCACACGCCTACTAATTGTATTATCAGAAATAGGAACCTTGCTTAATTCACTTTCAGCTTCTTCACCTAGCATTGCTCTCACAATTATTTTGCAAGCAGGCATTATTAGGCTTTCTGCAATAGTGTGACTTTTCATTTTCTTGGCAACTAGCTCAGCCACTAAATAGCTTGCTTCTTGGGCCTTATCACTGATGGTTACCTTCTTTTCAAAAACTTTTCTTTGTTTCTGCTGTGAATCCAAGAGTCTTCGAAAATAATCCCCGGTTTTATTTGACAAGTGGCTGTGATTAGTAGTGGTGTCGCTTTAACTTGGCTGGGGCCATAGCTGTGTTAGCGAGCTTTTTCCCACATCCCACAAACAATGCACAAAGGAAGTGGACAGTTTTCTTCTCCAGTCCATGTAAAGCCAATGGCCAAATAACTATCACTGTAAAGGCGATTTTTTTAACATCACTCACTTTTCCTTTACTCGTACTTGGCTGTGGTATTTGTGATTCTTTGTCACTGTCCTCCTCTCCACTGACATGCTTTCTTTTCAAATATTTGAACGAGCTTCAGTCTTTAAAATCCGTATCAAACTAATATTAACTGGTGAGATTAATTAACACAACGTTTCACTCGGTTGCCCTGCTCAAAACTGACTGAAGGAAGATGTGTGAACGGCTGGGCTGGGGCTCGTGACACGTATGATACTCGTATGGGGTTGCGTCACCCTCCTACCCAACCCCTGTGTCGCCAACCTAGCGAAGTTGGAATGAAGGGCGTATCCCGCACCGGCAATAACACTATTTTTTTCTTAATTCTATGCATATTATTTGCTTTCATTACTATATACATTGTACTGACTGACACGTACGAGTATGTTGGTGTCTGGAAAGTGTTTGTGACGTGTTGTTGAGTAGGAATTATGAATTAAGATCACTGTCATTTTGTAATAGCACATAATTATTTTACGGTTTCTCGCGGAACCCCTGGTGATGGTCGGCGGAACCCCAGGGTTACGCGGAACCCCGGTTGGGAATCACTGCATTAGTGGGTCTATTAAAAGTAAGCAAAAATTTATTAGAAAACATGCATAGTCAATGGTAATGTCTCATTACTGCTCTGCTCACTCGAATTATGACACTGTGAATGTCACTGACGCTGTCACTGTTTCAGCTGTTTATATTACATAATATGTAATATCAACAACTGAAACAGTGACATATTATCGTTAGTAATATGTTATATTACTTATAGAATAATAACCATATTTATGCAATAATAAAAATACTTGTTTTCACTTTCTACACTTAATTTCAAAACAAGTGTCCATAATGTAATATCAGCAAATTACTGATATTTTCATAGCTTCAGCGACTTTAGTAATTTTCATTGTTTCCATTGCACACATTTGATCGATTCACATATTCATATAGTGTCACTAAAACCATGTACCTCAACGATTCTGCGGCGTCGTACACATCAGCAGGGGCATCCTGGCCCCGGGCCCGCCTGGTTCCGTCATAAAAGCACACTGTTTCCCCTGGGACCCGCCCGTCTCTTTGCCGGCGTACTAAAGATTGGTAATTTCTGGCGAATATTGGATTACTATTATGATTTATATCGTTAAAATTCAAGTTTTTCTTCTCTCTTCTCTCTCTCCTCTCTCTCTCTCTCCCCTCTCTCTCTCTCTCTCTCTCTCTCCTCTCTCTCTCTCTCTCTCTCCTCTCTCTCTCCTTCTCTCTCTCTTTATTTTATATATATATTATATATATATATATATATATATATATTATATATATATATATATATATATATATGATAATATATATATTATATATATAATTATTTAGGGGGGGCAGACTGGTAAATTTTTTTTCCTACAAAATTTGTAAAAAATCAAATTTTTAGTTCCAAATAAAACTTAGTGAGTATTAGTACACATTTTTGGGAAATCGTTGTATAGGCGATGTGGCTTTAGTGTGGGGGAAAAGGAAATGTAATCCCCTATTAAAAGGGGAGACAGAGGGCAAAATTTAAAATTCGACCCGTTAGTCTGACGCGGGGGGAGGAAAATTATTGAATCTATTATTGAAAAAAATATTAGAGGCATTTAAAAAAACATATTTGGTAAATGATTTACAACATGGTTCACAAGGGTAGGTCATTCTCCCCAATTTATGAGTTTTTATAGGAAATTTTTAAGGCAGAAAATTAAATTTTTGATATAATAACCTGGACGTTAGTAGGTTTCGACAAGGTACCACCGAGGACTCTTAAAAAAGGTTAGGGCTATGAAAAGGGAAGGTTCTTCGTTGGATCAAGGGTAAGCTAAGTGATGGGAACAAAGGGGTTTCAATTAATGTTCTAAATCGAAAGGGGACAGGACTGGTGACAAGTGGGTTCCACAAGGGCTGTTTTGGGTCCTTACTATTTTTTTTTTTGGGGGGGAAACAACCCTTGGATAGTGGGATTACAGTGAACAACAACTTTGCGTGATACTAAGGTAGTAATTTTTGGACACAGTCTGTGTAAAAAATTTTCAGGGGCACTTAGATAAAAGTAAAAGAGTGGTTTTTTCAGATGGCAGATGGAATTTAACACTGAAAGTGAGCGTTTTGAATGTTGGTAGTAAACCCTGGGAAAATCCCCTACCAATGTTCGCTGAATAGATCAGAAGGTAAGAAAGATTTGGGAGTGAGGGTGAGCCCAGACCTCCGACCTAGGAAACAATGTATTGTGGCCAGAAATAGAGCTAATAGGGTGTTAGGATTCATTACCAAAAGTATTAAAAGTAGAAGTGCGGAAGTTATTCAAAAGCTTTATTTGCCTCTAGTCAGACCTCACATAGAATATGCGGTTTCAATTTAGGTCTACATATTACAGGATGGATATTGCCTTGTTAGAATCAGTGCAGAGAAGGATGACCAAAATTATACAAGGGATGCGTAACTTTAGTTATGAGAAGAGATTGGAGCTATAAATTTACACTCACTCGAGAGACGCAGAGTAAGGGGCGATCTGATAGAAGTTTTTAAGTGGATACAGGGATTTAATAAAGGAGATGTAGGAAAAGTTCTTACGGCTTTTAACCAGGGTAGAACAAGAAGTAACGGATTCAAGCTGGAAAAGCGTAGATTTAAAAAAGAAATAGGGAAAAACTGGTTCACAAATAGGGTGGTAAATTATTGGAATGGACTCGGTAGACGGGTAGTTAGTGCGGAGTCATTAGAGAGCTTTAACGGGAGGCTAGATAAATTCATGGATGGGGATGAAAGGTGGATGTAGGTAGTGTTAAGTAACATTAGAACATAAGAAAGTAAGGAGGCTACAAGAGGCCGTGAGACCTACACGAGGTAGTTCCTGTTACTTAACTCTACTTATATTCACCTCTCTTCCCCATCCATGAATTTATCCAGACTCCTTTTAAAGACTCCAATAGACTCCACATTGACCACCTGACGACTTAGTCCATTCCAATCATTCACCACCCTATTTGTGAACCAGTTTCTCCCAATTTCCTTTTTAAAAAAAAAAATCTACGCTTTTCCAGCTTGAAACCGTAATTTCTTGTTCTACCCTGCTTACTAACCTTAATAACTTTTCCTACATCGCCTATATTGTATCCCTTTATCCACTTAAAAACTTCTATCAGATCGCCCCTTACTCTACGCCTCTCGAGTGGGTGTAAATTTAATAGTTTCAATCTCTTCTCATAACTAAAGTTACGCATTCTATGAATCATTTTGGTCATCCTTCTCTGCACTTATTCTAACAAGGCAATATCCATCCTGTAATACGGAGACCAAAACTGAACCGCATAGTCTAGGTGAGGTCTGACTAGAGCCAAATAAAGCTTTAGAATAACCTCACCACTTTTAGTTTTAACAATCCTGGTAATAAATCCTAACACCCTGTTGGCTCAATTTCTAGCCTCAATACATTGATTCCTAAGACGGAGGTTTGAGCTTACCCGCACTCCCAGATCTTTCTCACCCTCTGATCTTTTCAGCGATACATTGCGTATGGTGTACCTATTACCAGGACTTTTCCTACCAACATTCATTACGCTACACTTATCAATATTAAACTCCATCTGCCCACTCATATATTTTATCAAAGTCTCCTTGCAAAATATTTACATCAAACTGTGATCTAATAATCCTGCCTACATTAGTATCATCCGCAAACTTGCTGATATCACTACTAATCTCACTATCCAAGTCGTTGATGTAAATCAAAAACAATAATGGACCCAAAACAGACCCTTGTGGAACCCCACTCGTTACCCGCCCCCATTCAGATTTAGAACCATTAATTGTAACCCTTTGTTGCCTATTACTTAGCTAAGATCTAATCCAACGAAGAACCTTCCCATCTATTCCATGAGCCTTAACCTTATTTAAGAGTCTACCATGTGGCACCTTGTCGAATGCCTTACTAAAGTCCAGGTATACTCTATATTAATAAAAGCGAAAGTGTGTCTGTCTTGTGTGTGTGGTATAGGTGCCGCCCCCTCTGGCGCAATCCCGTCATATGGCACAGTTTTAGAACCGGGTTGACCAGGGGAAGGTTTTAAGCCCACTTATGAGATGATCCGATTTTTTTTTTTTTTTTTTAGCAGCCTATTAGCGATAATTGTGAAAAAAAAGTGGGTTGCGAGAATTGAGGAAACCTTGATGTAGGGTGATGGGTAATGGGTGAGTGAATGGGTGGGGTGATGGGTAATGGGTGTGGGGTGATGGGTGAGTGAATGGGGGGGGGTGATGGGTGAGGGAATAGATGGGGGGTGATGGGTAATGGGTGAGTGAATGGGTGTGTGGTGATGGGTAATGGGTGAGTGAAAAGGGTGGGGGGTGATGGTAATGGTGAGTGAATGGGTGGGGGGTGATGGGTAATGGGTGAGTGAATGGGTTGGGGGTGATGTGAATGGGTTGGCGTTAATACATACATTCATGATTTCAGGAAAGCTAGAAGGGGCTATCTGGAGAGTCTGTGTTTGGTGGGCCGAAGGCCCACCAATGGCCCTCCGCAGGAACTAGCCAAAAAGTCCGCCTGGAGAGCGGCTTTGCGGCTAGTATATCATAATCCTCATCATTATCTGCTGTTTCATAAACTTTCCTATAAAAAATCAATAAATTAGTGAGACATGATTTACCTTTGGTGAACCCATGTTGTGAATCATTTATCAAACTATGCTTTTCAAGATGCTCTTTAAAGTTTTTTGCAATAACAGATTCCAATAATTTACCTATCACTGACGTCAGGCTAACGGGTCGATAATTTGACATTAATCCTCTATCTCCCTTCTTAAATATGGGAACTACATCTCCCTTCCTCCACATTAACGGCACTTCCCCTATATCAATCGATTTCCTAAAAATATGCACTAACGCCTTACTAACAACCTCTTTGCATTCTTTTAATACTCTGGGATACATTTCATCTGGTCCTGGTGACTTAAAATTCTTCATTCCAACAGGAACTACCTCGTGTAGGTCTGACGGCCTCTTGTAGCTTCCTTATTTTGTTATTTCTTTTTAAAAAATTTTTTTGGGGTTTTTGAAAAAATTTCTTATGGCTTTTAAACCCGGGGTAGAAAAAGAAGTAACGGTTTTAAGCGGGAAAAAGGGCCTGATTTAAAAAAAAAAATGGGGGAAAAACTGGTTCACAAAAAAGGGTGGTAAAAAAATTGGAAGGGGACTCAGTAGCCCGGGTATTTGGGTGGGAGCCCATTAGAGGCTTTAAAGGGGGGTAATAAATTCGGATGGGAAAAAGGGGGATTAGGGGGGTTAAGTAACGGGAACTACCTTTTGGGAAAAGGCCCTCAGGGCCTCTTGTAGTTTCCCCAATTTTTTATTTTTCTTAAGAAATATTATTGTGTGGTTTACAAAAAGTTCTTACGGCTATTAACCATGGTAGAACAAGAAGTAACGGATTGTCATAATATTCCTTAGTTGTAAGTCATACAATCACACAAAAAATAGAAAATGCATAACACAGGTTACACTGGGCCTAGATTGGCGGCCAGGTTCCACACGTGATTTTTTTAAACGGGGAATAGAAAGAAAAAAAGCGTGCAAAAAAATCGGGTCTGCAAATTATTTTAAAGAAATTTTTCCCAAAAAAAACCCCTGAATATCAAAAAAAGAGAGAGAGAGAGAGAGAGAAGGGGAGGGGAAGGGGAAGAGGGGGAGAGAGAGAGAGGGGAGAGAGAGAAAAGAGAAAAGGAAAAGGAAAAGAGGGGAAGAGGGGGGAGAGAGAGAGAGAGAAAAGGGGGGAAAGAGAAAGAGAAAGAGAGAGAGATTTTTTTTTTTCCCTCCCACCAGTCGGCCCCCAGGCTAGCCATAAAAAACCCCCCACTTATCGCCCCACGTTTGAGAAAAAAAAGAGTGGGTTTAATTTTTATAAGGGGTATTAAAGTTACGCGGGGCCACGAGTGAACTGGGGAAGGTTGGAAGGGGCGGGGTTAAAGGGTGGGGAAGGTGAAAATTTTTTGGGCAGACTTTACCGGGGCCGTTGTTTCGGCTGACTCTAGGGT
>JACEEZ010007247.1:197500-207500 GCA_016584305.1 Chionoecetes opilio
AGTTTACTCTACAAGCTGGTGCATGTAACTCAGATCCGCCATTTTGGTCGATATGCTCTTGTCATTTTTAAGGCCGCTTTATAAATTTAAATATCATCTCCCATCTAACTGTAACACAATTAATTGTGTTAGTTGGTTTGTCTATTTTTTTTCGTATTTATTAATTTGTAGTTGTATTTCCTATTTTTATGAGTCATCACATTTCATAGTATTGTTTTATGTTTGTCTATATGTCTGTTTTTTGGTTTCTTGATGAATGTGTATTCTTTTTCAAAGACTGTTTCTTTTGTGTCGAGTTTATGGTCGACCTGCTTCGTGAGGGAATTATTGGAATGGTGTCTTGCAAATGGCGGTGTAAGTAGTGGGCGCGTGTGTTCTCCTGCTACCCGGGGCAGCTGCCAGGGACAGTGTGTGATGTTGTGTCTGTTAAGGATCTTGGATTCGAGTACCGCCCCGCTGTGCTGATGGTTATTGATACCTATCCTGGCGTCCTGGCACTGTACTTGTATACCACGTTGTTCACCACCTGGGAACTAGTATTGTAAGTTTTGAAAGTGTTTGTCGTGTTTCCTTGCCTGTATTGATTCATGTGGGGGTTTGGTTGTGTATGTATATCTGTATATTGTGAAAAAATGTTTAGCGAGATGACTGCTTGCAGCAACACTTGTTAGTGACCCGTCCCTTGAGCGCTACAATGATCACTGTGGGTGCAACACTTCCTGTGCCGTGCCCTGGCACTGTGTGTGTGTGTGCCTGATTTACCATTCATCATCCGGGGACTGGCAGTGTTGTAAGTTCTACTAATGTTTAATGCGTTCTCTTACTCATTTATTGATTCATGTTGATGTAACATCGTAGTTCTGGTTGCAACTTTTGCTCTGATTGAGTAGAACAATTACTGGGTTGCCTTACCTCATATATAAATGGGGAAATGTTGTGGTGTGATTTATGGCTGTGACTATATGACTATATAAGTATATATATATATATATATATGGCTGTGAATAATTGTCTTGGTTTCCCTTACCTCGTGTATAAATGGGATAAAATGTTGTGGTGTGATTCATGGGTATGACATGTTACTGGTTTGCCATACCATATATATAAATGGGATAAAATGTTGTGGTGTGATTTATGGCTGTGACTATTCAATTATACGTGGTGCAACGTTTGAATGACGACTTTCTCGACAGGTTGAAATTTAATACTACAATAAACTGCTTTGCAACATGCTGTGCTCATTGACCCTGGATTGATACAACGGATGGAAGTGCAGTGCGAGATACTACTAACGTCGGGACTACCAGGTTTAAAGATAGGACTCTCACCCATCTGGTTTGTGTCAATATCCAGATCTGAGTAAGAAATACGTATAGTTTAGTTTACTCTACAAGCTGGTGCATCTCAGCTCAGATCAAGCTCAGTAACTCAGATCCGCCATCTTGGTCGATATGCTCTTGTCATTCTTAAGTCCGCTTTATAAATTTAAATATCATCTCTTCTCTAACTTATTCTCTTTTGTCTCTAAATCGCCGCCGCATTGTTGCCACTCTTGCTATTTTCTACTGTTATTTGCATGCTCATTGCTCTTCTGAACTTTTTGTTTGGGTTGTGATGGGTTTTTGTGAGCGTTGTGATGGTTGAATTAGAGAATCATGGGGTGTGTTGTGATGAAGGCAACAGGGACATGCTGAAGCAGCCCAGGGTAGTTTGGTAGCGGGAGCCAGAGCGGGACGCAGATTCCCGTTATCTATGCGAGTATGTGGTTTCCGAGTATAGACGCTTGGCTTTTGCTCCGAAACTAACCATAGGATTTTTTCGTAAATACCCTCATCGTGATAACCACACAAGGGTATCACATCATGACCAGGAAAACCTAACCTACCCTGTCCGTAACCTAACGTAACCTAACCTGACGTGTTCAAGAGTGTACGCCACATACTCTTCCAGAAAACGGGAATATGCGAGCGGGACAGGACACGTGTGATCGTGAAATACGTCCTCTCCAAGGACGTGCCCGGTGAGTGATTGGTTCCATTCTTCCGTTTATGATGGATGTAAAGGATTGATACAGTACACATAGATAAGTCCATTATAACTGGGGAGGGGACCATAAATATCCCCAGATCTGACCAACCTAACGGTGACAACTCAAGGTGTCTTGATACTTCCACAAATTTTATCTCTTTAAACTTCTGCAAAATTCGTGGTCTTAGATCTAGCTTCCAATCTGTGGAAAATCATCTCTCCTCCTCTAATCCTCATCCTCTTATCCTCACCAAAACCCAGGTGTCTGTGAGCACTGGCAACAATCCCTTTTCTGTTTCCTCTTACTGTCTATTCTCATTTTCAATCAAAAGCTGGCTGTTGCGTATATGTACGCAACGACATCACTTGCTCTCGTGCCCCCGTGCTCGTGTCTTGAATCTTCCGAATTTTCTACCTTTGACCTTAATATCACTCTCTTACTAAATGTATTTGTGCCGTATATCTCTCACCTCACTCCTCAGACTTTGTAAACTTCTTCGACTATTTAACATCAAAAGTGGAGCACATCACATTTCCTTTTGCAGACATTTCAATTCTTGGGGATTTCAATATTCACTACCAGCATTGACTTTCATCTTCTTTCACTGTCCAGCCTGGTGAACAAGATTACAACTTTTATATCCTTCTAGAGCTTGAGCAGCTGGTGCAGCATCCTACCCGTATTCGTGACCGCCTTGAACACACGCCCATCATTCTTGATCTTTTCCTAACTACTAACCCTTCTGCATACTCTGTTGAACTATTCTCTCCGTTGGGTTTCTCCGATCACAATCTTATTTATTTATAACCTGTCCTAACGCTCCAATGCCGCCTCAGAACCCACCTACGCGGAAGTGCTTCTGACATTTCAACTCTGCTAAGTGGGAATACCTAAGGAAGTATTACTATGATTTCTCATGGAATAATTATTATTTCAATGTCAGAGATCCATTACTTTGTGCAGAGCGTATAACTGAGGTCTTTGTCTCTGCCATAAAAGTGTACATTCCACATACTTTATCGAATCCTATAGCCCGTCTTCCTTGGTTTAACTCTGCTTGTTATCATGCTGTCCGATATAGAGAGGCGGCGTACCGTAACCATCTATCTTCTGAAACACATGTCCTTTATATATCTGCCCGTAATCATGCAAAATCTTTTCTTCAACTTACCCAAAATTCCTTCATTCATAGAAAATGTCAGTTTTCTTTATGAATCAAACTCCTCTTGGGACTTCTGGCATCTAACTAATAACATCTCTAATTTATCTTCTCCATCTTTCCCGTATATGCTTCACCCAGATGGCTCCACTGTTGTCTCATCTATTTCTAAAGCTGAACTCTTTGCTCACACCATTGCTGAAAACTCCACTCTGGTTGATGAAGAACTTGTTCCTCCTACTCCTCCATCCTCTGACTATATTATGTCTGTTAATTAGATCCTTCATAATGATGTTTGTTTTGCTCCTTCTGGCCTAAATCCTCGATACGGTCCTGCCGTAGTCGCTCCCATTGTTAATAAAATATGTGCTTTTGTGCTTGCACCCTGCCTGGTCAAACTTGTCCGTCTTTGTCTATCTACTTCCCCTTTTCCTTCTTGCTGGAGTTTTGCTCACATCCAACCTGTTCCTAGAAGGAGTGACCGTTCTTCTACTTCAAACTACCGTCCTATAGCTTTGAATTTCTGCCTTTCTAAAGCGGTTGAATCTATACCTAATAATAAGAGTCTTAAGTTAAGCATCTATCTGCTCACAATCCTCTATTTGATCGTAAGTACGGTTTCCGTATAGGGCAATCTACTGGCGGTCTTCTAGCTATCCTAACTATATATTGGTCATACTCCTTTTGGGGTTTCGGCGAAATTTTTGATGTCGCCTTTGACATACAAAACCTTTGTATATAGTCTGGCACAAATCTTTAATTTCCAAATTACCCTTATTCGGTTTCTATCCTTCTCTCTGCACCTTCATCTTAAGTTTCCTTTCAAACCGCTCTATTGCAGCTACTGTAAAATGTCATTGTTCTTCTCCTAAAACTATCAATAGTGGTGCTCATCAGGGTTATGTCCTATCACCTACTCTCTTTATATTATTCATTACTGATCTTCTAAGTCAAACTCAAAGCCCTATCCACTACTATGCTGATGATTCAACCCTGCATTTTTCAACATCGTTCATTAGACGTCCAACTCAACAGGAACTAAGGGATTCACGGAGAGATGCCACCGACCGCCTAACTTCTGATCTTTCTATAATTTCGGATTGGGATAAAGCAAACCTTGTTTTGTTCAATGTCTTAAAAATCCCAATTTTTTCACCTATATACTTGACAAAACCAAATAGACAACTATCCCCTCTTCTTCAATGACACTCAACTGTCTCATCTTCTACAATGAACTTGCTTGGACAAATTTTTACTAAAAATCTGAACTGGAAATCTCACATCTGACCTCTTGCTAAAACAGCTTCTAAAAAGTTAGGTGTCCTGTAGCGTCTGCTTCTATTTTTTTCTCCCTCCCAGATGCTTGCTATGTACAGGGGCCTTTTCCGCCTATGTATGGAGTATGTCTCACATGTTTGTGGGGGATCCACTCATACAGGTCTCATAAACAGGGTTGAGTCAAAAGCTTTTCGTTCATCAACTACCATCCTCTGACTGACTGTCTTCAATCTTTAAATCACCTACGCAATGTTTCTTCTCCTGCTATCTTCTACCGTTATTTTCATTCTCACTGTTCTTCTGAACTTGCTAACTTTATGCCTCCCTTCCTCTTGCGGCCTCGTTGCACAAGACTTAATACTCATTCTCATCCCTATTCTGTTCATCTTCCTTATGTGAGAGCTAATCAGTAACTTTACTCCTTCATCCCTTTCACTGGTAAGCTCAGGAAATCTTTTCCTGTTTTTATTTATCTACCTTCCTACGACTTAAATTTTTCAAGAGAGGAGTGGCAAGACACCTCCCGAACTAAATTGACCCACCCCTTTCCTGCTTCTCTCACTGTCTTTTTTATAGAGATTGGCAAGTAAGCTGGGTTTTTGTTACCTCTTTCCTTGTGACCTTCGCTAGTCCTTTGTGAAGAAAAAAAGAAAAGAAAAAAAATGCATATTTGTACACGATAATTTATATACACGTGGTATGGGACAGCCACAGAGAGACGCAAGGGTAGAGTGTCCTCTTGTAATGACCGATCCGAAGCTAGTGAGGCAGAGTGAAGGACTAGATGGGTGACCTGAACCTGACCCAGAAAAGGCTAAGGTTGCTAGATGCCCTACATAAAGTTAACACTTCTCAACACCAGTACATGCATCCCCTTCTCGAAAAAGTGAAAATGCCCTCACGTTCTACATAAGCATAAAGGGTCATGAACATAATAAGTGAGCAAGACACATAATAATTGCCAGGTAGCAGACATGGACATTTCACCAATAAACTGAATCCTCACAAAACTATAACAAATTAGGATGGCAAAAGAAAACAAGGTGCTTTAGAAAACAAATAATTTTACTGCAACACAAAAAGGGATTAAAAATGCTCACATAATACATATATATTAAAGTACTGCAAGCCACCTCAGGAGAAAGCGGAGCAAAATATACGTAGACAAAATCACAATGGTAAGTGAAAAAGGAGCCTCACAGGCAGGAAAGGGGGTCGAAAATATGTTATTCACAATGATTATTAGTGAAACAGGATGAACAAAGTACCAGCCAAACAAGCAAACTAAGCAGAAAGTTGGCAGAAATAATGCAAAAGAAACAACACTAGAATGGGAAAAAATACACGAAACATGCATGAAAAGCGGGCGGAAAAGATGATAATAACATCAGTAACTAGGGGGGGGGGCACTCAGTAGAGCGCATACCTCCGCCCGAATATTTCATCAATTGGTTGCTATGGCAACAGTTGTGATTATATATATATATATATATATATATATATATATATATATATATATATATATATATATATATATATATATATATGCACTCAGTATGAGCGCATACCTCCGGCCGAATATTTCATCAATTGGTTGCCATGGCAACAGTTGTCAATAGATTTCATCCAAAATGAAATAAGTTCTTCCTTATACCAAATTGACTTGGTATACTGAGTTTGGTCCAAATCTATTGGTAACTTTTTGAGAAATCCTGTACACTAACAAACAGACAGACAGACAGACAGATCGGGGTGAAAACATAACCCCTCCAACTTCGTTGGCGGAGGTAAATATATATATATACAAGTCAATCACAATAATAAGTGAAGGAGAACAAACATCGCATGCAAGTAAGCGGATAGCAAATAATGTTAATCACAATGATTAAGTAAATGACAAAGAAATATAGCTAATTACTAGCACAAAGCGCAACGTGCGGGTAAAGAAACTACAAACGAGCAAAAGCAAGACCATACCCCAAGATAAGAAGTGGAGGCGAATGCATATATCCAATCACAATTAAAAGTGAAATAGGAGGAGCCACGTGCTAGCACAATTTCAAATGCTCGCAACAAAAAAAGCTAAATGAGCAAAAGTTAGATTATGCCACTCTAGTAAGTGGAAGAAAAGTAGCCAGAGTACTTGCACAGAATAACGTGTCCGGTGAGTGATTGGTTATCTTCTACCGTTGATAATGTAGGGGATTGATACAGTACAAGTAGATAAGTGTATGTGTATTTGTACACGTTAAGTTATGTACACGTGGTATGAGGCAGCGACAGAGAGACGCGAGGGTAGAGCGTCTTCTAGTAATGACAGATACGAGGCTAGTGAGGCAGAGTGAGGGACCAGACGGGTGACCTGACGCAGACACAGAAAAGGATCAGATTGCCAGATACCCTCCATAGAGTTACCACTTCTCACCACCAGTACATGATTGGTCCTCGCCCGTTGTGGTGCAGACTGTATTTTATAGTGACACCTGTGTTGGTGGCTGAAGGTCCTGTTATATGTGATGGTCTACTCTCAGTTAGGCTCATGCTGCCATCTAGTGTCTGTTATATGTGATGGTCTACTCTCAGTTAGGCTCATGCTGCCATCTAGTGTCTGTTATATGTGATGGTCTACTCTCAGTTAGGCGCATGCTGCCATCTAGTGTCTGTTATATGTGATGGTCTACTCTCAGTTAGGCGCATGCTGCCATCTAGTGTCTGTTATATGTGATGGTCTACTCTCAGTTAGGCGCATGCTGCCATCTAGTGTCTGTTATATGTGATGGTCTACTCTCAGTTAGGCGCATGCTGCCATCTAGTGTCTGTTATATGTGATGGTCTACTCTCAGTTAGGCTCATGCTGCCATCTAGTGTCTGTTATATGTGATGGTCTACTCTCAGTCAGGCTCATGCTGCCATCTAGTGTTCCCTCCACCGCACTTGTAGTCGCAGTCGGAAGAACAGGTCTGCAGCATGCGGGTTTATTCAGCCACTCGACGATGGACTCTACAGGTGCTCCTTAGTGGGACTTGAACTCGGGACCTTTTGCTCACCTACCAGGCTCTTGTTGACCGGGGTTAAGGATGGTCGAAAGAGATGTCCCCGGCAGGCTTCGTGCTCGGGACATCGAGTTCATCTCTCCAAGACGCTAACCACCCGGCCACCGTACCTCAAATTGAACCTCCTCTTCTCAATTTGCTAAATGCTTGTCTTCCCCAACCTCTCGCGGCCTCGTTTGACAAGACTTTTTACTATTGCTAATTCATATTCTGTCCATCTTACTATTGCAATTGGTAACCAATATCTTCACTCATTCATTCTTTTCACAGGTACACTCTAGAACTCTTCCTGGCTCTATGTATCCACCTATTTACGACTATATATTTACACACATACACATAGTCACACATACATACTCACATACACACATGTTTTGCATGGTCTATTACTTTGGATCTCGTATGGACATTCTCTCGCGCGTTCAATCCTCGCTCGCGTAGAGAAATGTTTCACTGAATAATATTGGTGGTTAATGCCCACCTTGAGTAGCGGAATGGGATGTGTGAGGTGCCAGCATTATCCAAAGATCGTTCATTTTAAATTCAAGCTCTTCCAGGAAGAGTAAATTAGGCAATCCAATCGAGTCCAATTCGCTCGGCCAGGAACGTGGCTGCATGTCACACATACTGGTGGTTGTAGTGGTTAGCTGGCTCGGTTATCAACCAAGAGGTCTAATACCTATTAGGTCCAAAAAGTCGCGAGTTCGATTCTTCGGCCAGGCGCAAATAATTTGAATTTATTTTCCTATATGATATAGTCCCTGTGAATTAACCGTGCACATATATACTACGAGATGTAAGTTGAGGAGTTATGATCTCGAAATCCCGGCAAGAGCTATATGTTACATCTCACTTTTGAAGGTATGAATGTGGCGACTGTGGCGTGCATGTGCATTCTTGTGTCTGTCTGTACCTTTGACACACTGGGAAAGGTGATAGCAAGTGGAGAAAGTATATAAAAAAAGCCATGACAACAGGATGCACTACGACAATGTGCATACATTCATACCTCTCTATTCATTTATTCTCACCTCTGCCTTCTTCCCATTGAAGTAAATGGTAGAATGTGCATCCGGAGCGATTGATATGCAAAAGGCTGACCAGTGCATAAGAGGTGTTATTATTGTAGAGCTCATACGGTAATGAGCGGCGGTCACCGTTAACTGCAACCCCAGCCGATTGTGATCTGTATACAATTATAACATGCGGTTGATTATAATTATCAGATTTCAACTGCTGAAAAATGGAGTAAATATACTTTTGAGAAAAAAATTGCACGGAGAGAAAAAAAATCACTGTACAGATGAGGCAACTAAGAAATAGAAAATAAGGACATGTACATGAGTGATAAGTCGCACAAAAACCAAAAATACCAATGTATTGGAATATATAGTGTTAGAAAATTCAGCATACATGTAGAATAAAGTGTACCTCTCTGAAATATTGGGTACTTGCTGATCATATTATGTCTGAACATTATGATTTTGATATATCCACGATAGTGTGCCATTACTAATGAAGTTGCAACGGAAGCCTTTGCCATGAAACAATCACCCATGAATACTAGGATATATTTGATAAGTGGTCAGCAACCCTAGACATGCGTGCCAAACTTGGTATGCATATTGCTTGAGTCTGGCACGCCACGTGATTCGAAGGATCGAAAGAAAACAAAATAATGAGAGAAAGAGAAAGAGAGAGAGAGAGAGAGAGAGAGAGAGAGAGAGAGAGAGAGAGAGAGAGAGAGAGAGAGAGAGAGAGAGAGATGAGAGTGAGAGTGAGAGTGAGAGTGACAGAGACAGAGACAGAGACAGAGACAGAAATATATCATCAGATCTCTTTCCAATATCTTTCTAATCAGGTTAATTATTTCATACAAATATATGTGACAAGTTTACGAGGAATTCAATTCATTTCTAACATATGATGCACTGAATCACAAAAAAAAAAATGTTGTACCCGCTATTGTGGTTGGGGTGGGTAGACGAGGATCGATTCCTCGTCACACCTAAAGCTCAGGAATAAAAACTATCTCACTTCACTTACACTTCCTGACTCACCACAAGATTTATAGTAACCGAGCATGGACTACGGAACTTAGGGAAAGACAAGTTAAACATATACACTCGGAAACCTAACTTACGTATTATAAGTAAGGGACAGCAAATCACTCGGCAGGCATTTAAAATACTCACACTCGACCAACCACTTAATCTCCAAACTATAATAAATATATCTAACAAAAGTTAAAAATACACAGCTGAAAAAATAAAGGAGATTAGTTTCTTCACACCCGACGTCTGTGGCAACACGTGTGCGTTCGCTACAGTCCCGCATATTGCCGAAGTCTATTGCTATTCCGGACTAGGGGAAATTATAACCAATCAGCGCACGCAGTGAGGGCGGGGTGTTGGGGTTGTCTACCTAGCCGTCCATCCACAAAATTAACGGGTAACTTGCTCATTTTGTCGGCAGATATAG
>JACEEZ010007248.1:0-2500 GCA_016584305.1 Chionoecetes opilio
TCACAACAAACTACTACTGCTACTACTGCTATTAATATTTTTTTCTGTTCTCCCCTCTCTCCCGTCTCCTCAGTTTTGTGTATTGCCTTCTCTCCTCTCTTTTCACCTTTCCTCTCTCATATGTTCTTCTCATTCCTTGTCATTTCCTCTCTCCTCGTTTCTTCCCATTACTCCTCTTCTATTTCATCCCTTTTTCCCCCATTACTCGCTTTCTCTCCTCCCACCACAAGCAAGAGAGAGAGTAAGAGATCATGACACTCAATATTTACCACCATCACGTCATGTTCCTCCTCTTCCACTTCCTTCTCCACCTTCAACTTCTCCTCCATCGCCTCCTTTCATCTTCCACCACCTAACCTTAACCCATATCTTCACATCTTCCACCTCAGCCACACATCACCCCGCCTCTTCGCTGCACCAAGCTCTGTCATCCCATACCTCATCCACAACACTAACCTTCTCCTGCACAACATCTATATACTCCCCACACAGCACCACGCCTCTCCACCGTATACAATCCATCACTCACTCACCACCACTCACTCACTCACCATATCACTACCCCATCACACATTTTTTTTCTCTACAGAGCAAAGGAATAAAAATGTACACGTAACACATAAGGGAAAGGGGATGCAATTTAGGGAATATATAATGGAAAGACGAAACAGTAAATTAAATTTTTGTTTCATTATCTAGCCATTGGCGGAGGCAGCATTGGGTACATAATTTCCTGAAATAAATAAAAAAACTTGAAAAAATGAACATATGTCATGTTATTGGTACTCCTTACTATTACATTATACCTCAAGTGCCTACACTGCATCAATACAACATTGGCTTACCCATTATATCCTCCTCATACAATATAAGAGGCGATCTTCTTGTGTATGACTCTAAAAAGGAAAGATGAAAGTGATTAAAGTGCACTGTGTCAACATGAGTCGAGGTGATCCCGTTATCTGTCATATTTTGGATATTTACCACTATTCTACATCTTTAGACCCTTTATAGCACTATATAGCAATATAGCAATATAGCAATATATGTAGTACCATATATTCACACTACATTGTCTTACCTTGTTATACCCACCTTACTCATTGTGAGGGACACTCCTGGTGTGTCTAGGCCCCTAGGGGATATATAGGAAGATGAGACCGTTGCCTCCCAGCTGCGCTGCCATCTTCATTTATTGTCGTCTGCCATAACCCGGGTATGGTCCCAGATCACCCATATTCTTGAACTTGTGTATCAAAGTGCACGAATCTCGGTGACAATGGTAAATAGAACACGAAACGACGCGGCCAGATCAGTGATCAGACGCGATCCGTGTAAATAGAAGAGGCCTTCAGTAATGATATATATTGGCCTACCTCCCTTTTCGTTCTTCTCTTACTGTCTTCTTTATAAGGATTGGCAACTAAGCGGGCGTTTTGTTACCTCTTTTACTCCCCCTTGGCCAGTCCTTTGAGATGTAAAAAAAAAAAAAAAAAGCGAACAAAAAAAAAAGCGCCAGACGGTTCCCCATTTCGGCTTCCCCCATAATCACTGCGCTTACTGACCCTTCCATAATCCCTTTCCAGACCCTTATCTGATTAGCTGGCGAGGGAGGGGTCTGGTCTGCGAAGCGAAGGAGGAGTCTGGTCTGGTCTGTGTGGCGGTGAAATGGTCTGCCTTCCATATCTCCCTGCAGACCCTTGTTTTCCTTACCCTCTCCCTTCTTCTAGCCTTCGTGTGGGTTCTCGCGCTGATCTCTCCACCTTGACCAGGCTTCTATTTTCTCGAGGGTCACTGTTTGGGGAAAAAAGACAGGTTGTAACAGGTGTGAATACAGCCCGTGGTGGCGCAGGCAGGATTTTTATAGTGACGCCTGTGATTCGAGGCTCATGCCGCCCCCCTGTGTTCTCCGATGCACTCGCAATCGAAGGTAGAATTGATGGCAGGGCATGTGGGTGTTCTGAGGTCACTCGACGGTGCAGAAAGGTTTTGGTTTTCTTCGGGGATCGAATTCGGATCACCGAGAACGCCAGTCGGAGATGCTAACCACTCCGCTACCGCCTCCCCTAGCTTGATGGATAGTGATGGTAGCTGTTGTGTGTGTGTGCGTTGGTGGTGCGTGCGTGGTGTGTGCGTGGTGTCGTGCGTGCGTGGTGCGTGGTGTGCGTGTGGTGCGTGCGTGCGTGCTGGTGTGCGTTGGTGTGCTGTGCGTGCGTGCGTGTGTGTCTGGTGCGTGCGTGCGTGGTGCGTGGTGGTTGCGTGCGTGTTGCTGGTGCGTGCGTGCGTGGTGCGTGCGTGGTTGTGTGTGTGGTGGTGTGTGGTGTGTGTGTGTGTGTGTGTGGTGTGTGTGTGGTGCGTGGTGGTGGTGGTGCTGTGCGTGTGTGCGTGCGTGTGTGTGTGTGTGTGTGGTGTGTGGTGTGTGGTGTGTGGTGTGTGTGTTGTTTTGTTGTTGTTTGTGTGTTGTGTGTGTGTGTTCTGAACATCAAACACGACTCTTTCC
>JACEEZ010007248.1:7500-33565 GCA_016584305.1 Chionoecetes opilio
AGTATGTATGTCCTTTCTATAAGATAGATACAAACTATACCGTTGTGTTCTTATACTGGAAAAACGTAGATTTAAAAAAAAAATAGGAGAAACTGGTTCACAAATAGGGTAGTTAATGATTGGGATGGACTTAGTCATCAGGTAGTTAGTGCAGAGTCAATAGGGAGTTTTAAAAGGAGGCTAGATAATTTCATGGATGGGGATGACAGGTGGATGTAGGTACTGTTGAGTAATAGGAACTAACAAGTGTAGTCTCACGGCCTCTTGTAGCTTCCTTATTTTCTGATGTTCTTATGTGTGCGCAGCTCCTCCATGTTTATAACCAGTCCATTCAATAAGCAGTAAGGCTCACTTACATTTCTGAGGGTCGCAAAGCAAGCTTCCATCTTTCAAAATTACTCCATTATAACTCTGATTCAAATCTTACTACAGTTTTTAATATCTTTCTGAACCAGTAAATTGACAGCAGGACTTCTTGATAGCTGGTATGGGTTCTCTAAACAAACCCAGCACGGGACGACCTCCTCATTTCAAAACCCTTTTCCCCAAGAGCCCTTTGATACTGACACATAAAGATGGAAATTTTTTGGCCTGCGAGAAAAAAACTTCTTTTTGATTTCTAAGATTATGTCCCTGCCTTTTGAGAGAGAGAGAGAGAGAGAGAAGAGAGAGAGAGAGAGAGAGAGAGGAGGAGAGGAGAGGGAGAGAGGGAGAGGGAGAGGGAGAGGAGAGGAGAGCAAAGAGCGAGAGCGGGGCGAGAGGGAGCGAGCGAGAGGCGGGGAGCGAGAGCGGGGCGAGGGGCGAAGCGAGAGCGAAGCGAGAGCGAGGCGAGAGCGAGAGCGAGCGAGAGCGAGAGCGAGAGCGAGAGAGGAGAGAGAGCGAGAGAGAGAGAGAGAGAGAGGGAGAGGGGAGAGAGAGAGAGACGAGGGGAGAGGAGGGGAGAGAGAGAGAGAGAGAGAATTCAGCGACAACTACCTCCTCTCGGACCACAGTTTGGGTTCAGACCTGGACGGTTCCACCTCTGACTTGCTGATGCTTCTAACCCGAAACTGGCAGGACGCCTGGATGACGGCCAGGACACTGTCCTGGTGGCCCTTGACATAGCGGGTGCCTTTGACAGGGTGTGCACGGAGGCCTTCTCAAAAAAACTCCGGCAAAAGGCATCCACGGTGACCTCCTGCTGCTCCTGGGGGATTTACCTGCATGAGAAAACCCTCCAGGTCGTCGTTAACGGGCAGGCCTCTGAGTCCCTGCCAGTGGAAGCATCAGTCCCACAGGGCTCTGTGCTGGGGCCAGTCCTGTAGAACATCTCGTGGACGATCTTCTCCAGCAGCTGCCAGCAGTCTGCTTACGCTGATGACTGTACTCCTCCTGCTCCCACCCGGACCCTGACGTGGGCGTGCTGCTGATGAGGTCAATCAGCAGTGAGTGTTTTACAGGAGTGGGGTACACGTTGGCAGGTGAATTTGTCCGGAGGGAAAACACAGGCAATGGTGGTTTCTCGGTCCCCGTGTGGGGCCCGCAGGGAAGGGAGCTGGCGGTTTGGTGGCGTTCCTCTCCCACTCCAGGAAGCCGTCAGGTTTGGAGTAGAGGTGGACCCCGAGAGCTAAGGTTGACGGCCAATCAAACACATTGCAAAAAAAGGCCTCTCACGGGGTCTTTTGCCCCGCGAAAAGGGGAGCCCGATTCCTCGACAGGGAGGAAGCTCTGCTCTTATAAGGCACAGATACGGCCTTATTAGAGTTACGCCCCCCTCTCCCTGGATGTCCCCGCTTTTCACCCCCCCCCAAACTCGGAGGGGACAGGCATCAGCGTCGAGCCCGCGACTGGTTTGGGTGGGGCCCCGACCCCCCAACCCCCCAAAAGGACCCCAACCCCCCGTTCGAGCGGGTGAGTCCCTTGAAATCACTGGGAACCACCGCAGGGCCCTGTCGCGGCGCTTGGGTATTCCACAAAGGACAGGTGCAAGGGGAGTGCCCAACCTGGCTGGGGTTTCGACAGCCCGAGAGTCGCCACGCGAAGCGACCCCGGGAAAGGGCTTACCAGTGGTGAGCAGTGGGGGGTGCCGCGTCCCCGTTGCCAGCCAGCACCAACGCACTTTGTGGGGCCCCGTCTCCAGGGTGTGGAACATTTCACGGGGGCCCCTGTCCTCACATCCAGGAAGATGAACACACAAAGTGTAAAGTTGGCGGGCCAATCGGTGGAGACTGTTGAGCCCCCCCCCCCCCCCCCCCCCCCCCGCTGAGGCTTTGTGATACTGTGACACTAGTGACAGCAACAGTGCCTCAACAAAACACTTTAGTGATGCATAAATGTATATAATGTTATTTTATCTTTTATTATGTGTAAATTTTGAATTACAAGATAGGTGCACCTTGGTTAGTTATAGTTATGTAAAGAAAAGAAGGGGGAGAGAGAGAGAGAGAGAAGAGAGGAGGGGGGGAGAGGAAGAGAGAGAGAGGGAGAGAGAGAGAGAGAGAGAGAGAGAGAGGAAAAGGAGAGAGAGAGAGGAAAAGAGAGAGAGAGAGGAACGGAGGAGAGGAGAGAGAGAGAGAGAGAGAGATGAGAGAGAGAGAGAGAGAGAAGGAGAGAGAGAGAGAGAGAGAGGGGAGAGAGAAGAGAGAGAGAGAGAGAGAGAAAAGGAGGAGGAGAGAGAGAGAGAGAGAGAGACCTGTAATGTACACGAGAAGATGAAGAGAGAGCGGACAGAGTAGGAGAGAAGATGGGTGGTCCTAAACCGATACAGAAAACTAGGAAACCTTACGTCCGATCCCCGCAGGAAGAAGGCCTAAAGTTTTGCTCTCCCTTCCTTATACCCTCTCAGACTCTGACTCTTCTCCTTCTCTCGCTCACTCACATCATTATCGCTTTTCTCTCCTCTCTCTCTCTCTTTCTCTTTCTCTTTCCCCTTTCTCTCTCTTCTCTCTCTCTCTCCTCTCTCTCTCTCTCTCTCTTCTCTCTCTCTCTCTCTCCTCTCTCTCTTCTCTCTCCTCTCTTTCTCTCTCTCTCTCTCTCTCTCTCTCGCTCCTCTCTCAGGGGCTTCCACGATAAGCCTTATCTCTCCCTCGGGCCACTAACCATCCCAACTTCGATGAATCTGAGCTGTATTAGATTGCTCCTTTTCTCCTTCTCTTGTTCAACTTTTTTCCACATAGCTTCATCTCTTTCCTTAAAAAAATTCCTTCGTCTTTTTTTTTTTTACATTTTCTTAATTTCTTTTTTTTGGGATATTATTTTGTTCTCCTATTTCCCTTGTATTAGATGGTTTGGGTTTTTCCTTCTCTTGTTCAACTTTTTTTCCTCGGCACTATCTTCAACTCTCCTATAAAATATCCTTTCAGTCTTCTTTCCTCTATTTTACATTTATCTATAATTTCATGTTTTTCAAAGACATCATTTTGTTCTCTTATTTCTCCTTTACGTAATCGTTTGTTTAGAAAGAAGTCGTCAGAGTGATGTGGGAGGCAGTGATATTTGATCTTCGTAATGCTTTAAAGGTTTCTGTGAGGTATTCTAACCATTGACCTTTGTAATGTTTTAATAAAGGTCTCGAGGATATAATTTTATCCATTGCCTGAGCCTCCCAAACTGCGCTTCTATCTTCTATTCTATCTATCTATCTATCTTCTATTCTATCCACATCTAACCCATTATCAATATCCATGTTCTAGTTGGTTATCTTCAGTATTCATCAAATATTTACTGCATCCAAATTCACATATCTCATTACAAACTGCGAAAGTCTAAGTTTAACCCCTTGAGGCCCAGAACATAATTTCCATTGTAATTTGGCCACCATTAGACTATTTTAATTAATGTAAGCAATATTCTATAGATATGAACTGTTTAGTATCCTTGTCCACTCGCTAATTTGGTGTATTAAGCTACATTTCGTAATGGCTAACAAACGATAATAGGTATATAGCGAAGGAAAGATCTGGGCGAGAAGGGGTTAATAGCTTGAATTACTGCAACTAATACTGATTCGTTGCTTCAGACACACAACAATGCTTCGGCAGGGTGGTCTGGGGCGTCCCTAGCCTCGTATTTCATTATACTATTAGAGTTTCACCATTATATTATGTCATTATACTATTATACTTGTTTGGCGGAAGAAAACGAATCATAAACAAAATAAAAATCGATATTAATAGTTCAATTTCCAGTATTCTGATGCCTACATATAACTATGAAACTGAATTAATAACATGAGTGCGCAATGTAGCGTGAATAATGTGCAACTACACAGCAGTAAACAGAATCATTAATGAATCTTACAACTACAACACTTACTGGCACTTGTAGCTAAGCTTGTTATATCAGCAAACTTGTGAGTCCCGTATGGCTACTGACGGTGTGTGTGTGTGTTGTGTGTGTGTGTGTGTGTGTGTGTCTGTATCAGAGTGCTGAATGATGCCTTATACTTGGTGCGCTTAATGATATGTTAAGTTACTGTATGATGCTGTATTTTATGCTGTGTTATGCTGAGTGCAGTGCAATGCACTACTTGGTGTCCAAAAGACACCAATACAATTTTCTCCCTTATTTAAAATCCAAATTCATGTTGCTATGGCTCATCCGTAAGGTCTGCTCAAACTCTATCTTTACGCTTTCATGGAAATGTCCTGTCAACCTCATAGTTTTCGAGTTATTTAAGAAATTTTGATTTTTTACTGACAATCAAAGATATTTTCACATAATTTATTAAAGTATCTCATAGGAGATTATTAGGGGTATATTATTGTACCCCTATCATGAGTATAAAATATCCTACCCCTCTAATTATATATACTCTTAATAGGGAGTATTAAATAGGGTATGAATATAAACTATATTTCACCTTAAGTTTCCTTATACAAGCATTTTATTCCTAAACTATTAAGACAAAAAGAAAATCGCATTGAAACAAAGTTGTTAGGCTTGATGTGTTCTATCCAATGCCGTAAACAGAAGTCAAATATCTGTTGTAGCTTTTGAGATATTTAATAGTATGTCCAAAAGACACCAATACAATTTTCTCCCTTATTTAAAATCCAAATTTATGTTGCTATAGCTCATCAGAAAGGTCTGCTCAAACTTTATCTTTACTCTTTGCATGAATTTTCCTGTCAACCTCATAGTTTTTGAGTTATTAAAGAACATATGATTTTTTACTGCAAATCAAAGGTATTTGCACATAATGTATTAAGGTATCTCTTAGGAGATTATTAGGGGTATGTTATTGTACCTTTACTATCCTTTACTAAAAATCTGAACTGGAAATCTCACATCTCATCTCTTGCTAAAACAGCTTCTAAGAAGGGTTAGGTGTGCTGTGGCGTCTGCAAATTTTTTTTTTTTCTCCCTCCCAATTGCTTGCTGTCTACAGGGGCCTTATCCCCCATGTATGAGTATGTCTCACATGTTTGGGGAGGATCGACTCATACAGCTCTTCTAAACAGAAAGGGTTGAGTCAAAAGCTTTTCGTCTCATCAACTCCTCTCTCTTTACTGACTGTCTTCAATCTTTAAATCACCGCCGCAATGTTGCTTCTCTTGCTCTCTTCTACCGTTATTTTCATGCTCACTGCTCTTCTGAGCTTGCTAACTGCATGCCTCCCCCACTCCCGCGGCCTCGCTGCACAAGACTTTCTACTCATTCCCATCCCTATTCTGTCCATCTTCCTAATGCAAGAGTTAATCAGTATCTTTACTCTTTCATCCCTTTCACTGGTAAACTCTGGAACTCTCTTCCTGTTTCTATTTTTCCACTTTCCTATGACATACAAATTTTCAAAAGAAGAGTAACAAGACACCTCTCGAACTAAATTGGCCTACCCCTTTGTTTTTATTTTATTTTTTTACTGTCTTCTTTATAGGGACTGGTAACTAAGCGGGCTTTGTGTTGCCCATTTTTTTTGTGCCCTTGGCCAGTTCCCTGTGATGTAAAAAAAAAAAAAAAAAAAAAACTATATTTACACCTTATGTTTCTTTATAAAAGCATTTTACTCCTAAACTATTAGGCCAAAAAGAAAAACACTTCGAAGCAAAGTTGTTAAGCTTGATGTGTTTTATCCAGTGCCGTAAACAGAATCAATTATTTCTTGTAGATTTTCAGATATTCTATAGTATGTATGACCAAAAGACACCAATTAACTGTTCTCCCTTATTTAAAATCCAAATTCATGTTGCTATGGCTCATCAGAAAGGTCTTCTCAAACTCTATCTTTACTTAGTCATGGAAATCTCCTGTCAACCTCATAGGTTTTGTGTTATTTAAAAAAATATGATTTTTACTGCAAATAAGAGGTATTTTCACATAATTTATTGAAGTATCTCATAAGGAGATTATTAGGGGTATATTATTGTACCCCTATCAAGTGTGTATAATATCATATCCTTTTGATTATATATACTCTTAATAGGGAGTATTAAATAGGGTATAAACATAAACTTTTCTTCTTCATCTTTCCCTCCTATGCTTCACATAGATAGCTCCACAGCTGTCTCATCTATTTCTAAAGCTGAACTCTTCGCTCAAACCTTTGATAAAAATTCCACTCTGGTTGATGAAGGGCTTGTTCCTCCTTCTCCTCCACCCTCTGACTATATTATGCCTGTCATTAAGATCCTTCTTAATGATGTTTTCTTTGCCCTTTCTGGCCTAGATCTTCGGAAATCTTACGGTCCTGACAGAGTCCCTCCTATTATTCTCAAAAGCTGTGCTTCTGCGCTTGCACCCTGCCTGGTCAAACTTTTCCGTCTATGTCTATCTACTTCCACCTTTCCTTCTTGCTGGAAGTTTGCTCACATCCAACCAGTTCCTAAGAAGGGTGACCGTTCTAATCCTTCAAACTACCGTCCTATAGCTTTGACTTCCTGCCTTTCTAAAGTTTTTGAATCTATACTTAATAAGAAGATTCTTAAACATCTATCTGCTCACAATTTTTTATCTGTTCGTCAGTACGGTTTCCGTAAAGGGCGATCTACTGGCGATCTTCTAGCTTTTTTAACTGAATCTTGGTCATCCTCCTTTAGGGGTTCCGGTGAAACTTTTGCTGTTGCCCTTGACATATCAAAAGCTTTTGATAGAGTCTGGCACAAATTTTTAATATCCAAACTACCCTCATTCGGTTTCTATCCTTCTCTCTGTACCTTCATCTTAAGTTTCCTTCAAACCTTTCTTTTTCAGCTACTGTAGACGGACATTGTTTTTTCTCCAAATCTTTTAAAAAAAATAGTGGTGTTCCCCAGGGTTCTTTTCCTATCACCCACTCTCTTTCTATTACACTGGTGGGAAAAAAAAAAAATCGAAGAAATGGTTCTGGACAAAATAAAAGCTGATTTGGGTAATTCGACCCTTTTGAACTCGAATTGATGTTAATTAACCTACACGCCCAAATTTTTTGGAGAACCAGACGCAATTCAGGAAAAATAGGGGGTTAAAATCAGAAAAAAAAATAGGTTTCCCCCAAGGGTTTTTCTTTTTTAAAATTTAAAATTTTTTCTTTTCTCAAGCCTTTTTAGGGCAGTGCAGTTTTTTTGATTTTAAAGTTTTTTTTGGGTGCAGTGAGCGGGGAGGTGTCCCGCGCTGCGTATTGGGAGGGGTTGCAGGCTGTTTTAGTACATTTTTTCCCTACTGATCGTACAGCTATTGACAATTTTTAAACTTTTTATTTTTCTTTGCAGATAGATGTGTTTGATTTAGGGGGAAAGCCCTAATTTTAGTTGGTTTACCGTATTTTAGTACCTTGTCCCGGGGGCGGATGGAGCCCCCCGAAAATGTGTGAATGCATCGGACAGTTTTTGTTTACTATGGGGAATTTTTCCCCCTGACGGGTCTGAAAAAAACCTTTTAAAAAAAGAATTTTAAAGGGCAGCTTATCTGCTTTACTTCAAGTCCCGTATAGGTGATCAAGAAAAGAATTTGGGCCCCCCTCACGAAAGCATGAAACCCCCTGGTAAACCCCTTTGGGAATGAATGGATGGTGGCAAACGGCCATCGGGGCATGGCATTGGGAACCCAAGGGTTTTGGCGTGAAAAAAAGGGGATCACAGACGGACTGTATTTCTGCCTCACTAACATCAAAGGGAATTCAATAAAAACGCGAGCTAAAATAAAAAACCCGGAGGGCCCTTCTGCCATCGGGGCTGGGGCCCCCAGGGTTCCTAAATCTCCCATTTCCAAAAATGTTCCAATTGCAAGTGCTATAATGAATCGATTCGAACGAGGAGGTTTAATCCAGGGAAATACGGGACTTTCAAGAAAGGCAGAAAACAGAGACCCCAAATTCATCAGTCGGGAAAGCACATCCCTTGCTGGGGTCCTGGGATCTACCCAAGGAAAAAAGTGAAGTTTTTGGACTGTTAAAGGAAGGAATTTGCTACAAAAAAGGGTTTTTCCATCCCCACTTTTCGTCGTAGACAAAAAAGAACTTTCAAGTTCTTAAAGAGGGAACACAAGCTCTGTTACTCCCTTTGATGTTGACAAAACAGGGGAAAAAATTTTGTGGGGTCTACACTTATGATAAGAGTGAGGGCGGCTGTTTATAGTTTAGGAAAAAAAACGCTAAAAGGCCCCCTTTTTCTGCATAAAGGAAATAAGCTTTCCCAGTGTTTTCCCAAATTTCGCATGGCATGAAAAAGAGTGAAAAATTTTGAAAATATGAAGACTTTGGGTTAAACTTTTGTTTATATGAAGAAAAATAGTGGAATCTGTGTGGGGGGCCCCGAAGGGGAAAACTCCTTGCTTCTAAGGGCTCCCCGTTAGGTTACACTAAGCAAAAAGTGGGTTTTTTGTTTGTGGGGCTCTAGAGCGGGGCAGCAAAAATTACAAAAAAAAAGGAATGGCCCCGCAAAGAACCCAAAGACTCACCTGGCAGGTTTAACTGTATGTACAAAACCCCTTTTTGAACCCGTTTAAAAAAGGGTGAATTTCCCCCCATTGATCGAAAATTGGGTTTTAAAGAAAAAATTTTTTGGAAGGCCCTGGATCAAAATGGGGGCTGGCTTTTAGTATTGTAGCAAAGTTTGAACGCCCCCGGTACGGGGAAACCAAAGTAAAGGCAGGTGTTTTTCCCAAAGGCCCTCAAAAAAAAGTCAACCCACTCAATGATGATGATTTGTA
Source organism: Chionoecetes opilio (assembly GCA_016584305.1). Taxonomy (NCBI): domain Eukaryota; kingdom Metazoa; phylum Arthropoda; class Malacostraca; order Decapoda; family Majidae; genus Chionoecetes; species Chionoecetes opilio. The sequence goes on from JACEEZ010007248.1 coordinate 16,606, forward strand.
AAGAAACTTAAACCCCCCTGGAAAAAAAACCTGGAAAAGTTTTTTGGTGTTATAAAAAAAATACCTAGGTAAATGGGTTGTAGCAATTTTTAAAATTTAATTTTAGGAAATTGGGTTTAAAAAGGGGCATGTTTAAGAGTTAACCCTGCGCTTGGGGGTCGGATGTCACTCAAAATTTCCCTTTTTTCCATTCACATCTTGATTTTTTACCCAAAGAATCTTGGGGCGGGGCAGGATGAAACAGGGGGAAAAGTTTTTCCCCCAGGGGCCCTTGCCACCATTTAAAAAACCCCATACCAAAGGGCGATTCCCGTCCCAACAATAGGGACTATTGCTGGACGCTACAACGTGGAAAAATAGCTGCTCCCACAAACGGAAAAAAGAAAAATACAAAAACACTTCGGGTGTTTCTAGGAGCAGGGGAGTACTTTTTTTGTTAGGATAGTTTTGGCCCTATGTATATTTTTAAAACCCCAATTTTGGGTCTTGACTGTTCTTCTGAAGAACAGTCTAGATCTGAAGTTTTCGAAAATTTTTCGCATCTTTTTTCAAAAAAAAAATTTGAAGTTTTTGTTCCAAAAATTAAATTTTAAAATAAATTTTATAATATATATAATATATAATAATAATATATATTATATTTTAATATATATTTTATATATATATTTTATATAATAATAAGATATATATTTTTTTAAAATAATATAATATAGAAAAAAAATAATTTAAAAAAAATTTACTGTGATTTGGGGATATTTTCGGATATTCCCAAAAGTGGCAAAATTTTCGGATATATTTTTAACATAAAAAAAAGTATATTTTTTGCTAGGGTTTTGTTAAATTAAAGGGCCTAAAAAAAAGCCGAAGGGACCACCAAATTTAAAATTTCGAGTAAATTTTTTAACGTAGGGGGTTTGTTTTGATTTAAATTTTATAATTATATATAGTATAAATTATAATAGCTATTTAAAATTTAAAAAGCGATATTTCCCAAAAAAAAACGTGTAGAGAAAAACAAAACCATTTTTTAAAACAGGAAAAAGCTTTCCAAAAACACAACAATGAAAATCGAACCATTTTGGGTTTTACCAAATGTACATTAAAAAATCTAAAATCAAAGCCCAAAACCCCTCCTACGTGATGATTCTACCCCGCATTTTTTTAAAAGTTGGTTTTTTAGCGTCCAAATTTAACAGGAAGTAAGTGGGTTAAAGGAGGGGAAGCCACCCAGCGCCCAACTTCTGATTTTTTCATAATTTTTGATTGGGGGAAAGGGAAAAATTTTTTTGGGGCAATGCCTTTAAAAACCCAAAATTTCTTCACCTATCTACTCGAAAAAAACCTACCAGATAACTATACCCTCTTCTTCAATGACCTCAACTGTCCTCCTTCTTCTACACTGAACTTTTCCAAAAGGATTACCCTTTTACTAAAAATCTTTAACTGGAAATCTCACATTCATATCTTGCTAAATAGCTTCTAAAAAGTTAGGTGTCCTGTAGCGTCTGCGTCCTTTTTTTTCTCCCTCCCAATTGCTTGCTTTACAGGGGCCTTATCGCCCATGTATGGAGTATGTCTCACAGTTTGGGGAGGATCCACATACAGTCACCTAAACAGGGTTGAGTCAAAAGTATTTCGTCTCATCAACTCCCCTCCTCTGACTGACTGTCTTCAATCTTTTAAAACACCGACATAATGTGCTTCTCTTGCTCTCTTCTACCGTTATTTTCATGCTCACTGCTCTTTTGAAATTGCTACCTGCATGCCCCCCCCCCTCCCGCGGCCTCGCTTTCACAAGACTTTCTACTCTTCTATCACTTTCTGTCCATCTTCCCAATGCAAGAGTTAATCAGTATCTTTACTCTTTTATCCCTTTTACTGGTAAACTCTGGAACCCTTTTTTCCTGTTCTATTTTTCCACTTTCCCATGATAAAATCTTTTCAAAAAAGAGTAACAAGGGCACATCCCGAACTAAATTTGGGCCCCCCTCTTTTTATTTTATTATCTTTCTGACTTTTTTATAGGTACTGACAACTAAGCGGCCTTTGGTTACCCATTTTTGTGTGCCCTTGGCCAGTCCTTTGTAATGTTAAAAAAAAAAAAAAAAATACTATATTTCACCTTGTACCTCCGCCAACGAAGTTGGAGGGGTTATGTTTTCACCCCGATCTGTCTGTCTGTCTGTCTGTCTGTCTGTCTGTTTGTTAGTGTACAGTATTTCTCGAAAAGTTACGAATAGATTTGGACCAAACTCGGTATACCAAGTCTATTTGGTATAAGGAAGAACTGATTTGATTTTGGATGAAATCTATTGACAACTGTTGCCATGGCAACCAATTGATGAAATATTCGGCCGGATGTATGCGCTCATACTGAGTGCATAATGCATATATATATATAATTGATGAAATATTCGGGCGGAGGTATGCGCTCTACTGAGTGCCCCCCCCCCCTAGTTTCCTTATAAAACCATTTTACTCATAAACTATTAGGCCAAAAGAAAAACGCTTATAAGCAAAGTTGTTAAGCTTGATGTATTTTATCCAGTGCCGTAAACAGAAGTCAATTATCTATTGTAGCTTTTGATATATTTAATAGTATGTATGTCCAAAAGATACCAATACCATTGTCTCCCTTATTTAAAATCCAAATTCATATTGCGATAGCTCACCAGAAAGGTCTGCTCAAACTATATCTTTACTCTTTCATGGAGATTTCCAGTCAACCTCATAATTTTCGAGCTATTTAAGAAAATATGATTTTTTACTGCAAATCAAAGGTATTTTCACATAAATTATTAAAGTATCTCTTAGGAGATTATTAGCGATATATTATTGTACCCCTATCAAGGGTATATAATATCATATCCTTCTAATTATATATACTCTTAATAGGGAGTATTAAATAGGGTATGAATATAAACTATATTTCACCTTATGTTTCCTTATAAAACCATTTTACTCCTAATAGTCCAGTCAAAATACGAAAAAAAAAACCTTTACCCTGAACAAATTCCAAGAAAGCGTTTTACTGTTTTTTTTGGTAGTATTACATGTAGGGAAAAACATACTAAAAGTTTACCAAAATATGGTTACCACAAAGGGTCCAAATGTGACGTCAAAGAATATGGCCGCCAAAGCTATAAAATGTTAAGGGGATCGTTTCCCCTATCGGGCAATTTTTTTTGTTATTGAACCTACAAACGTGAAAGTTGGTATATATACGTAAAATTTAATTCTACGATTTTTTTGTTCAGGAAAAAAAATTGATTTTCCTCATAAAAAACTAATTACGGATAGAAAACGTGATTTTAGGGGGGGGGTTCCAAACCCTACTCCTCCTTGAGTTTTTGACGTAGGGCAATGATATGGGTATCATTGGATGCGGAAAGACTTCAGGAGGACTCACCAGAGGCAGTGGAATGTCCGAACATCAGAGGGCCTTGTGGACTCTGTCTGTGCCAGTGTCCTCTTCCTACAGTGATGCAATGCAGGGTTTTACTCGCCAGAGCTTTGTCACCAGTGAACAACACAAGGAGGCAAGACCGTCAAGGACGAGAAGAGATCGTGAAGACCTGGAGAAAATTGCAGATAAACTCGAGACCTTTTCACCTTTCTCTGATGAAATGTCTCTTCGCAACATTATCACCGGTGTCAATGCAAATAAGGATGTGAATGTCCATAACCTGTTTACCATTGGCAGAGAAATAGTGGCAACAATGGAGGGTCAATCACTGTTTTCAGTTAAGTACAAGCGGTCAATGAAAGCCAAGACCCTGGCATCTAGTGTGGCAGTTGACGTTGCTAAGGACAAAACAATAGACCCCGCTCTTTTGTTCCAAAGGTTTCTTGTGGTGTCTCAAACTGCTGATCTTTCCCTTGATGAGGTGATGGCCCATGAACTTTCACCATACCCACCATCCCTCTTTGAGGCAAAACATCTCTTACGCAAACCAAACAAAGCACAACTGATGGCTGCTATAAAAGAACAGAGTTCAGATGACGCAGTACTCAAGGATGTACCAGAAGTGGAACATAATGTTCTTGACGGAGGTTCTCTTCTCCATCGACTGAAGTGGTCAGAAGGAAAGACATATTGTTCAATCGCTGACGACTATGCATCTTTCACAGTAAAGCACTATGGTAAGGCTACGATAGTATTTGATGGTTACATTGGAGGACCAAACACTAAGGACATTACCCATCAGAGACGGCGCAAAAATCGAACAAGTAACAAAGTGAACATTGCGGAAGGAACGAAATTTGTCGGGAAAAAGGAGGATTTCCTTTCTAATGTGGAGAACAAACAGTCTCTTATCAATCTGATTTCACAACGCATGAAGGACAGAGGTTGCAACGTAATACAATCAGAGGGGGATGCAGATGTGGAGATTGTTAAGGCAGCAGTGTCAATGTCATCCAACAAAAGGACTAGTCTCATTGGCGAAGATACAGATCTATTGGTGTTGTTACTTCATCACGCGTCAACCAGCGATGGCAACAAGCTTTATTTCTACTCGGATAAAGGGAGTCCTGCAACAGTATACGACATTAAGGTTATGAAGAAGTTGCTTGGAAACGATGTCTGCAGCAGTCTTCTGTTCCTGCATGCATTCACGGGATGCGATACCACTTCCGCGGTTTTTGGAATCGGAAAAAAACTCGCTCTACACAAGGTTTTGAAGGGAGACTCTGTCTTCAATAGCTGTGCTAAGATGTTTACCACACCTAAGAAAAACATAGCTGAGATTGAAGACGCTGGGTGTAAAGCGATGGTGGCATTGTTCGGGGGCAAAACCTGGAGACAATCTGTCTGCAATGAGGTATTCTAGTCTCTGCCGAAAAGTTGGTTCAGCCAAAAGCTTTATTACACCTGAACGACTGCCACCGACCTCCTCTGCAACGAAGTATCATGCCCTTCGGAGTTACCTCCAAGTGATGCTTTGGATGGACAATGGTGAGGCCATGGACACTACTGAATGGGGATGGGAATTGCAGAACAACAGTCTAGTTCCAGTGATGATGGATACTTCACCTGCGCCAGAAAAACTTCGGAAAATAATTCACTGCAATTGTTCTCGTGGTTGTAGTACACTTCGGTGCACTTGCAAAACACCACGGACTTATCTGTTCACGGGTATGCGGACCATGTCAAGAAGGGCATTGTGACAATATGAGTGAGGAAGCAGTGTCTGATGATGAAAATAGAGACTATTAAACTGACACGGTTATTCAGTGATGAAGTAGGTCTTAAAATGCACTGTGTATTCTATAATTTTTAGAAATGTACATGTATGTCATGACGTCATTGATGACGTCATGACCTCGCCTGTCCGTGTAGTTAGTATAAAACTTTGTATAAAAATTGTTATATCAACATATATAGTATAAAAAAATGTAAACTTTTCTGTAACCTACAGCTACAGCTTTGAAATAAGGAAATAGTGGTTATTTTTAGTGCGATGGCTGTCATCGTCTTATGACGTCATAGTTAGGACCTTTGTGGTGATCAATTTTTGGTAAACTTTTAGTATGTTGTTCCCCACATATAATGTATAGGTGTATAGTCCCTCAAATAGTCCCTCAAAGTAAAAAAAATGAAAAAAAATGATTTTTTTTTTTTTTTTTTTTTTTTTTTGAGGGGCTATAATTTTGTATCTAATTAGATAATAAATAAAAATCGCCGTTGACGTCCTAGCGGCTTTATTCCTCTTTCGAATGACACCTCTACCGACTCTCTCCGACTGATATTGACGGAGGAGTAGTCTTTGGGGGGACCCCCCTAAAATCACGTTTTCTTTCGCTAACTCGTTTTCTATGCGTCAAATCAAAATTTTCCCTCAAGATGACCCCTATTTTTTTTACTTGTTTTATATATGTACCAAGTTTCAAAGATGTAGGTTTAATAATAAAGAAAAAAAAAAATTTGGGGAGTCGATCCCCTTAACATTTTATAGCTTTGGCGGCCATATTCTTTGACGTCACATTTGGACCCTTTGTGGTAACCATATTTTGGTAAACTTTTAGTATGTTTTTCCCTACATGTAATACTACCAAAAAAAACAATAAAACGCTTTCTTGGAATTTGTTCAGGGTCAAACCGTATTTTGACTGGACTATAAACTATTATGCCAAAAGAAAAACGCTACGAAGCAAAGTTGTTAAGCTTGGTGTGTTTTATCCAGTGCCATAAACAGAAGTCAATTATCTCTTGTAGATTTTCAGATATTTAATAGTATGTCCAAAAGACACCGATACAATTTTCTCCCTTATTTAAAATCCAAATTCATGATGCTATGGCTCATCAGAAAGTTCTGCTCAAACTCTATCTTTACTCTCTACTGAAAATGTGCTGTCAACCTCATGGTTTTCGAGTTATTTAAGAAAATAAGTGCTTTAAGTTCAAAATATATCACTTTCACTTAAGATATTGACACTAACAGACACGTCACAGACACTGAAAGACACTGACAGACACCTCACAGACACTGACAGACACCTCACATACACTGACAGACACCTAACAGACACTGACAGACACCTGACATACACTGACAGACACCTGACATACACTGACAGACACTGACAGACACCTCACATACACTGACAGGCACCTCACAGACATTGACAGACACCTCACAAACACTGACAGACACTAACAGACACCTTACAGACACTGACAGACACTTCACAGACACTGACAGACACCTCACAGACACTGACAGACACTGACAGACACCTCACAGACATTGACAGACACCTCACAGACACCTCACAGAAACTGACACACATCTCAGACACCTAACAGACACTGACAGACACCTCACAAACACTGACAGACACCTCACAGACACTGACAGACACCTCACAGACACTGACAGACACCTCACAGACATTGACAGACACCTCACAGACACTGACAGACACTGACAGACACCTCACAGACACTGACAGACACCTCACAGACACTGACAGCCACCTCACAGACACTGACAGACACTTCACAGACCACTGACAGACGCCTCACAGACACTGACAGACACCTCACAGACACTGAACAGACACCTAACATACAATGACAGACACCGCACAGACACTGAAAGACAGCTAACATACACTGACAGACACCTCACAGACACTGACAAGACACCTAACTTACACTGACAGACACCTAACATACACTGAGACACCTCACAGACACTGACAGACACCTCACAGACACTGACAGATGACAGACACCTAACATACACTGACAGTCACCTAACATACACTGACAGCCACCTCACAGGACACTGACAGAAACCTCACAGACACTGACAGACACCTCACAGACACTTACAGACACCTCACAGACACTGACAGACACCTAATATACACTGACAGACACCTCACAGACACTGACAGACACCTAACATACACTGACAGACACCTCACAGACACTGACAGACACCTAACAACACTGACAGACACCTCACAGACACTGACAAGACACCTAACATACACTGACAGACACCTAACATACACTGAGGACACCTCACATACACTGACAGACACCTCACAGACACTGAGAGATGACAGACACCTAACATACATTGACAGACACCTCACATACACTGACAGCCACCTCACAGACACTTACAGACACCTCACAAACACTGACAGACACCTCACAGACACTGACAGACACCTCACAGACACTGACAGACACCTAACATACACTGACAGACACCTCACAGACACTGACAGACACCTAACATACACTGACAGACACCTCACACACACTGACAGACACCTAACATACACTGACAGCCACCTCACAAACACTTACAAACACCTCACAAACACTGACAGACACCTCACAGACACTGACAGACACCTCACAGACACTGACAGACACCTCACATACACTGACAGATACCTCACAGACACTGACAGATACCTCACATACACTGACAGACACCTCACAGACATTGACAGACACCTCACAGACACTGACAGACACTGACAGACACCTCACAGACACTGACAGACACCTCACAGACACTGACAGACACCTCACACTGTCCTCACAGACACTGACAGACACCTCACAGACACTGACACACACCTCACAGACACTGACAGACACCTCACAGACACTGACAGACACCTCACAGACACTGACAGACACCTAACATACACTGACAGACACCTCACAGACACTGACAGACACCTCACATACACTGACAGATGACAGACACCTAACATACACTGACAGACACCTGATAGACACTGACAGACACCTAACATACACTGACAGACACCTCACATACACTGACAGTCACATCACAGACACTGACAGACACCTCACAGACACCTCACAGACATTAACATACAGCTCACAGACATTGACAGATTTTATGTAGCGATGTGTTAACTGCGTCTCCTGTTCTCGGCCTACTACGGCATGGCTGAGCGGGTCTTTTGTGCTCAGTCTGCACTCAAGAGTATAGTTCTCTATGAGGGGTATAATATTGTACCCCTATCAAGGGTATACAATATCATACCCCCCTGATTATACGTATATACTCTTAATAGGGAGTATTAAATAGGGTATTGATATAAACTATAATTCACCTTATGTTTCCTTATAAAAGCATATTACTCCTAAACTATTAGGCCAAAAAGAAAAACGCTTAGAAGCAAAGTTGTTAAGCTTGATATGTTCTATTTTGTGCCGTAAACAGAAGTCAATTATCATGTGTAGATTGTGAGATATTTAATAGTATGTATGTCCAAAAGACACCAATACAGCTTTCTCCCTTATTCAAAATCCAAATTCATGTTGCTATAGCTCATCAGAAAGGTCTGCTCAAAATTTATCTTTACTCTATCATGGAAATGTCCTGTCAACCTCATAGTTTTATAATTATTTAACATAAAAAAGACTAACCTCATATTTTTTTTAAATCGTTCAATTAATTGTGAATTTCCTCCAGTAATTTTAGATAATGACATAATTCAAAAAGTGGAACAAGAAAAATTCTTAAGAGTGTTTGTAGATCAACATCTAAATTGGAAAACACAAATAGAATCAGTCTGCATGAAATTATCATAAGTATGTGTGATAATTATTATATAGAGTGAGAAATCAGTTGACACATAAAGCACTGTTATGTGTGTATTACACCTTATGCTACCCTCATATTATATATTGTCTATCTGTGTGGGGATGTACCTGGTCTTCCTACTTTAATGATGTCTTGGTTGCTCAAAAAAGAGTTATAAGAAATATGTGTTTTAAAGGTAAATATGATCACACAGCAGAACTATTTGCAGATTTTCATCTTCTAACATTTCGGTCATTAATTACATATTTAACATTATTATCAATATTTCAATCACTGCACATACAGCTTCCTAATTGTCAAATTTTTTTACGCACTCAACATGCATACAGCACAAGGTCAAACCTTATCAACATGGTTTACCCTCAAGCACGCACCACTGCCGCCACTGCCGCTCCTGCACCCAATATTTCTTTCGCTGCTCACTCTGATGAGGGATTGCCGGAGAGATCACGTCATGACGATGGTAAGTGGAGTCTCAGGTCAAACAAGTAATTGGAGTGTGCGTGGAGTATATAGCTGTACAATTATTTAATGTTTGATTCTTTATACAGAAAACACAACTTAGCAATATGGATGACAACGATGCTATTCTACCTTTTTCAATTTTATGTGATACAGATTTAATAAATTTAATTCATGGTAACTATATCAATTTTTCTAATTCAATTACTTTTTTGGATAGTCTTGTTTATGAACTAGTTGTTTCTCAGTACGACAAACACAACAGGGACATTGATGTTGATTATTTTATGGTAAACTTCAGGAAACTTTCACTACCACAGTCTAGTTACAAATCTCTTAGTGATACAGAACAAGAAAACCTACAGTCTGAAAATATGTTCACAACTTTTAGTTGTAATATTAGAAGTTTCTCATCTAGCTTCCAGTCATTTTTAGATCAATGTTTATATGCAAATAATTATTTTGCTGTTTTGGCTTTTCAAGAAACAAGATTAAATAGCAATATTACTGCATTATTCCATCTTCCAGGTTATCGTTTTTATACACTATGTAGAAATAGATAAGGGGGAGGAGTTGCTTTATATATATCTGATGTTTATAGGTCTTCATTATTAACTAGCTTGTGTTATTCAGATACATACTTAGAATGTGTTGCTGTGGAAGTTAAATGTCCAAATGGCCTTTATGTATGTGCATCAGTATACCGACCACCGAAAGGAAATGTACACAATTTTATATTGAAGTAAACTGATATACTAAACCACATTTCAGAGAAAAACTACAAAGGCATTTACCTCCTCGGTGATTGGAATATTGATCTTTTGAAACAAGATGGTAATCCAGTTGTAAGTCAGTTTGTCAGTCTTATGAATTCCTACTCATGCACTTCTGTTATATCCAAACCTACACGAGTCACTAATGATTGTGCTACACTTATTGATAATATTTGGTCCACAGAAGCAGAATCTGATGTAAGGAATTGCCTTTTATACACAGATATCTCAGACCACTTTCCAATTGTATCTTATTTTTCTTGACAAGCCATAAATGTACTATTAAAAAAAAAAAAAATTACAACAAAAACATAAGAGAAATTTGTGCAAGAGATTTAAAAAATTAAATGGAATAATGTATATATATACATAAGTGTGCAAATAAGGCATTTAATATTTATAAAGGCAAATTTGATAAAGTATTTGAAGAAACTTTCCCACTTAAAAATGTTTATATTAATGCTAAAGATAAAATATGCACATATGTTACCTCAGGTTTTAAGAAAAGCAGTAAGGAAAATAAGCGCTTGGGAATACTTTCTATTAAATGGCCACTATCATTTAAAGAAAAGTACAAATCATATATAAATAAACTCACTACTTTACTTCGCCTGACTAAAAATAACTATTATAAGGACTCTCTTAGAAATAACCAAGGCAATGCAAAAGCAGCATGGAAAATTATGAATAATATATTAGGGAGACAAACACCTTCTAATCGGCATACCTCTATAGACCTAAACTGTGATACTTCCACCATTCCTGAAGTGTTTAATAGTCACTTTTTACAAGCAGGAGAGACAACAGCCCTAACTGATGAGGTGCATTATGATGCTCATCGCGTTTATCTCAGGAATCCCCCAAATTGTTCACTTTATGTAAAATGGGTGATATACCTGCCTTGATTAGGTTAATGTTGCGAGTAAAATGTAGTAAACGTGATGCTTCATTGTTATTTCTTTTTGTTATTATATACAGTAACTTGCATAGTGGATACATACAGGAACTACCACGTGTAGGTCTCACGGCCTCTTGTAGCTTCCTTATTTTCTTATGTTCATATAATACATATCAGTAGGATATATAGTAAAGTCTGCCATAAAGGAAGTCGCGTTAATAGAGAACTATATGAAAGTGGAGTTGTAGAAACTGAATGCCTCATAGGGAGAACACAGGTAAATTTATACATTTTTCTCAACACAATAAATCATATGTTTTCCCTTCCACTCACCATGGTCCACCACAACCATATTCACTACTTACCCTCATTCCACCACTGCCACTTACACAATGTAACCACGGTCCACCACTACCACTCACCAACTATAACTCCCACCACTATCACTTCCACCACTCACCCACCTCTACCACTCATAATTATAATCAACCACTACTACCTCCACTACCCACCACCATCAATATTGAAACATTATGCACACCACTATGTAGAACCCACTTCAACCCAATACGTCAGAACGCTACTCCGAATCTCACCTTCTTAAGTGTCCACGATTTAACACAAAACTCTTTAGAAATATTATTTTGTGTAATGGTCCTCATACAGGGAACACACTACCAACAGACATCAAAAAGTTTATTGCTACTGACAATTTATTTATGTTTAAGAAGAAATTAAAACCACATTTGCTAGTTAACCAGAGTTCTTAAGCCCTCAATTAATAAACCTTGATTTTGTAAGTATCTTAGTTATTATTGTTGCTATTATGTTATTATTATTACTACGTAACAATAACTGATCAATGTAAAAATAACTTATATCAAGGTTTGCCTGTAATACATATTGTATCTATATATATATATATATATATATATATATATTATATATCCGTCTGTCAGGGAGCTGACGCTCGACAGACTGTGCCTCAACACTATATAATATCAATCTCAGTTTATATTGTAATATTTGATGGCAAAAAATCTACTTACTTACCTTCTACTCAAATTTTAACCTTCATTATTATAGTTGTTTTTCACCCACCCTCCACCTATTCTTATCCACCCTCATACCGTTTAAAACACTTCAAATCTCCCTACTCTTCCCTTCTTTGACAGTTTCCTCATTGCTAGCTGTAATCAGCTACCGTGCACGAAATGCCCACGTCAGGCCTTGTTTTGGTATTATTCCAGATGAACACCGAATTCACTTTGGTGGACGAAATTATTATTTTTTGGTGAGTGTTGATGTGTTTTGAATTAATCTGCTAACCGTTTCTGTCGCAATTTTTTTTCTTCTAGTTAGATAAAGGTTAGTTTTTTTATTTATATATATTTTTTTTAGTTAGGTAAAGGTTAGGTATAGGTTAGGTTAGGTAAATGTTAGGTAAGGTATAAGTAAGGTTAGGTCCAATTTGTTTAATTTGTTTGGTAATTTTTGCAAAAAAAAAAAAAAAAAAAAAAAAAAAAAAAATTGCGACATAAACAATTAGCAGATTAATTCCCAACACATTAAAACTCACCAGAAAAAAATAGTTTCGTCCACCAAAGGAAGTTCGGTGTTCATCTGGAAATTTACCCTTGTTCTTCGGCTCGTCATCAATACGACTAGTTTTTGCGTCTGGTCCAGGAACTTCAGTTAGCTACGTATCATGAACTCTCTCGTGCTCTTCTGGGACAGAGAGAGAGAGAAAGAGTGTGTGTATTTTATGTTTTGCTATACTAATAATCTAAGCAATAACCTGATATTTACTGTTTTATCCGACTCTCTCGGTGCTTTAGATCAACGACTCCCGGCTGCATATTCGCCAGGTCTGGAAAAGATCACCTACTCCACTCTTGAACACGTCAGGTTAGGTTACGTTAGGTTACGGTTAGATTAGGTTAGGTTCCATTTAGGAAACCCCGTAAACTTTTTGTGGGAATCACAATGAGGGTATTTTTTGAGAAAATCCTGTGGTTTCGGAACTACAGCCAAGCGTCTTCATCCGGAAAAGGTGATCTTTTCCAGACACGACAAATATGCCTTACGGCTACGTGGATATGAGAAGCCTCTCTTCTGAATCCATTATAAAATCAAATTTTAATTCTCGGGCAATAAATGCTTTTATTATATGCAGCTGAAGGTAAATAAACATAGGTGAATAATAAACCAGAAAAAACATACGTATGCAACAAGTTCGCGAGGTATGTAACCATAAACAAAATCATGAAGATCTGATATATAGATTTAAGACTGCGAGGTAGACGGGTGCATACTGACTCCTTAATTTATCTGCTTGCTTAAAGAAAAACAAATACGGATAATATGCTAAGACGTTTTGCTTGTGAAACTCCCCCTAGACAGCCTAGATACGCTTGTCAGTATTCACCTTCAATGTACAACATTTGAAGCGTTATTATATGTTACTTAAGGTTTTCTTTAATTCTGTTTTCACGGCGTATTTTTCCCTTATTTTTTTATATTTTCTAAGCATCTGAGTGACAGGTTTGTATAGGTCGCAAGGCTTAACATTGCCTGGAGATGGCCTTTCTTTATTCCTTCTCTTCTCTTATGTTCCATTACTTCCATTCTTCCCTCAGTTATACATACTCATCCTTGCTGCAACTAATAATCCTCAGGTGACCATTAATACAACACACCTGGAGCTTCTTCGTGTCGCATCCTGCTATGCATCACTAGAGGGCGTTAGGCGATGCGGCAAGAAATATAACATCCTGAGCGTGATTGGTCCTTTAAGTTTGTCTTTCTATTGTTGGGCGGAAAAGTTTTGATGCGTGATGGGGGAAGAGCAGAGATGGATGGAGGGAAGGAGGGTAGAGGGATACGTGTGGTTGAATGAAGCTAGGAGGAAACTATAGTAGAAGTTTGGTTTAGGGATGAGATAGTTAGATGTATAGAAAAACCACGACTGTTTGGTGTGTTTAGTTGGGAAAGACAAGACATGCGAGAGAGAGAGAGAGAGAGAGAGAGAGAGAGAGAGAGAGAGAGAGAGAGAGAGAGAGAGAGGGGATGAGAGGAGAGAGAGAGAAAAGAGAGAGAGAGAGAGAGAGAGAGAGAGAGAGAAGAGAGAGAGAGAGAGAGAGAGAGAGAGAGAGAGAGAGAGAGAGAGAGAGAGAGAAAGAGAGAGAGAATAAGAGAGGTAGAGAGAGAGAGAGACAAAAAACTAAAAAAGAAAAAGAGAAAGAGAGAATAAGAGAGGTAGAGAGAGAAAGAGAGAGAGATAAAAGAGAGAAACAGAGAGAATAAGAGAAGTAGAGAGAGAGAGAGAGAGTAGTTCCGTTGTCCTCTATTCTGCGTCCCCCTTATCCCCTCGTATCCTATGTCCTCTCCTACTATCATAATCTTATTATCTCATCGGAACACTTGTCACACACGTCATGTTTTTTCGTTCCGTTTTTTTATTTCCTTCGCTGTTTTTCCCTCTTGGTGAATTGATCGTTTTGATGTCGCTTCTTTCACCTGTTCTTCGTTTCACCTTGTCTTCCCCTCACCTTCTTCCCTTCCATATGTGTATATTTTTTTTCAGGGTGTCTTACATCTCTCCTTCCTTCATTTTTCATGCTCCATTCCTTCATTTTTATATTTCTATACTTTTTCTCTTAAATTTGATCTCCCTTTTCCTTTCCGGTTCTGGGTTCAGCTTTCTTTCTCTTATATTTCCAAGCTATTTTCATATGTACTATTTGCGTTACTCTTCCCACTGTTCCTTCCCTTCCATCACTCCTTTCCCATTTCTCACTTTTTTCATAATTCATTTTATCATCACTTTTACTGTTTCTTCCTTTACCATCCCCCTTATATTCTTTCCCACCCACCCTTCAGCTCTCCCCATTCAGCCACTTCACTTTGTTCCTTCTTCTCTACCTCCTTCACTTGCAGTTTGCCCTTCCTATTGCTGCCTTCTTCGACAGCTAAGAGCCCCCTTCCCCTCCCTCTTTCCCCCGACACTCCCATAGAAAGTCCGCAAGGCAAATACATCGTTTTTTTGTTATTCTCCTTTTGCGACTCAGTACAAGTAGAAGAAATATAAATATATATGGAGGAGTTTTTCCTCCGTGACAACTTTTGTTATTTTTATGTGGTTTGTGTGTGTGTGTGTGTGCGTGTGTGTGTGTGTGTGTGTGTGTGTGTGTGTGTGTGTGTGTGTGTGTGTGTGTGTGTGTGTGTGTGTGTGGAGGGGTGAACTTTTCCAGGTACGCAAAACACACACACACACACACACACACACACTGGTGATCCCGAGCCAGATCGCGTGGACAAGACCTTGGGTGAATAACGCGCGCACACACACACACACACACACACACACACCAT
Organism: Chionoecetes opilio; assembly: GCA_016584305.1. Classification (NCBI taxonomy): domain Eukaryota; kingdom Metazoa; phylum Arthropoda; class Malacostraca; order Decapoda; family Majidae; genus Chionoecetes; species Chionoecetes opilio. Next base: position 32,223 of record JACEEZ010007248.1, read on the forward strand.
ACACACACACACACACACACACACACACACACACACACACACACACACACACACACACACATCTAACACTGAAGGACAAGAGTGGAAATACGATAAGAAGAAAAAACAACAACGGCGAGACAGGAGGATCTTTGTGCCTGTCACGGTCTGCTGATGATGCCAGTAATTGTGTTGGTGTTCCCCAGTCCGCCTCGTGTTAAAAGGAATGAAGGTAGAGACTGAGGGAAGGGAAAGACACACATACGAAGGTATAAAAGAATAGATGGTACACAAAGACATGGTACACACTGCTCGTTTGTCCCTTACGCAGAATTGTGTGTTTGTGGTGATAGTAGCTAGTGTGAGCGATGATGGTCATTTTACAATACCTGTTCTCTCGCCATATTTTGAGATACACATATATTCTTCTTCCCATTCGAGGTCCGTTTCATTTCATCAGTGTTCCTCAGAAGGATGCTGCTCACACTTGCCTCCCGCATAACCAGGTTAAGAAGAATATATGGATGGAGTTTAAATATATTATAAGGACTAAACATTAATTATCAGTTCAGAAGCAACTATTTGTGAGTGGCTCGTTCAGTCTTCGCCGGATTAAATCATAGATTCCTTAAAGCTGCTAAGGTGAAAGTGTGGATCTGCTTAGTATTGAGGGTTTGCTGTATGGACTCTCTCTCTCTCTCTCTCTCTCTCTCTCTCTCCATCTCTCTCCTCCATCTCTTCTCTCTCTACCTCTCTCATCTCTCTCTCTCTCTCTATCTCTCTATCATCTGTCCATTCTATCTCTCTCTCTCTCTCTCTCTCTCTCATTTTTTTTAATACCATTTAAAACCATAATTATTCACAAGGGGAAATATTGTGCAGGTTAAAGGTGGTATTGTGAGTACCACTTAACTTAAAACCTAACCTCAACCTCGTACAGTATTGACGGCTTTGAAGTATGAAAAGCCTGTTTTTGGGTCCCTGACAGAGCTAGTGCACTAAGCTATAGGATAGGAAAGATCGCCACCCAGGGCAAACCCTGGGTTATACAGGCAACCAATACCCCACATCTGGTTAGGTAACCAGGCTACACTAGATCTGAAAGAAAAAGAAACACACATCTGGCAACGCCGTGCCAATCCTGCTGAGGCCGCGGTCCGCCAGCCGGCCTGGAGCTATCATAACCATCCCATAATCATCCCCGGGAGAGGGCTGAAACTTGGTGGGAAGAAGGGTGGGAGGCCGAAGCCGTGCACTAGTCTGTCAGGGACCCAAAACAGGCTTTTCATACATAAAGCGTCATTTAGGTCCCTCTAGAGCTAGTGCATAAGCTACCCGCCACTGCAAGAACAAACGAACCCAGA
>JACEEZ010007248.1:39545-79545 GCA_016584305.1 Chionoecetes opilio
GGGGGGGGGGGGGGCTGGGTGAACAGCAGGTAGCCAACCCGAAATGCCGGAAAAGAAAAGCCGCCCCTGGGGCGTAGCTTAACACCACAGACACAGACACCAGCCGAATAAAATATATTTAAGACACTGCTGGGCCCGGACCAGGGATGAAGAATAAACTACACTCATGCCCGTGAACCCTACAGAAGGATTACGAAGCATGAATGGGTAAAAACTTCACACACACCCACGTAAACACGAAAAAACAGCAGGTGCTCACCATATGGCCTGAAGAGAGACAACACGTGTTACAGGAGACGTCAGCAGGTGTTGACTAGATGAAGGCAAAATTAAGAATGATAGCTCCGGCCCGGCTGGCGGACCGCCGGCCTCGGCAGGATTGGCACGGCGTTGCCAGACGTGTGTTTCTTTTTCTTTCAGATCTAAGTGTAGCCTGGTTACCTAACCAGATGTGGGTATTGGTTGCCTGTATACCCAGGGTTTGCCCTGGGTGGCGATCTTTCCTATCCTATAGCTTAGTGCACTAGCTCTAAGGGGACCTAAAAATCTACCTTATGAATACTTAATGCTAACTATATACAGTGTTTACAATTAGGCACTCGTGACTCTGCCACGCACATCACTGAGCTACACATGAACAGTCACTTCAAATCTCTGAGCCCCGCACACAGCAACACTAAAGACAGTCGGGCACTTATCTGAGGCTAAAAAGCTGTTCTAGAAAGCTGGAACACCACCGCACTCGGTAGTGAAATGTGTGAGCGCGGCGTGGCCAGGGCTGCAGGTCACGGCTCTGGTGTTTACCTCTACGCGGCGGGGTGCCTGCTGGGGCGGCTGTAAGTGAGCCACCCGCAACTGCTGCGCCTTGTAGAGGGTGGTGAGGCCCGCCACGTCCCGGCGGTGTTGCCGGCCGTGCATGCCGGCCTATTGCACGGGGTGGCCATCCCAGATTATTCTTTTCGCCCTCCGCTGTACCTTGTTTAGCATTGCGAGGTGCGAGGGGGCTACTCCCTTCTACTTCTCCTTTTTCTTTGAGCTAGCACAGGGACTCAGTGAAGAACATTGCACCTCGTGGGAGGGGAAGTCCGTCACTACGGGGCCGAGGGAGGAGCCAGACAGGTGGTTGGGGAAAGTGACATGGTTCTGCGGGTGAATTCCGCTGAAGTTACGCTGATGAATCTGTGCGTGAGCTCACCCACGTTCGATTGAAACACTCGTACGTTGGCCGATACGATTCGAAGCTCACTCTCACAGCTTCCGCGCTGTCTCGCAGGAAGGCATCGCCGTATCCGTGCGACGTAAGTTGCGGCGGAAAGCTCGTAACCTGGGGGTGTGGGAGGTGTTGGGCGTAGGGTTCCTGGGGCATGGTTGTTGGGGATCTCCAGGTGGCGGTGTGGCTGTGTGAAGGGAGTCGCCAGTTAGCAGGGCCTCTGAGTACGGCTAGTGTCTCCTGGCTGCCTACCCTGACAGCCTCAATCAGTTCCTGGTGTCTCTTGTCCACCAGCCGCATACGACAGGTTTGTATCGTATAGAAACGTCTCGGCAGTACTCACAAGTAAGCCTTTTCGGACACAGCTCCTCAAATTGGCCCTGACGATGGCATCAAGCGCACTTTACCTGACGTGGTCTCTCATTATACTCTCTGTTTACATTTCTGTTTCCGTCCCTCTCACTGGCACACCTGTCCCTAGGCCTTCCGGGACGATTCCTCCGTCCTTGACTTTGAGGCGCCTGCCTGCGTCCCTGAGGTGACTGTTGGCTCACGACCTAAGGCTGAGATCACGGGCGAACTGCAGGGTTCTCACGCACTGCCTGGGGTTACGGAGGCGCCACCTCAAGGTGAGATGGAGGACGAGGGGAGTTGGCGGTGTGAGAGCTTGGCGGGATGTTACCTGGTGTCGGAGACGGGTGATGGAGTGGTGAATTGCTGCGTGGGGTGGGGGGACTAGGAGGGAAGGGACTAAGTGGCGGGAGGGTGTCGGACGGGGAGGCAAGTTAGCCGCCAACCTCTATTTCGTCTTCACTTCCGCTGTCTGTCACTGAGGCCCACCATTCGCGAGCGGGCCGCGTTTGGCCTTACATGCTCGTCCAAAGACTACTGTATACAGTAGTCTTTGGCTCGTCCCAGTCCTGTTATATTTTGTCCGGCTTGGCTGTGCAGGTAATAGTTATGTGTTCTTTAACGCTTGCACTGTCTCTAAGGGCGGGCAATGTGTCCACTACAGACAACGCATCCACCAACACACTTCGCTTTTCCGGCAGCTCGTCTATGATTTCACTATAAGTCCTGATCTGGTCCTTGCTGGAGGCAAGTTCCCGCCGGAGGCTTACAACCAGCACCACCAACTCCTCGCCGGAGAGGTCGCCCAGATTAATGACTATATATACATGATAGGAAAGTGACTGCTGCGACCAATAGAAGAATGGGTGACTAAAATACGTGTTGGCATCTGGCCGCCTCTCACGCCCTCTATAATCGTAGCGCATAACTATATTTCACACGGGAGACTTTTAATGGGTGGCTATTGTAAATCTTTAGTACCCGCTCATGACGGTTCAAGCTACATTATGTCGCTCATCCTGATGCTATTTATTACCAATGCTTACCATTCCTAACATTTTCCTCCTAGTACATGTGGTCAATAATGGGAGTAAAGCCTTCTATTAATCCCATAATAAGTTAAGCATTCGATATGTAACTGATATTTGGCCATCATTTACCACTTAACAGCATTATGCATGTGTTTTCACCTCCTGATGTTATATAAGTTATATAAGTTAATCACTGTTGCCTGTTCTGATCGTGCATCATCCTGTAATTGGTTGATTAGTAACATGGTTATGATGATGTTTTAGCTCCTTAGCCCCTACATGTAATGAATATATTTTTTTAGTTTTTTCTGATATATTTTATCTTTCAGGTATACTTGAATGATGTAATATCTCATAAATAATGAAACCAACAAAGATTGGCACATATTTATTCAATGTATTGCAATTTACAGCTTACAAAACACAATATATTTTCAATTAGCAGTAACTAAGTAGGATTTAGTAAATGACCTCCGACCCCCCTACCGAGCCCTGAAGAAGCTCCGTTCCAAGTCTCCTTCTCGGGCGAGTGCTATTCGAAACAGCAGATGAGCGGGCCCCGTGTCGGACATGGATGGGCAGAGGCTCGTTGGGCTGAGTACTTTGGGCAGTTGTTCACGGTGGGACCCTCCAACCACTGAGCAGCTTCACACCACTGGGTTACAAGCAGTGGATGCCGTTCCTCCCATTGACGAAACCGCACCCCTCTTGACGAAGTCAGAGAGGCTGTAGCAAAGTTGGGGTGGAAAGGCAGCTGGTGTTTGTAATATATCAGTGCGGAGCTCCTCAAGCTGGGAGTGAGGCCATGATCCGCGGGTTGCATGCTGTCTGACTGCCTTGTAGCAATCAGGTACCATTCCTCTGACTGGAAAAGGAGGCTGGTCGTCCCTATCTGGAAGGGAAAGGGGACCGTCAGGACTGCAACAATTACCGCGGTATTACACTGCTCAGCGTACCAGGCAAGGTGCTTGCCCATCTATTGCTGACACGGATTCGCAGTCATCTGGTGAAGCATCAGAGACCTCAGCAGTCTGGGTTCACGCCTGGTAAGTCAACAACGGACCGTATCCTAGCGCTTCTGTCCTGGTGGAACGCCGACGTGAGTTTCGACAGGGGATGCTTGCCAGCCTATGTTGATCTCAAGAAGGCGTTTGACTCAGTGCATCGTGAGTCACTCTGGGATCTTCTGCAACTTCGAGGGATTCCTGCACGGACTATTGGTTTGATAACTGGTCTGTATTCTGGGACTGAGAGTGCTGTGAAGTGTGGGGCAGGTGTATCCAGCTTCTTTCCTGTGGATACAGGAGTGAGGCAAGGGTGCATCCTTGCCTCATCACTTTTCAACGCTTGTATGGACTGGGTATTGGACAAGGTTGTAGATCAAAGTGATTGTGGAACATCCGTCGGCAACACCAAGATCACTGATTTTGTTTTGCCGATGATGCAGTAATCTTTGCTGAGTCGCTGGAGGTCCTGGTGATGGCTCTCGAGGCGCTGCACGAGGAGGCAAAGCCCTTGGGACTTGAGGTCTCCTGGCTCAAGACCAAGGTCCAGGTGTTTGGAGACTTACTAGATGAAGCAGTACAGTCTGTTCATGCGTGTGGCGAGGACATTGAGATCTTGGAAAGTTTTACATACCTTGGTAGCGCAGTCCATAATGACGGCGGGTCGCGTCAAGAAGTCTTACGGCGGATTGGCATAGCCCACGGTGTTATGGACTCGCTCAGCGGGAGTATTTGGCGTTGTCGGTACCTGTGCAGAAGGACAAAGATCCGGATCTTCAAGTCGCTTGTGATTCCTGTCTTACTCTATGGTTGTGAGACATGGACACTAAATAGTGACTTGAAGAGACGAATCAATAGCCTTAGTAATAAGTGTCTTCGCAGAATCATGGGTATCGCTGGGATGATTACGTGTCAAATCAGCGATTGCACCGTGAGACTGAATCGAGGTCTATTACCTGCATAGTCCGTCAGCGCCAACTTCGGCTATATGGGCATGTGGCACGCTACCCTGAAACCGATCCTTCCCATCGGGTTGTATCTGTAAGAGACAATCCGGCGTGGAGGAGGCCAAGGGGGCGCCCACAAGGCTCGTGGCTGGGGCAAGTTGATGTTTCTTGTCGAGAGCTGCTTGGTATGGAAAAGGAGCCTGCATGGGAACTCACGCGTGGTGACCCCCGAGAGTGGCGTCGTAGGGTGGGCGAGGCGACGCGCCCCCCGGCGTATGCCCCCAATGATTGATTGATTGAAGTAGGATTTCCAATGACGAAATTGCATCACAGATACAGGGACATCACAGCACGTGAGGGTTTATAGAGGGACATCACAGCACGTGAGGGGTTAAAGAGGGACATCACAGCACGTGAGGGGTTATAGAGGGACATCACAGCACGTGAGGGGTTAAAGAGGGACATCACAGCACGTGAGGGGTTATAGAGGGACATCACAGCACGTGAGGGGTTAGAGAGGGACATCATAACACGTGAAGGGTTATAGAGGGACATCACAGCACGTGAGGGGTTATAGAGGGACATCACAGCACGTGAGGGGTTATAGAGGGACATCACAGCACGTGAGGGGTTAGAGAGGGACATCACAGCACGTGAGGGGTTAGAGAGGGACATCACAGCACGTGAGGGGTTAGAGAGGGACATCACAGCACGTGAGGGGTGAGAGAGAGCTCATGACGAAATTATTTCTTTGACGTCTGTGTAGCTACTTTGTTTACATGCAGAAGAGTTCTTCGATCGTCACCAACGCCTTACATTCGTTATTATTCTACATTCGTTACCCAGCAATATGGGTACCATCTGAGGTTCCAGTTAGGGTTAAATGTATTTTTTAGCTTTCCTATCATGTGCATATAGTCATTGGTCCAGATCTTCACTCTCTGTGGAATCAGGGAGGGGCTCGGAGGGGTCGGGGATAGGGGCGTGTGTCAGGTCCTGCGTGGTGAAAGTCACGTGGTCACTAATACTCGCCTGCTCACGAAGGTGCCCTGTATTGCCACTATTGTATTCAGCCGCCCCGTCAAGGCAGGTCGTGTAACACAGGTTGGGACACTGCCTCGGTGACTCTCACTCTGCCTCAATGCAGGTCCTTGTTCAGCTCAGCCTAACGCCCACATACTGCGCACCAGTAGGCAGGATTTTTTTTTCTCTTCTCTCTCTCTCTCTCTCTCTCTCTCATCTCTCTCTCATCTTCTCTCTCTCTATCTCTCTCTCTCTCTCTCTCTCTCTCTCTCTCTCTCTCATCTCTCTCTCTCTCTCTCTCTCTCTCTCTCTCTCCTCTCTCTCTCTCTCTCTCTCTCCTCTCCCCTCTCTCTCTCTCTCTCTCTCTCTCTCTTATATTTGTTGTTTATATAAACATATGAATACAATAAGCCCAAAGTACACTGACGTGTGCTACCTATCCTAAGGGCAAGTAATAGTATACCTATATACACATAAATCCAATGACTTTAAAAAACGAACATTATATACAGATAATTATCACTAAAAGTGTTTGTTCAGGCACTGTTGCTGTCACTAAGATGTCACGGAATCACTAGCGTCACCTGGGTGGGCCTTGACAGCCTCCACCGATTAACCCCCAACTTTACACTTTATGTGTTAATCTCCTGGTTTTGTGAGTGACGGCGGCCTTTGAAAATGTTGTATATCCTAAAGACCCGGCCACAAATGTTCTTTGGTGCTGGCTGGCACGGGAACCCCAGCACCTCCACTGCGTCACCCCCTGGTGAGCACCGTTCTGGGTGCTTCGCGTGGCGACTCTTGGAGGCTGTCGTAACCCAGCCAGATGTGGCCACTCCCAGCACCTGTCCCTTTGTGGAATACCACAAGCGGCCCGACGTCCCTGTGGTGTTCCAGTGAGTCGAGGAACTCGCCGACTCGGGTTGGGCTGGGGAGTCTGCAGCATCACCAATCGCAGGGTTCGGCGCTGGATGCTGTCCAGCCTCTTAGTGTGCGAGGCTGCACACGACATCCAGGAGAGGGCAGCGTACTCTAAGTAAGGCCGTTCTGGCCTTGTAGAGCAAGAGCTTCCCTCCCCCGGGAAGGAAGCGGGCTACCCTTCGCAGGGCAGAGACCCTGTAGGAGGCCTTTTTGGCAATGTGTTTGATGTGGCCTTGAAACCGTAGCTTCGGTTCACCTCCACTCCAAAGAAAGTTAAGGGCTTTCGGGAGTGGGAGAGGAACGCCACCTTACCGCAGCCTTCCCTCCACTGCTGGCCCGGCAGCATGGGACCGAGAGAACACCATTACCTGTGTTTCTCCGGGGGCAAACGTCACCTGCCAGCGTGTACCCCATCCTGTATAATACTCAGCTGCTGATTGATCTCATCAGCAGCACACTCACTGTCCTGTTTTGGGTGGGAAAGCATGAGTGAGTACAGTCATAAATAAGCGTAAGCCGAGACTGCTGGCAGCTCCCGGGGAGAAAATCGTTCACGTAGATGTTCCACAGGACTGGCCCCAGCACAGACTCTGTGGGAATGATGTTTTCCACTGGAGGGACTCGGAGGCCTGCCCGTTGACGACGACCTGGAGGGTTTTTTCCCTGCAGGTAGTTCCCCAGGAGCAGCAGGAGGTCACCCTGGATGCCTCTTGTTTGGAGGTTTTTTCCAGCAGGTCTCCGTGGCACACCCTGTCGAAGACACCCGCTATTTTCCAGGGCCACCACGACAGTTTCCTGGCCGTCATCCAGGGAGTCCTGCCAGCTTCTGGTAAGGGGGCATCAGCAGGTCAGAGGTGGACCGTCCAGGTCTAAACCCAAACTGTGGTCCAAGAGGAGGTAGTTGTTGCTGAGGTGACGACAAATTACCTTTGGCACGATCCTCTCGAACACTTTCCCACCACAGACAACGGAGAGATGGGCCTGTAATATTTGGGATCAAATCTGGAACGTTTTTTGGGTGTACAGGAACAACTCTAGCCTTCTTCCACACTGAAGGCCAAGTGTTTTTTGCAGCCAGGCTGTGAAGATTGTGGTGAGAGGGACAGACAGCTCCTCCCAGGCGCACTGTTTTAACAAGTACGGGTGACGTCATCAGGGCTTAGTGGCTTTTTTGGTGTCGAGTCCTCGCAGAAGGTGCTCGACCTTAGCCTGTGTGACCTCCACCTTGTGAACTATCTCGTCGCACTGCTGTTCTAGACAAAGCGGGGGCTGCCGAGGGGGCTGCCACCTTCATCTTGGAAAGAAGAGATTAGCCAGCAGCTGACCCTTTCTCCTTGCTGCTGACGGCCCCCTGTTCCGCCATTTTGGTAAGGGGAGGAATTAAATCAAAGGCTGCTTATTCCCTGTTTTTCCTTAACCAGGGACCACCAATTCTTGTTCCCCAAAGCCTAGGCCTCGTAGTTTTTCGGCGCAAGTCCTCTTCCCACTTTTTTATGGGCCCCTTTGCTGGACACTACATCCTCCTGCAAGCCGCCCAGTGCAGGTTCTTGCTGCGCCGAGTCGGGTTCCCCTTGTAGCGGGGGGTTTGCCACGCTGAGATTTGGCCCCGGCGCAACACGGCAAAGGTTTGCATGGCTGATCCTTGGTTTGGTGGTGTAGTCTCGGTGTGGCACAAGGCGTTTTTAAGGGCCAGGAGGCGGGAAAAGTAAGGGCTCGCGACATATTTTCCACCCCGTCCCGCAGCAAAGTACCCCACGCCGTGTGACTCAGGTCACGGCGCAAGGAGGCCCAGTCCGCCTTATCCCACAACCAGACAGTACGGGAAGTGGCCTCGTCCCGAGCCACGCCTACATCCACCTGGGTTAAGACAGCGTGGTGGTCGTAGCTACCTACTAATCCCAGCTGGTGATAGCAGAGTGTCCCCCCCTGGAGGTCAGGAAATAACAGGGTCCTGTGTTCCCTCCCCCCCCCCCCCCCCCCCCCCGCTCTTTTGTAGGGAAGATCACGTGGTCCGTCAAGCCCTGCACAGTCAGGAGGCTCTCATAGGCTTGCTGTTCCAGGTGGTGATTGAGGTCGCCCACCACTAAGACGTGCCTGCAGCAGTGTTACAACATCAGGTCGTCCAGGGCCCCAGTAAGGTACTGGAGTGAGTCGGGTCCGTGACGTGGTGGGCGATACATGGCGCACAGCAGGATGACTGATCATTCAGCCAGCACTACCCGGAAGAACATCACCTCCATATGGGGGACGTGCCCATATCGAGGGGCTGGTTCTTGTACTCCCTCCTTAAAACAGACAGCCACATCGCCAACTGCTCCCACAGGGCGGTCCCTCCTAGTCCAGTGGGTATATATTGCCACGTATCTTGCCGAAAGTGGCTCCACCTCGCTGTGATCCAATTCTCCTTCACCACAATACGTCTGCAATATGTCGTAGTACACAGTTATGGGTCAGGTCTTCCGATGTTCGTTTGGAGACCACGGGCCTTGGCGAAGAGGATCTTTAGTTGATGGCGGGGGGCTTCTGGCCGTACCATGCTGGAGGGGGGAGAGTGTCAGTGGCTTAGTGTCCGGGGTGGTTTTGAAAGTTTAATTAAAGGGCCCGTCTGAGGGTATCGATGGGGTCATATATACGGCCTTGGCTATGACTCCAGGCGCCCTTTTCTCTCTCCTCTTCTCTCTTCTCTCCCTCTCTCTTTTCCTCTTTTTTTTCTCTCTCTCTCTCCTCTCTCTTCTCCTCTCTCTCTCTTTTCTTTCTCTCCTCTCTCTCTCTCTCTCTCTCTCTCTCTCTTTTCTCTCTCTCTCTCTCTCTCTCTCTCTCTCCACCCCCTCTCTTTTCTCTCTTTTCTCACTCCTTCATTTATACCACGACACACTGCCCAACATTTAGTATTGTCAACGCTGTGTCATTATGTATTGCTCTCCCTTCAGTAATGTTGATATTTCATTTGTTATATTTTATATCCAGGAGCCGCCTGTTTCTGGAGGAGGATGGCAGTAGACCTTTAGATCCAAATGAGACTGTTTTCACTACTCTACCTACGCTCAAGAAAAATTTAAATTTAATGATAGTACATTAGAAGAATAAGGAAAAGGATTATTTAGGAAGAAACCTATATCAGGAGACATGTCGGTATTTGTTAAACTAGTAGAAATTACAATACTAGTAGAACTACGTACGTTCTACTAGTATTGTAAACTGTATGTAGGAGAAACAGTATATAGTAAAGCAAGGCTTCTCCTCACTCCTTCCCTTCGGCAAAATACCGGCAGGAAATATGTAGTATCTGTGAATAAAGAGTATAGTTAAGAAAATAGAAGAGGAAGAGGAGGAGGAGGAGAAGGAATAGGAGGAGGAGGAGAAAGAGGAAGAGGAAAGAGGAAGAGGAGAGGAAGAAGAGAAATAGAACAAGGAAGAGAAGTGGATGGAGGAGGAAGATATTTGTTGATTTTGTAAATTTCTCATTCATTGGGCATTTTTGCTTATCCTCCTCGGTCACTTTATTACCAGCGTTTTCTTTATTTATTGTTTTTATAACACTCAGGTGCGTTCTTCATACATCTCTACTCTCTTCTTCTCTCTCTCTATCTCTCTCTCGCTCTCTTCTCTCTCTCTCTCCTCTCTCTCCTTTTTTTTTTTGCGCTTAGGAAGAGAATTTACCCCACGTGCAGTATCATCCCATTTCGCAAGCCCACCACCACCACACAAACTTACCCATCACTCATCACCAGACACTCGCCACTCAACCGCTCCTAGGTATTCTGTGAACCATATCAGGCACCAAAAGTTACTGCTAAACGATCTCTTCTCTGTTTTCGTAATGACATTTCCCGCAAACTGTGTCCCCTGCACGAGAGAAGAGAGAGATGAGAGATGAGCAGAGAGAGAGAGAACTGAGAGAGATCGATGAGAGAGAAGAGAGAGAGAGAGAGGAGGAGAGAGGAAGAGAGAGAGAGGAGAGGAGGAGACTGAGAGAAAGAGAGGAGGAGAGAGAGAGAGAGAGAGAGAGAGGGAGAGAGATAGAGAGGACGAGAGCGACGGAGCGGAGAGAGAGAGAGAGAGGAGAGAGAGACGAGCGAGCGAGCGATAAGCGAGCGATGCGATCGAGGAGAGAGAGAGAGAAGAAGAGAGAGAGATGAGAGGAGAGAGAGAGAGAGAGATGAGAGATAGAGGAGAGAAGAGAAGAGAGAGAGACGATGAGAGAGAGAGAGAGAGAGACGAGAAGAGAGAGAGAGAGAGAGAGAGAGAGGGAGGGAGGGAGGGCGGGAGGGAGGGAGGAGTGGAGAAGAGATGAGAGAGAGAGGAGAAGGAGAGAGAGAGCGAAGAGGAGAGAGAGAGAGGAGAGAGGAGATCACGAGATGAGAGAGAGAGAGAGAGATGAGAGGAGACGAGCGGAAGAGGGACGCAGAGGAGAAGAGAGAGAGAGAGCAGTGTTCAGCCCGCCGCATCCGAGAGCATCCCGCTCACATCTTCCTCTACCACAAAGCCCCCGGGACTACTGGTTTTATAACGACGGTGAGGGAGCTCAACGCCGCATAACGCCACGACAGACAACTACCGCCTGAAGAACCAACTGACCTCAAAACGGGCGCTACCTTCAGGCAGTTGTTCAGTGCTGCCAACAGGAGCGGAAAGCTGACATTCGGAGGCGCAGCACTGGCTAAACTGGTGTCGAGGGCTCGACTCCCACTCGTCATCGGTGAAATGTGGCGACAGTTACAAGTCATTGCAGGCAAACAAGCAGCCCATCCCGACCCCACACCTGAACATGCTCGACGAACGCAGAGGGCGCTCGCCCTCTTCAATTTGCCAATCGCACCTGCACTGACAATATACCAGCTTGAGACCACGCGACAGATTGACAGAGCTCTGAAGCAAGAAAGGATCAAGTAGACCGCGCCTGTGGGATCAGTCAAACACCACACATCCCTCACCCTCCTTCGAACTACCGCGCGGCATTTAAAAACGATGGAGATACTTTCCCCGGGGCTGACAGGGTTACAGACTCATGATCCAATGCAGGTCAGATGGTCACTCGCCCTTCTCAACCCTCTTCAACGCCTCCTGGGAGGCCTGCAAACTACCATCAAAATGGAAGGATGGCTACCATCCCCATCACCCTACCTAAGCCCAAAGATCCTGGTGCCTGCGCCCTTCTCCCTCCTCAGCTGTGTGGGCAAAACCATGGAGGGATAGTCCTTAAAAACAGGCTAACCTGGGGCGGTCGGTCAGACTCCATCAAGACCTCTTTGCATACAGGCGGGGCAAAGGGAACAGCTGAAATGCCTTTCCACTCTTCTAGCGCTGCAGTTCCGGAGGCATCCACAGTAGCCTTTCCTCAATCTCGAGAAAGCCTTTGAACTCGCCAACTGTTCGAGTGATCCTTTCGCTTCGGTCCGCAAGGGAGTATGCTGCAGACTCCTTATATGGCTCAAAGACTTCCTCTCGGGTTGTCCGGTAGCGTTGCGATGGAGTTTGCCTTTCAGGGAGAGGACGTACTCAATCCATCAACACGAAACGGAACACCACAGGGCAGCATTCTGAGCCCTTCCTGTTTAACTGTTTAACATACTAATGGAAGAAATCATCTCTCTACCACCCCACCGGAACTAAGCTTCTCTGCTATGCGGACGACCTGCCCTCTACTGCACTGGACCCGCCCACCACACGAGCCAGACCTGTTGACTGATCTAACACCCAAGTGTAGGGAACTAGGCTGAAGCTGAATGTGGCAAAATCCAAGGCCATGGCCTTTGGATGTGACGCGCCGCGCGCCCCGCTCTATATCCTGGACACAACATCTCTGGGTCCACGTCGCACCAATACCTGGGCATCGGCTCGACAACCGTCTCAACCTCCGCACACACGTAGCTTACCTGCAGGAGCGCGAACCACAGCAGGATCTCCGTCCCTTACGGGCAATCACTGTGCTTAAAGGAGGGGGCCAGTTTCCAGGTGAAGCCGCACCTTTTACATTCACGCCATCCGCTCTCTCCTGGACTATAGCGCTCCATGCCGTATTCTCCCTCACGAACACCCTACATAAAAACTAGAGGCCACACAAAACAGCGCCCTGGAGAGTCATCATCAACGCCCCCAGATGGACTAATGTCGCAACCGGCAGATTCTTGAGTGCCAGGTAGTCCCGACTCGCGCCGTATCGAAGAACCTGCCGCCTGCCCTCGCAAAATGACACACCTGCCCTACCCCTACGACCCTCCCGCCAAAGGTTGCAACCTCTTCTTGCCAGGCCCCGCAACAACCTTCGGCGGCAATGTTGGCCCCCAGCGTGCGTTGCAGAAGCATCTCAATATGGGGAATTCACAAAACCCTCTCAATAAGGGCGAGGACGTCATCACCATAATTTCGCTACACCACAAGCCCTTGGAGCCCTCCTCCAATCATTCACATACTCCACAGTCTGAGCGCCCAAAGGGCACACTGCTCCGCGCTGCCTTACGCTTGAAATGATACAGGTCACTGGATGACTGGACGACCCCGGCTTCCCTCACTATCTACACAGACGGGTCAGTAGATCCTGCCACAGAAGTCAGCGTGGAGGCGCTTGTGAGCGGACAACACGAAACAATGGCGTCTAACAGATGCGCAGCTGCCTCCAGGCTGAACTAGTCGCCATTCGTGGCGCTCTTCACACGCCTGGAGAGAGCACCCCCTCAGTCATCATAAACACAGACTCAAACATCCTATATCCAGGCCTCAGAGACACAGCCACAGGATATAAACATTCACCTCCTCACCTCACTCTTATTCTGGCCAGCAGCGATCTGGCTGCACCGTGGCTGAAAAATCACCCTCAATTGGGTTCCCAGCCATGAGGCCTTAGTGGAAACGAAGCAGCTGACAGAGCTGCAAAATCAGCCGCTGCGCTTCACCAGCCCCACCACGGTGTTCTGCCAAGCCTTCCCAAACTTACTCAAACTAAAGCCTGACTGCAAGCCTTGTCCCGCCAGCAACACGAGGAGCCACAGTCGCCCTATCATTACCCTCTGCCTCCTGGTACGCTGCTTGCAAACAGCTTACCACCAATCACCCCAAGGACCCAGCCATCGACCCACACGTACTGGACCGACTACACCGTTCCCGCCTCGGCTTTCCATGCTTGAGGAAATCCGCCAGGGCGATGTGGACATAACTGTGATCACTGCAAGGGCACCTCCCCGTTTGCCACTCCAACATACATCCTGAAGTGCAAGGCAACCTCCCACTCAGGCACGCTCCCACCTCATCGCAGCCCGGACATCTAGGGGCCGCCGCCGCCTGTGCTGTCAGTAATTTAGATGCTGTCCCTTGGACACTCTCACCTCCACCGTCGGGAGTACCCCACCCCCCCCAAGGTAGCCCAACACACCTGCCCCCTTGTTTTTATGGTAATGTCATTCATTCCACAGGCGGGCTTGCATAGGCAAAAGCTCGCGTCACTAAACGTGTTGACAAAAATATTACACAACAACAACAAGAAAAAAGACAAGAGAAATGAGATAAATAAAGGATCCACTGCAGACAATAAGCACTGTACCAGTAGTGAGGTTATCACAAATTGTCACCACCGGGATCGAACGCGGCTCTCCTCTACGACACATATAACTGACTAACTGGAAGACAAACTACCTGACTGTACACACGGGGCAAGGCCACACGAGTACACCTCAGCCCTGTATGGCCACAACGCTCATACACATTAGAACATAAGACAATAAGGAAGTACAAGGGGCCGTGCGACCCTACACGTGGTAGTTCTGTATAAACACTCCTACATCCACCTTCATACCAATCCATGGAAATGATCAGCTCCTTTTAAAACTCCCTGTAACTCCGCACTAAATACCTGATTGAGATTGAGTCCATTCCAACTATTTACCACCCTATTTGTGAGAACACGATCTCCCTCACCACCACCAACCTGGGCAGCCATACAGAGCCTGGTCGCGCAGGGAAAGCGTGGTCCGGCTCAAGGATCCCCAGCCACGTAGGGGTCCGAGGTAACGAGGCGCGGACGTGGACGCCAAGCGAGGCGCCAGCGGCCTCAGCGTCACATGCACGTGCCTCCCAGCTTACAGCAGACTCAAGGCGCAGGGCGAGACGGGCCGCAGCACACCGCGCCTCACCAGACACACGTAGAGCTGGAGGCCAGAAGAGGCAGGCGGCCTGGACGCTGCCAGCCAACGACTACCACCCACTGGACGCCACCCAGCAACAAACCCAGGGCAGGACGGCGGCACTACTGCAGCGTTGTACGTCTGGGTACTTGCACCAGAGAGGAGCTGTAGGAGGACTTTGAGGGGCAAGAGTTTTTTGCTGGGAAAAAAAAAAAACCCACTGCGGAAGCACACCCGTCGCCCACTGGTGCACTACCTCCTGTCATGCCCCGCCACCGCCCCCCCTGAGGCCCGGCCCGGCCCCCGCCGCCCAGCCGGCAGGTGGGGGGCTGCTGAGTGGGCGTGAAGTCAGGGCCGCCCTCATGGTCCGCCACACCCCGAGACGTGATGTTGGAGGTATTGCGAGCAACACCCCCTCCCCGCTGACACATCACCTACACCCTGCCGCCCCCGGCCGGGTGACCAGTGAGTGACGCAGGTGACTCACCGTCACCACGCCTCCACGCGACCCTCCCGTAGCTTGACGGGATACTCCCCTCACCGGCGGGCTGATGCCAGCTTTGTACCTTTTTGCTACTGTACGTGTATTTCTGTACATGCTTGCTTGTATTGTATATATATGCCCTGTATGTTTAATTGTACAATAAACCTTTACAAACAAAACAACACTTATCTCCCTCGCCCTACACGTATAATCATAACACATAACTGATCAATAAACCATCAGCAAGGGGTCAAACACTCACCCAGCAGGTCAGTGGGTCAGGTCAGCAGATCAGTGGAGATCCTGGGAGAACTCTCCACACTTTGTTCACCACCTGAGGACAATGGAAATGACGAGGTATTAGTGACAGGATAATTCAGCTGATTCTGAACACTCTGCCTTAACTGATGTACCTTGTAAACCATCTGTAAAATTATTATATGTTAAAATTTAAATAAATTATCTACTTTTGAAGCCAACTGTGTGATTATTATATGTTTCAACTAAAATAAATTAGCTACCTTTGAAGCCATCTGTGTGATCATTATATGTTTAAACTAAAATAAATTAGCTACCTTTGAAGCCATCTGTGTGATTATTATATGTTTAAACTAAAATAAATTAGCTACCTTTGAAGCCATCTGTGTGATTATTATATGTTTAAACTAAAATAAATTATCTACCTTTGAAGACATCTGTGTGATTATTATATGTTTCAATAAATAAATTAATAAAATAAAGGGAGTGGATCAGAGGTCATCGCGTTTGGACAGGTAGGGCGGGGCGGGACGGGACGGGGCGGGGCGGGGCGGGGAGAGGGCGGGGAGCGGGGCGGGGGGGCGGAGAAGGGAGGGAGGGGTGGGCTGCTGCTGCTTCCCCGTCACGCCCACGCTGCCAGCCCGGGAGTGAAGCACAAGCACGAGTACTGGGGGCGGGGCATGGAGTATCACTAGGCACATCCTATCCACCACTTCCTCACAGCCACGCAAAGACAACAGTGTATCAGCACAATACTTACGCTATAACGCAGGGAATATGTAACCCGGGAGAGGTGGCAGACACAACAAGATGGCAGACACGCCTCCCTCTCAACGGCCGGCAGGCAACCACCCTGCCTGCCTGCCACCGCCCTGCACGCACGCGGCACGCACGCACACTGCCCACCTGACGTCACTGCCTCCGCCCCCACCCTCCTGACCCCGGCTGTTCCATGCGTGGCGAGGCAACAGTCTGGAGGGAAGATTAAATACTCAGTATATAACACACTACATCAATGAACGGCATTGATAGAGGTAACACTAGACGGGGATTGAAAGGGATCAGGGATAAAGGGGTTACAGGAACTACCACATGGAGGTCTCGCGGCCTCTTGTAGCTTCCTTATTTTCTTATGTTCTTATAAAAAGTACATATCTGGCATTCTCTCTTTCACTCTCTCACATACACACAGGTGCACGCATACACACACACACATGCTCACACAGGTGCACACACACACCTGCTCACACAGGTGCACACACACACACACACACCAACCAAGATAGAGCTATTTATCCATGCAATTCACAAGTACACAAATAGCCAAGGAAGTGGTGTGTGTAAACTGTAGTAGATGTGTCACTGAGTCACTAGTGTTCGGGGTGTCATGCGAGCCATGAACGAAGCACTCACGCTGTCCTCTCCTCCTCCTCCTCCTCACTCTCTGCACTCATGAGATGGCGCTGTATTCTGTAGCGCTGTAGTCTATATTCCCTGTACAATCTAGCCTCGCCCTCTGTGTATCTCTGCCGCCTTGAAATGACTACATAATACAGAATACAACATCTAAAGAATAGTATATTAAAATTGGGGATTTTAAACGACGGAACTTTTACCTTTTACGCGTCTGACTAAATCCCCTCACACCCAGGGTAGGGTTTTCCCCGGGTTAGGCCCAAAATGAAAAGGGAAATAAGATTTTTTCAAATTTGGGGGGTTTGTTTTTTTTTATTTTAAAATTAAAATTTTAAAAAGGGGGGGTTTTTTATTTTTTTTTCCGCTTAAACCCTTTTTGGTTTTTTGAGAAATTCTTCCCTAGAAAAAAAAAAGGGGATTTTATTTTTTTATGAAAAACCTAGTTTAACCCCGCAAAAAGTAACGGCTTCTTTTGCCCCCCCCTATCACAATTTTTTGATCGTTTTTTTCCCAGGATGGCTTCAACTTTTTAAAACCAAGGGGGTTTCCGAAGCTCCCCAACAAAGAAAAGAGCTCTGGCCCCAAGTTGGCCGCCTTTTTTGGGCGGGGGAAACGAGAGTTTGCTGAAAGTGGGGGGCCTCCCTTTTATCGGGAAATTTGAAAAGGGAAAATCCTTCTCCAAAAAACCAGGGGCCCTCCGGGGGGGTGTTGAAAAAGGGGGGGGAAACCCAGTAAAGAGACTTTTCGGGGGGATCTAAACCCCCCGGGGTGCTGCCCGGGGAAAAAAAACCCAAACCCCCCCAGTTTCCCACCTCCAGGGGTTGTTATTGCCCGGGGCCCGTGACCAAAAGGGGATAAAAAAATTTTTTTGGAAGAAGGTTGTGAAGGGGTGAGAAAAACAGAGCCCCCTAAAGCAGTAAAGGATTTTCTTGGAAAAGAATATGGACAGGCTGTTTTGCCCATAAGGGCCCCCTGCCCTCACACGATTTTTCCTCTGCGGCCCAGGAACCCCCCACTGCCCAACCCCCACCCGGGGGCCACGGGGAGAGCCCCACGGGGGAGTGTGACTCCCCCCCGGGCCGGGCAAGTCCCTACTTTAACCTGGGGGTGGCTGTATCCCGGGAGGATAAAAGGGTTGGGGAGGGGGAGTGCAATGATGTTTACGGGGGTAGACAAAAATTTAGACGCATAGACAAGTGAAAGCAGCAAAGGGGAAATCAGTTGGAAGAGGGGGCCCTAAGCTGAAAAAGCAAAAACGGGAAAGATGAAAAGTCAGACTTTCTTGACCCTGCAGGACCCGATGTTCCTGGGCCAGGCGGAAAAGTTTCACCGGGATTTCTGCGGATGGGACGGGGGAAAGTCGTTAAACCCTGCCACTAAAGGGGGGAAAGAGGCCCCGGAAAGCCCAGGGGGCCCTCCCCATACGGGTAGACCGCCGGCTCAGGGAGGAGGGGCCTGGGGTCCCTGCCCCCCTTTTGTAAAGGCAGTACTTAAACGGGCCGTTTCCCAAAAAAGAAACAAAAATCCCCAGTCCGGAACCGGGCCCCGGGAAAACATCCGGTTCGACTTTCCGCCCACTGTTTGGGGCTCCCTTGGGCTTCTGGATTCCTCCGGGCCCCCCCCTTTTTTTAATCGCTGACGGCCACCTCTCCCCCCAAACATGTCCTTTACAGTCACTCCACCAAATCGCAACCCCCGGCCTGGGACCCCTTCCCCTTTCCTTTTCCCTTTTTTCTTTTTTCCCCAATAAATTTGGGTTCCATTTTCCCCTAAAAAAGCCCCTGTAAAATGCATTCCCCTCCTTCCCCTGGGAGGGTTTTTTAAATCCCACGGGGGGCCATCTCCCCCTCCCTCCCATCTCTCTCTCTCTCTCTCTCCCTCTTTTCTTTATCTCTCTTTTCCCCCCTCTCTCTCTCTCCTCCTCTTCTCCCCCTCTCTCCCCCTCTTTTCCCTCCTCTCTCGCTCTCTGTCACTTTCCATCTTTTTCTTCCCTCCCTTCCTTTTTAAATTTCAGTAAACCCTTCTCCTTTCCCCCCCATCTCTCTCCCCCCCCGCCTCTCCCCTTTTCCCCTCTCTCTCTCTTTTTCCTTTCTCTCTCCTCTCTCTCTCTCTCCCCCTTTTTTTTTTGTCACGTCACCTTTTTTTTTCCCCCCCTTCCTTTTTAAATTTCAGTAACCCTTTTTTTCCTTTTTTCCCCTTTCCTCTATCTTTTGTCTCCCTCCCTTTTTCCCTCCCTCCCCTCCCTTCCCTACCTGCTTTTTTCAACACCTGTTCCTCCTCCCTTTGGGGGTCCTTTGTCTCCCTCCCCTTTTCCCTCCCCCTTAAACCCTTTTCCTTCTGTCCCCCTCCCTCCTCCTTTCCTTCCCCCTTCCCCCCTTTCCCTCCCCCTTCCGCCCCTCACTCCTTCCCTCCTCCCTATCTCTCTCCCTCTGTTAGAGCGTTAAACTGTCATTAGTGAAATTTGGGGCGAGACTTAAAAAAAAATTAAATTCATTAAAAACTACTGCTAAAAAGGCTACTACCCCCCACTACTTTCTACTTTTATTAAACTGCTATGCTTGTTTGGCATAGCAAGTAAACTAGTCAAATTTAAAATCATGGGATATTTAAAGGGGGAAGAGAGAGAGGGGAGAGAGAGAGAGGGGAGAGAGAGAGAGAGGGGAGAAAAGGAGAGAGAGAGAGAGAGAGAGGGAGAGAAGAGGGGTTAAAATTTTGTAGTTTTAAAATTTAAGTGAAACAAACTTTTGGGTTTAAAAGAAAGTATATTCATCATATTAATTAGAATTTTCGTTTTTGGGGCGTGTTTGTGTGTGTGTGTGTGGTGTGTGTGGGGTGTAGGGAATAAAAGTGCTGGTAAGGGCTAAGTGACTGCCTTTTCCATTTACATGCTTTATATAGGGGTCCTGGCCCTGATATCCCCACTTAGCTTATAGGTGTAAAAGGGGATCAAAAAACTTGCTTGAGGCCAAGAAGGAAAAAAGTTTTGAGCCCCTCACCTAATTTTTTTTAAAGGGGTTTTGGGTTTTGGCAGGATTTAAAACCCATAATTACCAGTTTTTTTTTTTTTTAGCCTCTTTTCCCCCCTTTTATTTTTCCCCTTCTCCCCTCCCCTTCCTCTATTCTCTCTCTTCTCTCCCCCTTCTCTTTTCCTCTCTTCTCTCTTCTTTTTTTTCCTCCCCGCACTACACCAATGGGGAAAAATTACACATACAAAATTTGGAAAAATTAAAAATACTTAAATTAAATAGATATTTCCAAACAATTAGTATTGGCTACATTCACACATCTACCCCGCGCGCCCCCACACACACACCCAAACCCCACACACACCACACACAAAAACACCCCCCCTTGCTCTAAGTGTTAAAATTTAAAATTTTGTTTATAGCCATTATTTTTTCCGAAAACAAAGAATGAAAATATTTTAAAAAAGTTGCTTAAACCTTTTGGGTGGGGGAAAGGGGCCCCAGTTAAGGGTCAATGGAAGGGGGAAAGGGGGGGAAAGAGGGAGGGAGGGGGGAGCTTTAAATTGCCCATTAGCTGTTGGTGGGGGTTTTAAAACTAAAATTTAAATCATCAGGGAGCTAAAAAAGTCAAAGGGTTTTAAAACGGTTGGCTATTTAGGGGGGGGGAGGGGGTCCCCAAAGAGGGGGTGAGGCCTTTTGTAGCCCAAGGAAAATTTGAAAAATTGAGGGAAAATTGGCCTCGCCCTAAGTGTTCGCGAAGTACATGGCGTGACTGTACCGGGTTTCTGCATCCTAACAACTGAGGGGGGCCCCAGGCGGGACCCCAGGGCATGGGCCGGGGGACCTTGACCAGGGGAAGCACCAGGGTCCCCAAAAATGGGTTGGATTGGGTTACGGGGGAGGAAGGACAAGCCCCAGGGCGATGGTGCCCGACAGCAGGGGAAAACTGCCCCCAAATTTTTGATCAGGGAGGAGCATGTGTCAGGGACGGGAAAAGCCATCTGGAAGGGAAACCTTTGGCACTTTTTTTACCAGAGGACCGGGTTTGCCCCCCCTGAAAACCCCGCTTTTAAAAGGGGGGCCTCAGGCTCCTATGACTGCTGGTGACATACGCCTCCACCCGCCTCAATGATCGTAATGCAAGGTGACTAAAAATAGAGCCAAACGGGGGAAAGGGGTGGTACTCCCCCCCAAATTTGGAAAGAGCGGGGGACGCAAGTTTTCTGAGTAATGCGTGTTGCACACAAACAAAGTTCCCCCTGCGCCACCTTATCACCAGCATGGGAGGGCCCTCCTTTCATCTGACACTGGCTCACGGGTCAGGGGTTCCCGTCTGCTGTCCACTTTGAATGAGATGCAGTAAAAAGCAGAGTTCAAGGAGTGCCAGGCGGTGAAGATCTCACGGAGATACCGGGTATAAAAAGGGTTCAACATGTCCATGACCAGCGGTTCCTACGGGTTTCCGGGGCGGGAAGCGGGGCTTTCTCCCTCCGGGCTGCGGGAGATAAAGTGTGGAAAGGGTGTCCCACTCCAGAGGGGCTCACCACGGGCCCAGTCGTCGTGTACTTTTGGACCAAAAAGGGCATGGATGACTGGCAAAAATGAACCCCCGGGAAAAACTAGTCAAGTACTGCCTGCAGGTGTACTTAAAAACTCTACTACGCATCAAGGTTCACCAAAAAATTAGAGGACGGCCCCAAGACATCCTCACGCAGCTCAGAGTGATGAGGTCATAGCCCAAAAAGGTCCAAACAGCTGTGACCTTTACGTGCGGACAGGAAACATGGTTTGCCCCACTCAGAATTGTCCTCCTCTCGCTGATTGGGGAGTCAGAGTGAGGGCGACCCCAGGTTCGCCCCCGGGGCCCAGATTTTTAAGCTGAGGGCTGGCGAAAGGGGTAAGGGGACACCAGTTTTAAAATCCGCATCCCCAACCCAAAACTGAACTTGTCACCCCCCAGTTGCCAAGGGCAACCCGATTCCCGCTTTACCCGGCCAGGTGACCCAGCCGGGGTTCAAACCCGTTCACGTCCGGAGATCAATCCCCCAGACCTGGTTTAAGCCGTACCCAGGTTTTCCCGGGGTTTTTCTTCCACACTTTAAAAGCACCGAAAAAGTCGTGAAGCGGTGGGGCAAGGCTGCGGCAGCAGTGGTGGGCGCAGGCCCAAAACCCGGGTTTTATCCCCGGGGTCGGGCCCCCCACCGGGAGAAACCCTTTCCCTGGGTTCCGGTCAAGAAGGGAAAGATGGACACGTTCTAGGCCCAAATTAAGGCTGGAAAACGTGTGTAAAGGGCCCGATGAACCCCAAATGATCAAAAGAGCTTTTTCCCCTAGTTTATTTTGAAACCCTTTGGGGCATGATGCAATACACAGGAAACCCAACCCCGGGCACTGGTACTCATTTAAGCACTATTCGATAAGGGGTTTCAATATTAAAGTGCGATTTTTCATAGTAAGAATTTCTTTAAAATTTCCAAAAAAAAAATTAAAATAAAAACGTCTTAGAATTCCATTTTTCATAAAGGGAAAATTGGATGCCAAAGTTGAGAAACAGAATTTTTTTTATACGGCGTACCCTAACCCCGGGTCCCTTCTAGAAAACGGGCCTTGCTCCAACAAAACCCCCCCGGAAAAGGGCCCCCGTGCCCCTCTTTTCCCTGACAGCCGCCCCCCTCCCCCCCACCCCACAAAACCACACCGCGCACACCCCCCCACGACCCCACCCCCGCCCCGCAACCTTTCCCATGGAACCCCACAAAACGCGCGCACACCCCCCACGGAAAACACACCGGGCGCCCCAAACCCAAACCCCGAAAACCCCACACGCGCGCACACCCATCCACGACCCCACCGCGCGCGCACACCCACCCCCGACACCAAAACACGCCGCAAACCACCCACGGGCACAGGGACGCGCGCAAAACCCACCCAGACACATACCCCGCGCACACCCCCCCAAAGACACACCCCAGCGCCGCCAACCCCCCCCCCCATGAAAGGGGTTAAACTTGTTACTTCCACTACCATAACCCCTGCCTCATACAAAACTATCAATTTTAGCTTTTCATCCCAAACGTCATAAACTTTGTTATCAAGAAAAAAAATAGAGAATTTTTAGGAAAAAAAAATCACATTAAAGAAGCACAGGGGAGTGGCTTGAGTACACGTTGGAGAGTACACGTTAAAAGAAAACTGATATCTTTCCCACTAAGCCCTGTTTTTTTTCGTCCAAGCATCGTCTTGGGGGACGAAGACCGTTTTTTCTCGCAATTGAAAAAGGGTTGGGTTTTTTGCGACAAAAAAACCCAACCCAAACTTTTAATGTAAACTAAAAGGGAAAATCAGTTGTCTTTAGCACTGGGAGCGACCTTTTTTTTGGTTTTCCTCTTACTGTCTCATTCTCTTTTAAATCCCAAAACTGGCGTTTCGTATATGTGCGCAATGACATCACCTGCTTTGTGCCCGCCCTTAATCTTTCCCAAACTTCTACCCGCTGGCTTCGCGCCCCGCACCTACCTATCCTTTACCAACTCCTCCCGACTATGTAAAATTTCGATATTTAACTCAAAAGTGGAGCACATCTTTATCTCATTTTCCTTTTGCTGAAATTTTCCATTTTGGGGGGCTTCAAATTTTACCACCAGCTTTGGGGTATCATCTTTTTTCCAAATGACCAACCCTGGTGAACAAAACCTACAACCTTTTTTTATCCTCCAAAAAAGAGCACTGGTGCAGCACCCTACCCCTATTCCTGAAAGCCCTTTGGGGACACGCCCAACATTTTTTTTATCTTTTCCCAATACAACCCTTCTGCTTTCTCTGTGAAACTATTCTCTCCGGTTTGGGGTTTTTTTCCCATCACAATCTTATTTGTAACCTGTCCTATCGCTCCGGTTTCCCTCTCGGGACCCACCCCAAGCGGGGTTTCCTTTTGGAAAAACCAAATCACTAAGTGGGAAGGGCCCAAGGCATTTCACTCCTTTATTTTCCCGGGGTGATTACTGCTTTCCCTGTCAAAGACCCATCTCTTTGTGCAAAAGCGCATAACGGGGGTCATGTCTCTGGGGATGGAGACTACATTCCACACACCCTTTTTTTAATCCCAAAACCCGTAAAACCCTTTGGGTTTAAATCTGCTTGTTCTAAAGCTGTCCGAGATAGAGAGGGGGCCCCTTTCAAACGGTAAACCCAAGCATCCCCTCTCCTGATACTCATGCCTATTATATTTTTCCCCCGGGTTTTTTTTTAAACAAAGCCAAATCTTCCAAATTTCCAAAAACTCTTTCATTCAAAAGAAAATGGGCAAAATTTTTTGAATTCAATTTCCCCCTCTGACCCCTTTTGGGATCTAGCTAAAAACATCTCTAACCCAAATTTTTTTTTCATCTTTTCCCCCCTATTTCTTTACCCAGATTGGGTCCACACTGTTCCTCTACTTCTAAAGCTGGGAAAACTTCGCTCAAACCTTTTCTAAAAATTTCTACTCTGGCTGATGAAAGGGGTTTTTTCCCCCTTCTCCTCCCCCCCTTTAAATATATTTTGCCTTCTTAAGATCCCTTTGGAATGGGTGTTTTCTTTTTCCCCTCGGGCCCAAAATCCCCGGAAGGCTTACGGGCTGCGGAGTCCCCCCCTATTTTTCTCAAAAACCGGGGGGGGGGGGGTTTTGTGCTTTCACCTTGCTGGGTCAAACTTTTCCCGGGCTTTTTTCTTTCAAATTCCCCTTTCCTTTTTGCTGGGAAAATTTTTCTCACATCCAACCTGTTCCTAAAAAGGGGTGGGCCGTTTTAAAAACCTTCAAACTCCGTCCTATAGCTTTTACTTCCTGGGTTTTTTTAAAGTTTTTTTAATCTATACCTTTAAAAAGAAAATTCTTAAGCATCTATCTGCTCACAATCTTCTATCTGATCTCAGTAAAGGTTTTTCCCTTAAAGGGGGGATCTACTGGCGATCTTCTCTTTCCTAAAATGGGAATTTTTGGTCATCCCCTTTAGGGGTTTTTGGTGAAAACTTTTGCTGTTTCCCTTTCATATCAAAAGTTTTTTATAGAGTTCCCGGGCCCCAAAAAACTTTAAATTTCCAAACTAAACCCCCATTCGGGTTTTTAAACCTTCTCTCTTACCTTCATCTTAAGTTTTCCCTTTCCCAAACCTTCCTTTTTCCGTACTGTGACGGGCATTGTTTTTTTTCTCCCAAATCTTTTCAATGGGGTGTTCCCCAGGGTTTTTTGGTTTCCCATAAAAACCCCCTCTCTTTCTTTTATTTCATTAATGATCTTCTAAGTTTTAATCAAAAACCCTATCCCCCCTAGCTGATGATTTCCCCGCATTTTTTAAAGTCGTTTTTTAGCGTCCAACTCAACGGAAATAAGTGATTCCAAACTGAGGGGTTTTCCACCGAGCGCCTAACTTTTTGTCTTTTCCCAAATTTCTGATTGGGGCAAAGAAACCTTGTTTTTTTTCCCAAAGCCTCAAAAAAACCCCAAATTTCCCTTTACCTATCTACTCGACAAAACCTTTCAGATAAAATATCCCCTTTTTCTTCAAAGACACCAAAATGTCTCCTTCTTCTACAAAGAACATTTTAGGAAATTCCCTTTACTAAAAATCTGAACTGGGAAAATTTACCTTTTCATCTCTTGCTAAAAAAGCTTCTAAGAAGTTAAAGGGGTCCTGTGGGGTCCTGGTTCCCCTTTTTTTTTTCCCCCCCCCAATTGCTTCTCTTACAGGGACCCTTTTTCCGCCCCCGGGAGGGGGTAAAGTCTTACGTTTGGGGGAGGATCCACTCATTTCAGCTCTCCTAAAAAGGGTTGAAATCAAAAAAATTTTTTTTTTCCTCAAAAAACCCCTCCTCTGACTGACTGTTTTTCAATCTTTAAAACACCGCCGCAATGGTTTTTCTCCTGCTCCTTCACCGTTTTTCATGCTCACTGCTCTTTGGAAATTTCTAACTGCATGGGCCTTTCCCCCCCCCCCCGGCCTCGCTTTCACAAGACTTTTACTCATTCTCAACTCATTTTGTCCATCTTCCTAATGCAAGAGTTAATCAGTTTTTTCTTTTTCCCCTTTTATCCTTTTCACTGGGAACCCCGGAAATCTCTTCCTTGTTTTTTATTTTTTCCCCCTTTCCATACTTACATCTTTTCAAAAAAAAGGGAAAAAAATACCTCCCGAACAAATTGGCTCACCCCCCTTTTTTTTTTTTATTCCCCTTTCCCACAGTGAATTATTTTACGGGACACCCCGGCCTAAAGGACACAGATTGCCCGGGAGGACAGGTTTCCTTCACAATATGAGTTTGAAGGGAGGGGAAAAACTCTTTTGGGATGAAAAAAGGGAGGGGTGGGATAACCCCCAGGGTAAAAAACTTTTATTTGGTGAGTCGCTCCAATCCCCTCCTTGGCAAATCCCCCGGCCCCCCCACCACAGTCCACCCCCTACCCACCACCACCACTACCCTGGGGCGGGGGCATATTCCCCTTTTCTGGAAAAAGTATGGGCGTGTTTAAAGGGGGGGTTCACACTTTCAAAGTTTTTGCTGTCCGTGTCTACGGGGGGCGGGGGCGATCAGTGGACGTCACCCCGTCACCCCTTTCCCCCACTCCCAGTAGGGCGGGTCATACTTAGGGGGTCAAAATGAAAACTGAATGAAATTCTCTCATGAGGGGGGTCTAAAATGTATTTTTTTTATAAGGGAAATTTAAATATAAACTTATGTTTTTTGGGTAAACAAACTCTAGGGCTACATCATTTTGTATTTCGGGAAATTTTTTAAAATACCCTTTGCAGCCCCCCCTTTTATAATATTATAAGACATAAGGCAAATCCTGTAATTTGAAAAGGCCAAAAAAAATTTACAATTTTTTTTTAAAATTTCAAACGCATGTATTCACTGGGAACACTTTTAAAGATTTTTTCCTGACTTCCGAAAATTTGCCAGGTTTTACAAGTCCTGTTTTGGCTCATTTTTGGACATCAGCCTCCTGCTGGTTTCCTGAGCCCTGGTCCCTCCATCCCTCTATTCATGTGAAAAGACTTAGCAGAAGCCTCAGTCACCATTTTAATAACCCTCTCAATGCTTTGTGTGTGGCAAGGCCAGTTGAGCACCTCCATGGGTGTGTTGACGAAGTTTTTCACCTCGGACGTGCTTAGAGAGCAGGTGAGAGGTGGCTCTGACACATCTTTTGACCAGCTGATCAGGTCACCTATGCTGGAAGCATCACAATTAATGTCAGGTGTCCTTCTGGTCCTAACAGAGGAGTCTCCTAGCTGAGTATCTGGGTCCCCATCTCCTCGGATGGCCAGAATTCTGTCCACCCCCCAAATCCTCTCCTTCTGATCCTCAGAGCACAGCATTGTTTGGAGGATGGCTTCACTGTGGGCATACCAAGCAAATATTTTCACAGTTGGCATCACAATGTCCAGCACTTCCTTCCTCTGTGACTTAAGGCAGTCCAGTTGAAAGAGGATGTGCCTAGGCCCTTCAATCCAAGAGTGTTTGACTTTCACGTTGAACCGACATGGATAATACACTCCAATGATGAATTCCAGAATGAAGTGCAGATTCTTCAGGTTCTTCCCTTTAAGTCCATGTTGTTGTTTCACCCAGAGCCTGAGAAGTCTATTAGCTGTTGTGAGCCAGCGGCTGTGGTTTACTGGTCCTATCTCCAACAGAGCCAGCCATACTGGAAGCACTCCATCCCTGACTGCACAGACAATTTTATAGCCATAGTGTTGATCAGTTGAGAGATCTTGAATGACATTGTCAGGCAGCTTGTTCGGTGGAGGGCCAACGGAGATATGGGTGAGGTTTGGATTTATCTCAAAGTCTGTAGCAGAATCAAGGAGCTTTCCTATTGGCCCGGATAATTGTTTGTCTGACAGAGTAGGGCCATCAAGGCCAACAATCAAATGGCGCAGGGGAAGTACACCAGTATGTACGTTGCCCACCAACCAGACCAGTTTTCTACCCAGGTGCAGATCCAGCTTCCGCATTACTCCAGCTTTCACACCAGTGTTGACATATGTAGAGTCTCCTCCAATGGCTAACAAGGTCTTATCAAAACCCCTCTCTTTCAGCCAAGTAAACATGACCTTAGCAATCTTCTTTGCATGTGACTCCTCTTTAGTTGCTTTCTCTGGGATAAAGTGAAACAGATAGTAGCTCAAGGGTTCACTAACAGCAGTATGCCAAACTGTATGCTAATTTTAATTAAGTTGAATGAGATCTATTTTTCTTTAAATATTTAGATGTCTTATATATTTTATGAAGTAGTTAGAACAATACTGTATGAGAGAAAATGTGAGCAGCCACGGCATAACAATTGAAGAGGCATATGCTGGGGTAACTACAATAACAACTTGATCACCAGTTTAATAACAACCAACTGCAAATTGATGTAGGTTAGGGTTATCAGAATTAAACTTTTTCTTCAGATTTGTGTTCTACACACCAAAATACGTTATTTGAACACCCCTCTCCATTAATTGAAAAAAAATATATAGTATGACCCGCCCTACGAATCCCGCAGTCCTGGACACAGAATTGGGAGATAAGATACTTTGATCCTATCTAGACACTGCAAATACCAACTACAAGGTTATTGACTATACAAAGCGCCACCACGCCAGGACGAACTTGGTGGAATCGAACCGGTCGCAGGTCGAATGGTCGCATCGGGTCACCCCGATTTTTTTGGGCAGTGGCCAGTGCTGAGCCAACAGACACATGAACACGTACAGGGTTGCCAGACAGCCTGGTCTAAAAATCCCTATATATTCGGGGAAAAATCCCCAGAAATCCCCATTTCATATATTTCCATACTTGTTATAAAAATGCTGAAATATATGCTACATAGCTACACCACATGTAAATTAAAATTGCTATGTTGATTTTAATGTTGATTTAATGATATTAATTCATACTTTGTTTTACATAGTATATTACATTACACATGAAGTAGCATAGTTCACTTTTTTATTATAATCATCACAAGGACTGCAAAAACAACAAAAAAGGCAATAATAGGATACAGCCTCATGAGCATTTAATAAAAAATACATTTAATAAAATGTTCTACTTAAGGCTGATGGGGGTGATATATTTCCTTAAATTGCTTACCTAGAAATATGATACAGAAATAAATGAAAATAGTAATGATCTTAGCCTCTTGGGAAACTTAAATAATCCAACTAATATTCTGGACATACTTTACTAAGCCAGAAAGAAAGATTAGAATAACACATTTGCATACTAAATAATATCATCACTCGAATCATCATTTTCATGGTATTTGTAGATATCTGAAGTCATCATGTTGACTAGTTTATCATTTACAGCAAAATTGAAACATTCCCGGCCTTTCAAATACCGCTTTGAATGCAGAAGTCCAACTAGAGTTCTCTGGTTGAGAGTTTGTTTCTTAGTTTTGTTTTTAAATTGTTTACAGATGAAAATATCCTTTCTGCTGTGGCACTAGAATGAGGAAGACGCAATAGCCCAGAAACAAAACTTGACAAATTTGGAAACATGGGGGGTTTCATCACCACTCTTTATTTCTCTAACTGTCTCCCAGAAGCCTTCAACATCATTGATTTCTGAATCAGCAAGATCGGTGTTTCTTAGTACTCTCCATTCTTTGTCTAGGTGATTGTCTTTGTCAGGACCTACAATTCCAGGAAATACACTAGCCAATGGACCAATGGAGACCACATTTCTTGACTTACTTCTTTGGGATCAATGAAGCTCAAATTACTTCTTCCTTGCCGTCGGTTTAACCTCATGTTTTCTTTTAACCTTCATATTAATAATATTATTTTAAGTGATAATATACATGTTTTTTTCAGAAACCTCAGAAGTCCCCAAATCGAGAGTGAATGTCCTCATGTCCCCATCAGTGCCCCGAAATCCCCAAATATAGGGACAAATCCCCAAATCTGCCAAATCTGAGTTACACGTACCACACGAGTATAGAACTCTGTACGAAACGGTAAAATATGAAAACGACATATGACGGTAACTAATAAAGTTTACAAGATATTGTAGTATGACTTAATGATGAACCGTTGGACTCCAGGTGGTTAAGACAATTATTGTTGACAGACAAAATAATTATAAATATATAATTCCAGCTTCCTTATAAATATGACATTGAATTATTGGTCAGCATGTCTAATTGTGGGCAGCCTGGGGTTAATCCCTACAGGGGGTTCTGCGTCCCTGGCCACGGTGAGCAGTAAGGCCAATCCCTGACATAGATTGGTTGGGGTGGGGTTTGCAACCCTTCCCTGTAAAAACTAAACTAGCCACAAACATAGTAAGAGGTAGAGGCCGGGGGCGCGGTAATCGCGTCCCCGACCCGGTTTTGCCGGGGGGCCTGACCATGCCATCCCCTCCTATGCCGACGCAGGGGAGGGGTCTGCCTATGACGAGTACGGGGCAAGGCCCTCGGGAATCCCGCACTCTAAATCAAGTGGTAGGGCCCCCTAGCCCAACTTTTTCTTATGGGGGTGGCCGGGGCGGTGCAGAGGCGGCGCCTGCCCGTCGAATCACTTCTGGGATCAACCTGCGGAGGGTTCTTCGTGTTGGCTCGTGGAACGTTCCGAGCCTCTCAGACGGTCATCGACTACCTCTCCTATCGGGCGAGCTCAGTAGGCTGAGGGTGGATATAGTGGGACTCTCTGAGACGAGGAGGCCTGGCAGTGGCGAGACTAGCAGTGGGGGTTACACCTACTACTGGTCCGGCATAAGCAATGGTCACCGTGTACGGGGAGTAGCTATAGGCATCTCCAGCAAACTGCAGCCGTCAGTAGTTGAGGTTATTCCGGTTGATGAGCGTATAATACGGGTGAGGATGAAACACACTCTGGGTTTCATGTCTCTTGTTGCAGTGTACGCTCCTACCGAGATGCGTAAAACTGAAGAGAAGGAGATGTTCTACCCCAAATTCGACTCTGTATTAGACTAGTATCCTCCTCGGGACACACTCATTGTCTTGGGCGACTTCAATGCTACTACTGGCACTGTGGGAGATGGGACCCGATTGAGCGCCCGAGGTCAAGGCGTGGTTTTGTCTCGACGGAGACGCTGGAGAAAATCGAGGAGAGTCGCGCTGCCAGGCTGGCTGGGAACCATGACCAGCACAGGGCTCTGTCACGCCGGACTAGAACCCTCCTGAGGAGAGACAAGGAGAGGTATGTCAGGAGTCTCGCTGAGGATGTCGAGGGTCATTTAAACGCTAATGACCTCCGACCCGCCTACCGAGCCCTGACGAAGCTCCGTTCCAAGTCTCCTTCTCGGGCGAGTGCTATTCGAACAGCAGATGGGCGCCTCGTGTTGGACATGGATGGGCAGATGGCTCGTTGGGCTGAATACTTTGGGCAGTTGTTCACGGTGGACCCTCCAACTGAGCAGCTTCACACCACTGGGTTACAGGCAGTGGATGCCGATCCTCCCATTGACGAAACCGCACCCTCTCTTGACGAAGTCAGAGAGGCTGTAGCAAAGTTGAGGGGTGGAAAGGCAGCTGGTGTTTGTAATATCAGTGCGGAGCTCCTCAAAGCTGGGGGTGAGGCCATGATCCGCGGGTTGCATGCTGTCCTGACTGCTGTGTGGCAATCAGGTACCATTCCTCCTGACTGGAAACGTGGGCTGGTCGTCCCTATCTGGAAAGGAAAAGGGGACCGTCAGGCTGCAACAATTACCGCGGTATTACACTGCTCAGCGTGCCAGGCAAGGTGCTTGCCCATCTATTGCTGACACGAATTCGCAGTCATCTGGTGAAGCATCAGAGACCTCAGCAGTCTGGGTTCACGCCTGGTAAGTCAACAACGGACCGTATCCTAGCGCTTCGTGTCCTGGTGGAACGCCGACGTGAGTTTCGACAGGGGATGCTTGCAGCCTATGTTGATCTCAAATAGGCGTTTGACTCAGTGCATCGTGAGTCACTCTGGAATCTTCTGCGACTTCAAGGGATTCCTGCAAGGACTATTGGTTTGATAACTGGTCTGTATTCTGGGACTGAGAGTGCTGTGAAGTGTGGGGCAATTACTTCGGCGGTTAAAAGAGATAATTATATTTTTTTTGATAATTAATCATAATGCATATTAACCCGCTGAGTACCAGTAAATATAATCAAAAGTACACCCACAGCCCAGCTGATTTTTGGTATTTAAAAAAAATTATTCAAAAGGTGAAAATTAAGCAAACAAAAATTATCACTTCTCGAAAAAAATAGGGGTTCTAGGGGATGGGGCACCTCAGACATCAGATCATTTAAGGTTCCCGCGCGCCTAGCCCTCAGCTGAGCGCGCAGCATGGCAGATGTACGATGCGTCCAGTTTTCGGGTGGCGGTTATTTTCACACCACCCGAGCATCATGTGTGCCTTCATAGTTCATATATACTACGTATGTATCGCATAATGTCATAATAACTCAATTTCAAGTGTGATAAGTTGACATAGTAAAGTTTTCTAAATGAGGACGTGTGGTAGCAGCGACCCCGCGTCCCGGTAACCATGGCGACGGGCGGCCATAATGGATTTGTACCCTTTCTATCTGTATCCTTATGTAGGATGTCCTTTGTCCCTCAGTAATGACTCATGCGCATCCCCCGTCCCAACAAGCCTATACTTGAGGGTTGCCACGTATATAAGGCATATCCCATATCAATCTCAAGTCAATAACTACCATAGAACAGGAGTAAATACGGTCTAAAGTCGCGGCGAAATAAGTGGATAAGCTTACGCCTCTAATCCGCCCCCCCCCCCCTACCCGCAGGGCGTGCCCACGTAGTTGCCGGGTACCGCCACTGTTGCCCCACATATCAAGCAGTGCCCCATACCATTTTCAGGCCATTCCTTACCATAGAAGCCGCGTACCAGATTTTTAAATGGCGGACGCACAGTGCGTCGCTGGAACTGGGCGTTGCATACATACTGGACGCATCACGTGCGTCGCTGTTATCCAGCGGGTTAAGTGGTCCGGGTACTATTTCTCCAGTTTTGGGAGATAAAACTGAACTCTTGTAAAGTGATGAAGGGGAGGCTTCTGATAGGAGATTGGGGTGTTATTCAAGAATGCCTTCAGTTACTTCATCAGAAAATGCACAAGCCCAGTTGCGTCAGTGGGCTGGTGATTATCAGATTTCTCACACAGCTGTAAATTCGTTGTTAGCAGTCCTCAGACAACATTATGATGCTTCTCTTCCTATGGGTGCACGCACATTATTGAAAACCCGTCAAAAAATCATCACTTATAAAATACATATGTGGAGGCCAGTATTACCATTTTGGTTTGCTCAAAGCCATAGATGACTTTATATCTAAGAATACATCTGAAGAATCATTGCAACTACTTGAACACTTTGGGTTGTCCATGAAAATAAACTGTGATGGCATACCATTACATCGAAGTTCCAAAGCACAGTTTTGACCAATTTTGGTGAGTTTTTTGTGCGAAGGTCTCAAATCTAAGGATTCACCAGTAATTGTTGGGATATTCTATGGGTCATCAAAACCTAAGGATGTTCATGAGTACCTAAATTAATTTAGTGATGAATTGGAAAACTTATCCAAAGGGTATACTTTTGGTAAACATCTAATTCCTGTTAAAGTGGCTTGTTTTGTTTGTGATGCACCTGAACGACAGTTTCTAAAAGTAATTATTTCTCATAATGGTTACTCAGGATGTGAAAGGTGTCTGCAGGTTGGTGAATATGAATTTGGAACTGTGGCATTTCCAGAATTAAACTGTGCTACAAGATCAGATCAAAATTTTCTCTCTCAAAGTGACAGTGATCATCACCGAGGGATATCTCCTGTAACAAATATCAATATTACAAACAGTTTAGTCACAACATTTGTGTTGGATCCTATGCATTTGGTTTATCTAGGCATAATAAGAAAGTTGCTAAATTTAGGGTTTATAGAACCATTAAACGTAAGGATAGGGTCTCGGAAAAAAAAGTGTATATCTGGTAATCTTATTAATACGGCAAAATATATGCCAGCAAAATTTAATTGGAAACCTAGGTCACTGGATGAGCTTGACAGATTCAAAGCAACAGAGTTATCACAATATCTTTGGTTAATATCACTTTGGCTTTTTATAAACATAAGTATCATGCACATTCAACTTTTGGTTATAGTAGTGTGGCTTTGTGTACAGTACAATATATATATATATATATATATATATATATAATTTAGAAAAAAAAAATTCTGCTGCGAAAACAATCACATGGCCATTTGCCATCTAAAAGTGCCACAGTGGATTCCCCCGCACCACTCGTTTAGTCTCATTATGATATAATTATACTACAATGATAAAATTGGTGTTCATAAAGCCCATTTGCTTAATTTTCCTTCTTTCCCCTCTCGTTTTCAAATAATGATAAGGTTATGATTTAAATCTGTGATTTTTTTTTTATATCATTTGATTTAAATCATGATTTAAATCAGTGCTTAAAATCAACTTGATTTAAATGAAACAACCCTGCCGGTTGATGATGTTATTTATTTAGTTAACGCTAATTTATGAATGATGCTAATGCATTGATCAGCAAACGAAATATATCAATGGAATGCTAATAAATTCCGCTTGTATTTGTAACGCGAGAAATTACATTAATAGGGGAAGAGATGAAATAACACATAAGTATCAATAAGCTAACGAGGAATTTTCCTCCACGCCTCATTCCTGAATCACTGGTTAGGCTTATATTTTAAGCCAGTGGTAGTTGACCACGTATCGAAACGAAGTGAGAAGGGGAGCTGAACGTCAGGTTAGCATTTAGTAGCAGACGGACTCCCGGTGGGTAAGCCCACTGGGAGGTGACCTTATCCTCCCTTGTAAAGGTATGTTATAAAATGTTTGTTAACTAGAGATGTAGACATGACTTACTGGTGATTCTTTTTGTTGACCAGGACTAATGACGTGTATTACTTAGGGTCCCAAGGTAGGATGCTGTGGGTGGACCAGGGGGCCAAGCGCTCACAAATGAGCAGAGGGGGCAACCACAACATGTCACAGCCAGCCGTGTGAGGACAAGGAGAAAAGAAGGAAATTGAAAAATAAGTGAGGGAAACAGTTGGAAGTGGGATAGACTACGTATACATTATATTAGGATAACGACTTGAGCATTACATGTGCGTATCGTTAAGGGGTAACAGTGAGACTGAAGTTACCAAAGATAGTAAATTATATTAGGATAACGACTTGAGCATTTCGCGTGCGTATCGCTAGGAGGGAAGGAAGACTTAATATTAAGATAACTTATGAATGTACACCAGTTGGGAAGTGAGACAGTAAAGAGTTGAATATATTATAATTAGAAATATATTAACGAGTTATCATTCAGTTTCCAACATACATATTTTCTTAAATCTTTTGTTTTTGTTCATTCATATATTTTTCCCACTTAATGTGGGTGGTGGCAGCGGAGTAACCAGGACTGTAGAGTACACTCCCAAGGTGGGCACTACATAATGGTAACTAATATTAAGATGGACAAAAAGACCATTACATATTCATATGGCCTATGTTAAAAGTTGTCTCGCAACACTTTATATGGCGGCGAGTTTAAGTTCATGCATTTTTATTCAGTCTCATAATGGCATTTCTTTAGTGTTTTACTGTTTTCTATTTGACAATATGACAGATGACAGAATAGTCTATATGGGTAGAGGTTACGGAGGGAACTGAGAAAATGGTTTTGGGTGTAGTGTATAGGCCTCCAAACTTATGTAAAGAGGATTCAGCTCCTATATGGCAAGAAATAAACAAGGATTGTGTAGATATAATCGACTATGCGTGGTAGGATATTTTAATCTTAGGAATATAGACTGGGATTTAATTACACGAGACAAAGACGCAGATGAATTGTTAAATATAATTCAGAATAACTTCCTAAGCCAAGCAATCAAGGAGCCTACTAGAGGATATATTATTCTAGATGTATTACTGACAAACAGGGAAGATTTAGTTACTGAGGTGGAGGTTGGAGGACAGTTGGCTAACAGCGACCATTATGAAATCAGATTTTGTTTAAAATGGGAAGTAAGCAATATAGGTGTTAATAAGCAAAGAGTACCTGACTTCAGAAAGACCAATTATGCAGGATTAAGAAGACATCTGGAGGTGATTAACTGGGGGTGTAAGATAGAGGGTAATGAGTGTTCCAAGGTCAGCGCGGTGACAGCTGGTAAGGCCAATTATTCAGGATTAAGAAGACACCTGGAGGGGAGTAACTGTGGTTGTGGGATAGAGGGGAAGGAGTGTTCCAAGGTCAGCGCGGAGACAGCTGGAAGTGAGGTCGGTCCGGATGAGGATTATACAATATTTGTAAGGAATTTAATTGCAGGGCAGAAAAACAATATTCCTTATAGGGCGATAAAATCAAGGAAGTGTGACCCGAAATGGATGACAACGAGTTTAAAATACAACATTGGAGTAAAAAGAAACATGTACTTCAGGTTCAAGGCTGGACAGGTGAGCAAAGAACAGTATCACTTGATGGCGAAGACAGTGAAGAGATTAGCAAGAGTAGCTAAGAACAATTATGAAATTAAAATCGCTGGACAGGCAAAAAGCGACCCTAAGGGGTTCTATCAGATATATAAAACGAAGACAAGGAAATTATATTTTCGGGGCCGTTAAGATTATAGCAGGGTGAGGTCTTAAATACGGATTACACAAGTGTTTTTACTCAGGAGGATACACAGTCAATACCTGAGATTGAACGAATGTTTAAAGGAAGCAATGAGGAGAAACTCAAAGATATTGTGATAACTACATAAATGTTGGAAGAGGGTATAGATTAAATAAAGAATTTTAAGTCGCCAGGACCAGATTAAGTGTATCCCAGAGTGATAAAGGAATGCAAAGAGGTTGTTAGTGAGTTGCTAGTGCACATTTTTAGGAAATCGGTTGAGATAGGCGATGTGCCGATATTGTGGAGGAAGGGAAATGTAGTCCTCATATTTAAGAAGAGAGACAGAGAACTAAAGTGAAATTATCGACCCGTTATTTTACGTCAGTGGTAGATAAATTATTGGAATTATTATTGCAAACACATGAGAGCAATTAGAAAAACATAGTTTGATTAATGATTGACAACATGGATTCACCAAGGGTAATGGATTATGATATAATATACCTGTACTTTAGTAAGGCATTCGCAAAGTACCACACGAGCGACTCTTAAATAAGGTTAATGCTCATGAAACAGATGGGAAGGTTCTTCGTTGAATCAAAGCTTTGCTAAGTGATCGCAACAAAGGGTACTTAAATGGTTCTTAATCTGAATGGGGACAGGTGACAAGTGGAGTTCCACAAGGGTCTGTTTTGGGTCCATTACTATTTTGATTTACATCAACGACTTGGATAGTGATATTAGCAGTGATATCAGCAAGTTTGCTTATACTAGGGTAGGTAGGATTATTGGATCACAGTCTGATGTAAACATATTGCAGGGAGACTTAGATAAACTTAATGAGTGGGTAGTCAGATGGCTGATGGAATTTAATATTGATACGTGCGCGTTATGAATGTTGGTAGAAGAAACACTGGTAATAGATACACCATAAGCAATGTATCGCTGAAAAGATCAGAAGGTGAAAAAGATCTTGGAGTGAGGGTGAGCCCAGACCTCCGACCTAGGAAACAATTTATTGAAGCTAGAAATAGAGCTAATAGAGTGTTAGGATTTATTACCAAAAGTGTTAAAAGTACAAATGCGGAAGTTATTCTAAAGCTTTATCTGGCTCTAGACAGACCTCACCTAGACTATGCGGTTCAGTTTTGGTTTCCATATTACAGGATGGATATAGCCTTGTTAGAATCAGTGCAGAGAAGGATGACCAAAATGAAACAAGGGATGCGTAACTTTAGTTATGAGAAGAGATTGAAGCTTTTAAAGTTACTCACTCGAGAGACGCAGAGTAAGGGGCGATCTGATAGAAGTTTATAAGTGGATAAAGGGATTTAATAAAGGAGAGGTAGGAACAGTTCTTACGGCTATTAACCAGGGTAGAACAAGAAGTAACGGATTCAAGCTGGAAAAGCGTAATTTAAAAAAGAAAGAAAAAAAATGGTTCATAAATAGGGTGGTGAATGATTGGAATAGACTCAGTAGACAGGTAGTTAGTGCGGAGTCATTAGGGAGCTTTAAAAGAGGGCTGGATAGGTTCATGGATGGGGATGAAAGGTGGATGTAGGTAGTGTTAGGTAACAGGAACTGCCACGTGTAGGCCTCAAATCCTCTTGTAACTTCCTTATTTTGTTATGTTCTTATGTAATATTATAGAACAAACATTTACAAAGATAACAGTGTATATTTATACTGATTAACATATATTTGGTAGGGGAAAATTACCATAAGCGGGCAAACACAGGTGACAAGTGGAGTTTGTTGGTCCTTCACGCTCGCATCTCCCGCGTATGTCGCCTGCACAACGAGGGCTGTGACGTCACGTGCAAGGAACCTATAGTCAGATTAAATGTCCTCAGTCCAGTATCAATGCATTTCTTTGCAATAACATTGTTTGAAAGCAATTTTAATAACAGGAAACTTAGGGAATTTGAAAATACTTTCAATATTATCATCTTCGCTTATCCAGGGACTTTTTTCTTCAATTTTTATTTTGTGATCATCTTCATCTCCCGTAAATGACATCATCGACCCTGGCTATTGTGATATTGTTTAGAACCTTCAGTTCGGGTGGCATAAGTGCAGCAAATCCATTTTGTTCCAGTAGTATCGTAATGTCAGACATAAATTGTTTTTCCACCGCTATCATCGTCCAGCCTGAGTGCAAGGAATCCATCGTAAACTGGGATCCACCTTGTTGCCTGGATCTGCTTGGAGCATAAGAGTTCCAAGAGCTGTCTTTTTTATCTCTGTCGTCAGAGTTACGGCATTTCATTTTGACACGAGCCATCACGTCATACAAAACTTTATGTGGATGAAAAAGTAATCCGATTGCCTCAAAGAAATAGCAGGAACAATAATACTAAAGTCCTCACAAGACAAGACTGGTAATAGTTGTAAAAATAAAACCAAGACCACTATCAAACTGCAACACAAAAACTCTGCCTACAGCTACCACACCAGCGTGTCCCCGCCCACTCATGAGCGTCGCAGGACACAAGTGGAGCTGCCCCGTGAGGGTCTCGCCTGTCCCTAACAGCAGATTTCCCACCCTTGGTGCTTGCTACCTTTAACTAGCCCTCGGAGGGCCCCCTTGCGTCACTGGTCTATGCCAGTGACCAGCAGGGTTCGCCTCCGTCTCACACCAAGGGACGCTAAGGGCGACAGAATGAATCTGCAACAACGTTGAGCAACGCGGTAAACAAACAAGGACCTCCTGGGCGGCCACTACAACCCTGTGGGGAGCGCCGCGGTTCACAGGAATCATAGACACAGTGTTATACTTCAGCTAAATCAGTTAACTAGCTGTTAACACAGAGCACTGGGACTAAATCCTGCTCACTGTGGCTGTCAGGTCCAAAGACACGTTGAAAGTGACAGTGGCGAAACCAAGGCAGGCAGTGTAGAGCACCTCAGGGACACGAGGGGCGACCTGTTACACTGTGCGTTGTGGTATGAGAGAGGGCGGCAGAACCTTCCACGACGGCTGCCGGGCCGAGATTTGGCTGCTGTCAGTGCTACCCAGACCTTCCATGAGCTCCGCTGAACTTATCCTAAAGTCAAGTCAATTTTACCCTAAATCTTACGTTTTACCCTAATAATCGGCTCGACTGTATGTACCTATGTGTATATATATATATATAGAGATATATATATATATATATATATATATATATATATATATATATATATATATATATATATATATATATAACATATATATATATATATATATATATATAAAGAAAAAGGAAGTATGTGAAAATCCATATTTTTTATTGATAACAAAAACAAAATAGTAAAGTTAAGCCAGTTTAGTTTGTCTAGTTTTAATATAATTTCCATTAAATATATATTTCTGGTTTAATAAGAACACACTTAACAAAATAAGTATTGAGAATAACTGACTAAGAATTATATTGACCCACAAATCTTTCAAACACATTAAAAGTAACAGGTACATATACATATTTGTATATTTACAGGTACATATACATATTTATATTTATACATATTACATATTTACAACCTCTGAACACGCTGCATCACTTTTGACATTATTGATTGCTTTTAGCATATTGTCCTCAATGTTCAGGTTATGTGAAGATATTTCAAGCGTTTCATGT